>CM038143.1:205580303-206020636 GCA_021437245.1 Aegilops speltoides
CACTGAGGACTGGCTTGAAGCATGGCATAGATTCCATGTCCACGTGAGGAATATGTTCATGTTCGAAGATTTTGTCTTTGTCAAACAGCACTGAGGAATAGAAGTTGGCTTGACTAGCAGTCCAAAAACGCATCTTCCTTATGCGAGCAGAGTCATAGGCGTTGTAGTCAGTGAAGAATACATGCTGGGAAAAGAAGTCTTCAGCCTTGAACTTCTGTTTGCTTGAGAACGGATTCTTCGGTTTTGGCAGAGGGATGTCAGTGAGTTGCATCACCACCTCAGGAATCGCGAGCTCAGGTACTTCAGGCTGAGGAATTTCTGGTTCCTCTTCTTGTGCAACATGAGGATCAGCAGCAGCAGGTTCTTCAGCACTAGTTGCTGGAATTTCTTCATGCACAGAGGGAGTGGGTTGAGTTTCTTCAGAGCCAAGTTGAACTGTTGTTGCAGGGGACAGAGGAATCTGTTGGATAGGGGTGAAGAGAGGAGTATTGGGATGCTGAATTTCCCAAAAGTCATCATTCATAACCGGTGTGGTGCATCCTATATCCACATCTTCATCTTCAATTTCCTCAACACCAGCCTCTTCAGCTGTGAACTGAGGCATAGGTGAGGAAATGACTGGCGTTGAAGGGATTTCATCCACTTCAATTTCTTCATCAATCTGCTCTGACGAAGCAACAGAATGATTCTCTTCATCAGATCCGCTTGGGATCACATAGTCTTCTCCAAAAGGAACAAGGTCCTTTGATGGCATGGAGGAAATTGGAACAACATAAATTGAATTTTCAATTGAGCTGGTCATTGGCTTCATTTTCTTCGCAGCCGAAGAATTTGACGCAGCTGATGCCTTCCTTTTCTTCACTGCAGCTCGCTCTGCAGCCTTGGTCTTCTTCACCTCATAGGCGATGGAAGAATTGGAGTTGGTGTAGGCGCGGAGGAGCCGAGGAATCTGGTTGATTTTCTTCAGGCAACAGATGCAGATTGCCCTCGATCTCTTGATTTCTTCAGCGCACCACTAGTGGATGCCCCGCAATTTCTTCAATGGCTGGAATGGAGTCATCAGCCTGGAACTAGCATTTTCTTCAACAGTTGAAAGTCATCAGCGGTGCCGGCATGTTCTTCAAAGCAGCTGAGCAGAGAGTCAGAGCTCAAGATTTTCTTGTTGCGTTGGGGCAGCATCATTTGTCATTTTCTTTGTGAGAATGACGAATCTCACTTTGGCTCCTTGCCAATCAGCATAGTAGGCATCAAAGTCTTTGCTGAGGGCTTGAATTTCAGACTGAGCCTTGAGAAGTTCCTCAGGTGTCATTCTGACAACGTTTTTCTTCAGGAGCTTCTCCTTTCTGTATTGCGCTTTCTTGATCTCTCTTGCATTTTCAAACTTCCATTTCTCTTGAGTGATGAAATGGGTCAACATGTGACTTTGACCAGGAGTCAGATGAAAATCAGGCATCGGGGTGTTTGGATCCTTGTGCCAGAGGTCAATGTAGTCGAGGATTTTCCTCGGATCCAAAAGCGAAGGGCAGATGTGCCTTTGGCTCTAGTGGCCTTCACTGCCTGCATCTCGATGATTTACGCAAGTTCATCATCAGAAGCTTCATCATCAGAAGGCACATGGAATGCGACCTGTTTCTTCTTTGGACTTGGCCGAGGACCGCGTCCAGCTGTTGCTTTAGTCTTCAACAGTGTAGGGCTCGATGAGGAAATTGGTGCAGCTGAGGAACTTGTTGAGACACCAGAGGCAATCAAGAAACCAGCAGTCCTTTGACATGTAGCCAGATGCACAGGAGTTGAGGACTTTGAAGGAGATGCTGAGGACTTTGGTGGAGCAATAGCAGTGTGAGGAATTTGCCGTGAGGGCATTGCTGAGGAACTTGGCCGTGAGGGCGCTGTTGGTGAAGCACTTGGCTTACGAGCAGGCTTCTTTGGCATAGATTTCCTCGGCCGACCGAGGCCTCGATTCTGCAGCAGCGATGGCGTAATCCTCATTGAATTTCTTCATCGCCTCCTTGGCTTGTCTTGCCAATTTAGCTTGGCGCCTAGCCCATTCTTCAGAAAGTCCTCACCACGCTTGATGTGGTGGGATCGCTACTTGGCCAGTGCCAATGGAGCTCTTGGGCATGGAGTATTTAAAGCAAATTTCTTCATGTACTTTGGAGTCACATATCAGTATCCTCCATTCTCTTGCCCATCTTCTTTCAATCCTCTGAATGCACTTTACGCTGATTTTTGTTTTCTTTGCCGAATTTGGCTTCATCAGGTGTGCAATAGTGCTTATAAATGTCAGCCGGGATCTCGAAAGCAGTCATGACCTCAGGCTTCTTTCCTCCTTTCTGCGGTCTCTTACCTTTAGCCATATTCTTCAGATGAGGAATTTGAACAATTGAACACTCTGAAGAAGTATGCAGTTTTTCTTCGAGGAATGCTGCAAATGAGTTAAGTTGATGAGAACCTAGTGATTCTGCAGCAGACATGAGTACCTGTGAACAGAGTATAGGTGCGAGGAATTTGGAGAGGTCATATGCGTTCTCAGAAGGTTTTTCGAAAAGACAAGTTTTGAAGAATTTGACCAGATGAACCTTGAGGAATTTCACTAAGCGTTCTTGTCTTAGGTTCCAGAGTTGTACAGATCGAAGATCCGCACAATTAGGGAATGTTGAAGAAAATGATTGCTTAGAGAAACAGTTCAAGATCATATGATATGTGAGGTGTTCATATATGTGAAGATTTGAAGAATAAACAACTTTGAAGATTTTCAGGAAAGTTTGAGAATCAAAGTGAGTAATAAAAGTAACTTTTAATTACCCGAAGTGAAGAACACGATGAACTGAGAAGAACAGATGTGAAGTTCGTCAGGTTAAATCTCCCACGCCCTAACTTGGCGGAGGAAGACAGCTACGGCGGCGGCGGAGTGAAGATTTCCGCAACCAGCGCGAGTACGACGGCGACGAGGTTGAGGCAGCGAAGCTCTTCCTCACCGGCGACGATGGAGTAGCGGCGGCGCTAGGGTTTGAGGAGCTCGAGCGAGAGAGAGCGGTCGAGCGGAGTAAATGAAGTGAGGAAGGGGAGAGGGGTATTTATAGACACGGTGAAAAACTGTTCGCCCGAAGATTTTGGGACGAACATGCCCCTGCCCTTTCTCCTTCTCGCGACATGTGTCACCCACGTACTGTGTAGTTGAGATCGTGTAAGATCGTGGGTGAATAGAATAATGCATCGTGGGATGCGGAACGGTTTGAGCGGCAAAACCAAAAATCTGGATAAGATTTGTTTTAAAGTTTCATTCGCAATTTCTTCAGCTGATAAGGACACAGTGAAGATTTTGAACGAGTTTCAAATAGAAAGCACATGAAAAATTTGTGAATAGATTGGGTTTATTTTAGCACAGAGGGGGAAGGGTCCGATCACATTCACTTAGCAGAAAAAGCAACTTGAAGAAATAGCCATAAGTGAATGCTGTAGAGGACATAAACTCATATATATATATATATATATATATATATATATATATATATATATATATATATATATAGCCAATGAAGAAAAACGACGGAAACAGTGAAGATTTTGCAAAGTTGAAGAATTTGAAAACTCAAGAATTTCAAAAAGCGAGGAAAACTCAAATTGAAGATTTTCAACTTTTGTGGTGGCGTGACCCATCAGATAAGAGTGATGATTTCAGACACGCGTACAATTGTCGAGGGTTCGAGAATCAAATTCTTCATTAATTTCTTCACACTTAGAGTGTTATTCTTCATTGATTGAAGAAAACGTTTCTTCATGTGTTGCACATCAAGTCATCAATTTTGCATAAGTGTCGTGGTGTGTGTCCTTTTCAAAGAACATTCAAGATTCTAAGATATTTAGCTCACACCGCAACTTGCTAAATCTCTTCTCATCCAAGGGCTTAGTGAAGATATCAGCTAGCTGTTCTTCAGTCTTCACGTGCTCGATGGATATGTCGCCCTTCAACACATGATCACGAAGAAAATGATGACGAATCTGAATGTGCTTAGTCTTCGAGTGCTGAACTGTTGTGAGCAATCTTGATGGCACTCTCATTGTCGCAGAGGAGAGGCATATTCTTCATGTTGACGCCATAGTCCTTGAGGGTTTGCTTCATCCAAAGCAGTTGAGCACAGCAAGAGCCAGTAGCAATGTATTCAGCTTCAGTAGTAGACAGTGATATGCAGTTCTATTTCTTCAAGGACCACCAAACCAAAGATCGTCCGAGGAAATGACAAGTGCCAGATGTTGACTTGCGATCCACATGATCACCAGCATAGTCAGAGTCAGAATATCCAATGAGATCAAAAGCAGAGCCCTTGGGTACCATAATCCTAGTGTTGGTGTGTGAGCTAGATATCGAAGAATATGCTTCACAGACTTATGGTGTGATTCCTTCGGGCAGCTTGAAATCGGGCACACATGCAAACACTAAGCATTATATCTCGCCTAGATGCACATAAGTACAATAAAGAACCAATCATGGAGCGGTATACCTTGTGATCAAGTCAATACCATTTTCATCAATTGCATAGATGGCCATTTGTGGGCATAGGAATTTTGACGCCTTTGCAATCTTGCATGCCGAATTTCCTCAAGACATCTTTGAGGTAATTCTCCGAGATATGAATATGCCATTCGCTGCCGATTTAATTTGAAGACCTAAGAAGAATTTCAACTCTCCCATCATAGACATTTGATATTCTTCACTCATCATATAGGCAAATTCATCACTATAACGTTGGTCAAGACAGCCAAAGATAATATCATCAACATATATTTGGCACACAAACAGTTCACCATCATAAGATTTAGTAAAGAGAGTAGGGTCGAGTGAACCGGTGTGAAGCCATTCTTCACGAAGAATTCCTTCAATGTATCATACCACGCCGAGGGGCTTGCTTGAGGCCATAGAGGGCCTTATTGAGTCTCAAGACTTTGTCGATTCTTTGGATCTTCAAAACACGGGGTTGAGCAACATATACTTCTTCCTCAAGCTTACCATTGAGGAATGCACTTTTCACATCCATTTGATATAAGATGATATCATGATGGTTATCATAAGCAAGTAATATGCGAATAGCCTCAAGTCTAGCAACAAAGCAAAAGTTTCATCGAAATCAATTCCTTCAACTGTGTGTAGACTTGAGCTACCAGTCGTGCCTTATTCCTCACCACAAGGCCATTTTCATCTTGCTTGTTGCGGTAGATCCACTTTGTGCCAATGATATTATGCTTGTGAGGATCTCGGACGTTTGACCGGTTCCTGACATTGTTTAGCTCGAATCGATGTAATTCTTCTTGCATAGCCTGAATCCACTCCGGCCCGTAAATGCTTCATCTACCTTGGTGGGCTCTGTGATAGAGACAAAAGCATAGTGCCCACAAAAGTTAGATAAATGTGAAGCTTTTGAGCGTGTGAGAGGACTGGTGCACTAATGTCATCGATGATCTTCTCCACTTGCACTTCTTTTGCAACGCGAGGATGAGCTGGTTGTCGCCGAGGAATTTGATCGGCATTTTCTTCAAAGACCATTTTCCTCGTGATTTTCTTGGATGCATTAGCTCGACGTTCTTCATGAATTGGAATGAATTCTTCAGCAGATTCTTCAAGAGGAATGACATCCTCGGTTGCCTTGAACTTGATAGAATCCTCGGTGCTGCTTCATCTAACACGAAGGTAGGTGCTCTCTTTGCGAGCCATTAGTTTCATCGAACCGCACATATACAAAGGTCAACAATCTTGTGAAGAACAATGTTGAAGACTCAGAGGTGTGCGAGTCCTTTCCGTAACCAAGCATAAAACCTTCATGTGCTTCGGTGCGAATTTAGAGTTGTGGTGAGGATCTCTAATCCAACATTTAGCATCAAGACTTTGAAATAACTCACATTGGGTTTCTTGTCAGTGAGGAGTTCATAGGCCGTCTTCTTGAAGAATTTGTGAAGATATACTCTGTTGATGATGTGGCACGCAGTATCAATTGCATCAATCCAAAAATGCTGAGGCGTTTTTTATTCATCAAGCATACTGCGAGCCATCTCAACAAGAGTTCTGTTCTTGCGCTCCACGACGCCATTTTGCTGAGGAGTATAGGGAGCAGATAACTCATGAGTAATACCAAGTTAATCAAGATAGTCATCAAGACCAGAATTCTTGAACTCAGTTCCATTGTCACTTCTGATGTGCTTGATCTTCACACCAAAGTTGGTTGAAGCCCTCGAGGAAAATCGTTTGAAGACTTCCTGCACTTCATGTTTGTAAGTAACAATGTGCACCCATGTATATCGAGAGTAATCATCAACAATGACAAAACCATATAGAGATGTATCATTAGTGACCGCTGAGTAATGATTAGGTCGAAGAGGTCCATGTGAATCAATTCAATGGACGAGTAGTGGTCATGATAGTCTTATTTGGATGCTTGGCCTTGGTCATTTTTCCAGCTTCACAGTTCGCATAAGTGATCCTTGAGGAATTTGACATTCTCAATGCCAATGACATGCTTCTTCTTCGCAAGCGTGTGCAAATTCCTCATGCCTGCGTGACCAAGTCGTCGATGCCATAGCCAGCCTTCTAAAGCTTTTGCAAGTAGACACACGGCTGGTTGTGGTCCTGTAGAGAAATCAACAATATATAGATCTCCTCTCCTAAAGCCTTCGAAGACTTTGGAATTGTCAGCTTCCATAATCACAACACAGCGATACTTGCCAAAGACAACAACCATATCAAGATCACAAAGCATTGAGACTGACATGAGATCGTATCCTAAGGACTCAACAAGCATGACTTTGTCCATGTGTTTATCCTTAGAGATTGCAACCTTACCAAGACCCAATACCTGACTTTTGCCTTTGTCAGCAAAGATGATATGCTTCAGATGTAACGGTGATAAGGGTGCATCCATCAATAGATTCTTATCACCAGTCATGTGATTTGTACATCCACTATCGAGGACCCATTCACTAGCTTTGGGTTGATCATCCTGCAGATGAACTAGTGTAGCTTACAATCTCATATGCTTCATCAGTGAAGAATATGATATCAAGTTCATCAGATGAATTTCATCAATCAGTAAATAGATATAGCAGTATTAGGACGTGTGAAATGAAGGTTCATTTCATCATGATTCGCCAGCGTCCTTTCAGGCAGTTTTGTCAGGTACCCAGCAAATTCTTCAGACGTTAAAGCGCGTCTGGAGACCTGACCCTGCAGAAGAGATTAGTTCTTTTTCTTCACCACCCACATCTGAAGGGGTGGCAAAGAGTTCATCACTCTGCGAGCACCATACGAGAATGGTGGCATAGAGGCCAAACCATTTCGTTTCACATAAGAGGGGTTAGGGTAAGCATACGAATAAGCAGAGAAATACTTCGAGGACTTATGAACATAATGGTTTGAAGAATAATGCACATATTCATAGCCCTTAGCTCTACCCTGCGAGACAGAGTTGTTAGCACGATGATAATCATATGAGGACTTTGATCCTTTTGAGGAATTTGATCCATGTGAGGAATTTGGTCCATATGAGGATTTGGATCCATATGAAGAGTTTGGTCCATATGAAGAATTTGATCTGGGGTTCCTGTTGTTCACAGGTGGTGTCATGAGGACATTCACCTGAAGACTTTCGAGGCACTTCTTGGGAACCCAGATTTTCTTCATAGGAGAAACATTCCTGCAGTTAGTGCCAACATATCTAGCAAATACTTCACCATTCTGATTTTTGAACAGTTTGTAGTTGGAGTCAAATGACTCATCAGAAGAATGAGGAGATTCACATGTAAAGCCAGATAAGTTAGATGGATCAACTAGAGGTCCCTTTGCAGCAACCCATGAGGTTTTGGGGTACTGCCTAGGCTTCCAATATGTTCCATCAGCATTAAGTTTCCTCTCAAAGGCAATACCCTCTTTCCTAGGGTTTCTATTGAGGATCTTCTTTTTAAGCACATCACAAAGAGTCCGATGCCCTTTGAGGCTTTTGTACATGCCTGTCATATACAATTCCTTCAGCCCTGCATTGTCAATGATACAAGCAATGTCCTCAGATGAGGAATTAGTGATAGCAGAGGCAGGTGAAGAATTTGTAACAGTTGAAGCATTTGAACATTCAGGTGAAGAATTAGCAGATTCACGTTCAATGCACTTTAAGCATGGAGGAACAAATTCTTCCTGAGAAGCGCTGATTTGTTGAGCTAGTAATGAATCGCGCTCCTTCTGAAGATCTTCATAACTCACTTTTAGCTTCTCAAGATCTTGCTTTCTTTGAAGAAATTCATAAGAAAGTTTCTCATGATCAGATAAGAGAGTGTTATGATTACCTTGAAGGTTATCAAACCTAGACTGAAGTCTCTGAAGATTTTCAGTCAAGGATTTAGTGCGATCCATTTCTTCACCCAACATATCATCACTTTTGTCTAGCATGTTTTGAACCTTTTCAAAAGCCCTTTGTTGTTTTACAGCAATCTTAGCGAGTTTAGAGTAGCTGGGCTTGAGATCCTCATCAGATTCATTTTCACTAGATTCAGAGGAGGTGTATTTGAGTACCTTTGCACCTTTCACCATGAAGCAATAGGTGGGAGCGTAGTCATCATTATCTTCATCAGGCTTGTCGGTGGGGTCAGTTTCTTCAGTGTTGAAGATGGACTTGCTAACGAAGGCAGTAGCGAAGGCCAGAGTCGCCACACCATATTCGGATTCTTCAGACGCCTCCTCTTCCTCATTTTCCTCAGATTCAGCTTCAGAGTCCATTTCCTTGCCAATGAATGCCCGAGCCTTCTTGGAGCTGCTCTTCTTGTGAGATGAAGACTTCGAGGATTTTGATGACGAAGATTTTGACGATTTCTTCTTCTTCTTCGCATCATCAGAACTGTAATCCTTGTATTTCTTCTTCTTCATTTCCTTTTCCCACTGAGGACAATCTTGAATATAGTGACCAGGTTTCTTGCATTTGTGGCACAGCCTTCTCGTATAGTCACTAGATGAGGAATCACTGCTTCTTGAGGATTTTCCAAAGCGACCACGTCTTGAGAACTTCTGGAATTTCTTCACGAGCAGTGCTAGCTCTTGGCTCAATTCTTCAGGATCACCAAGGTTACTACCAGAATCCTCACATTCAGAGTCAGACACGGCCTTGGCTGTCAGGGCACGTGGTTTGCCATAGCTTGAACCATAGAGATCTCTCTTTTCGGCAAGCTGGAACTCGTGAGTATTTAGCCTTTCGAGGATATCAGCAGGATCAAGAGACTTGTAGTTAGCACGTTCTTGTATTATCAGTCCCAGAGTATCAAATGAGGAATCAAGCGATCTCAACAGTTTCTTCACCACCTCATGGTCAGTGATGTCAGTGGCACCGAGGCCTTGAAGCTCATTTGAGATGTCAGTGAGGCGATCAAAGGTTTGTTGGACATTTTCATTGTCGAGTCTTTTGAAGCGGTTGAAGAGATTCCGAAGAACATCAACTCAAGAGTCACACTGAGTTGAGACTCCTTCATTCACTTTGGACAGCCTATCCCAGATAAGCTTAGCAGTTTCCAAAGCACTCACTCTTCCATACTGTCCTTTACTCAGATGGCCACATATGATATTCTTCGCTTGAGAATCGAGTTGCTTGAATCTCTTCACATCGGTAGCGTTCAGTGAGGGTGAGACAGAGGGAACACCATTTTCCACAACATACCAGAGATCGTTGTCAATTGCCTCAAGATGCATTCGCATCTTGTTCTTCCAGTAGGGGTAGTCCGTCCCATCAAAGGTAGGAGACCCAGCCGAGACCTTGATCATACCTGCGGTCGACATAACTAAAACTCCAGGCGGTTAAACCAAAAGCACACAGAACAAGGGAGTACCTTGCTCTGATACCAATATAAAGTGCGTTATATCGACTAGATGGGGGTGAATAGGCGATTTTTATGAATTCTTCACTGAGGAATTTTCCGGTGAGGAAATTCCTTAGCAAAGAACTACTTGCAGCGGAATAAGTACTCAGAAGTAAGCATAACAGAATACAAGCATGGTCATCATGATGAAATGAAGACTAGCACAGAGTACAGAAAGCGTAATCACAGGATAACTCAAGATGAAGACAAACAGACTGAAGAAATTGAACTGAGGAATTTGAGAAAGTCTCCAGTCAAAGTCTTCAAGCACAGATATGAACAAACACTCAACACAGTAATGAGGAAATGAAAGGCTTGAGGAAATAGAACCAGTTAGGTTGGTGAAGACAATGATTTGGTAAACCAGTTCCAACTACTGTCTCAGTTGTACGTCTGGTTGGAGCGGCTGAGTATTTAAACTCGAGGACACGCAGTCCCGGACACCCAGTCGCTGAGCACGCAGCTCAGGACACCCAATCCTCACCATATTCTCCTTGAACTAAGGCCACGTAGACCTCGTCCAATCACTCGTGGTAAGTCTTCAGGCGACTTCCAAACCTTCACAGACTTGGTCACTCGGCGATCCACAATTCCTCTTGGATGCTCTAGACCATGACGCCTAACCGTCTGGAAGAAGCACAATCTTCAAAGGTAACAAGCGTCGGATCCACGCAGGATCAATTTCTTCAGTGATGCTCAATCACTTTGGGTTTGTAGGGGTTTGGTTTTGGGTTTTCCTCACTTGATGATTTTTGCTCAAAGTCCTCGGAGGATGGGTTGCTCTCAAATGACAAGTGTCAAGTTCTCTCGGAGCAGCCAACCAGCTAGTGGTTGTAGGGGGCGGCTATTTATAGCCTAGGGAGCAGCCCGACATGATAAGACATAAATGCCCTTCAATGATATGACCGCTAGGTGGATAAGATATTTTGGGACAGCTGGCGCGCAGCACAACAACGGTCGGAAATTTGACTCTCAAATTCCTCAAGGCTATCATGTTCCTCACTGTGTAGGCAATTCGCACTCACAAATTCATCAGCGACCAGAAGAACTTCGTCTCTGTCACTGAAGAAAGTGACTGAACTGTATGAGATTTCCAAAGGCTTCACTCGAAGGGATTGGTAGGTGTAGGATTTTGAGTTGAGCATCACATGGAAATTTTTCCTTAGTATTTCCTCGACCCCCTATAACAGTACGGTGTTTCCTATGACTCAAGAAAGAGAAAATGAAACTACGAAAACAAAATTCTTCACGCTTCATGTTCCTCAAATGAATACCAATTCTTCAAGGTCACACCAATTTCTTCACTTTCAATGTCTTCAGAAAGTCTTCAGTATATCAAAGTCTTCAGTCGAAGAACTTCATTTTAGGGGTCGACTTTCTCTGTAAATATCAAACTCCTCATAGACTTATGGACCTGTATACACTCACAAACGCATTAGTCCCTTAACCTATAAGTCTTCAAGACACCAAAATCACTAAGGGGCACTAGATGCACTTACAATCTCCCCCTTTTTGGTGATTGATGACAACATAGGTTAAGTTTTCAACGGGATAAACATATGAAGTGTAAAATCGACATCGAGGAATTTGATTGCAAGATATAGAAGAACTCCCCCTAAAGATGTGCATAGTGAGGAATTTGCTTTTGAGGCAATGCACATTTGAAGAGTTGAATCATGGAGATCTCCCCCTATATCTTGTAATTCATACACGCATTTGATATATAATATGAAGAATTTGAAATGCAGGATGAAATATGGTGCCTGATGAAATTTAGCATGCATGTAATAATATTAATGAGGAATAAGCATGCCGAATAAAGCATCAAAAGTTTCAAAGCTTACTGCAACAAAAGCATCAGCGCACCATCGGGTTTAAGGTTACAACTCGATCCAAATAAAAGTTTCGGAAGAACGAGAGTTGTAACTTTAAAAAATGCCCTTAATATAGACCCGCTTGAAGACTAACTCAGATTTCTCCCCCTTTGTCATCAAATGACCAAAAGGATTGGCGAGGACTAACGCCTCAAGAATTTCAAGTCGATGGAGGAGCTTGGCGTTGTCGGGGTTGTTTGTTGTCGTAGGGCCTGCCGCAGTGTCGTCCAAATCTTCATACTCATCAGTGTCACGTGATGAAGAATAAGAGCTGGCCACCAGTGGAGGAACTTTGACTCTCTTGAATTTCTTCGGAGGAGGTGCAGACCAGTCAAATTCTTCCTTGATGCCCATAGTCTTCAGTTCTTCAGCGCTATAGACATGAGTGAGGACAGCCCAGGTGCGGTTGAAGGTTTCATGAAGGTAGTATTGGTTCTTCTTCACTGCATTGTGTGTTGAGGTCATGTTGTGAAGAAGTGCACCAAACTGACGCTTTACCCATTTGTGATTGCGATCAACCTTCTGATGAAGACTGAGGAGTAACTCACGGTCACCATCACCACAGGTCTTTGTGGCTTGAGGATTTTGCTTGGCTGAGGTATTTGCGGCAGTGTCATGTGTGGCAGAGTCGCCATTGGTAGAATAAGATGCAGCTAGGCGAAATTGACCATCCAATGGACGAATGCTTTCATCGATCACAGCAGCTGCCTTGCCTTTATCATCGGTGATGAAACCGTCCATTTGAGGACTTCAATGGGAGGCAAGTAGCTACCGTGGTTGAGTGTCGACTTTGTAATTCAGTGAAGATCTTGCCTCGATGAATCTCATAATCCAAGGAGCATAGGGCTTCACTCGAATGGTGACATAGCAATATTGGCGAGTCCTCATGAAGAAATCATGGAAGTTGACGGAACGCCATGAATGATGTTGAAAAGCATATTCTTCATGATGCCAACGACTTCTTCATCATTTGAGTCATGGCCTTTGATAGGACTCAGTGTCTTCGTCAGAATGCGATAGACAGTCCGAGGCACATAGAGTAATTCCTTGACGAGGAATTTGGTTCGAGGGGCCCTATCCGAGCTTCAAAGGCTTCATGAGCACTTGCATATAGTGATTTGTCGATTCAGGTCATTGTAGATGCAACGTCTTATTTGTCATGGGGAGGATCGAGAGGAAGGACACGAAGCAATTCAGTTGCTGGTGCCTTGTAGTGAGTGTTTTCAGTCATCCAATCCAACACCCATGAGTTGACATCTTCAGCGTCTCCAGTGATATGAAGTGTAGCGTAGAACTGAAGAATGAGTTCTTCATTCCAATCACAGATGTCAATGCAGAAATTGAGTAATCCTGCATCGTGAAGAACACTGAGGACTGGCTCGAAGCATGGCAGAGATTACATGTCCACGTGAGGAATATGTTCATGTTCGAAGATTTTGTCTTTGTCAAACAGCACTGAGGAATAGAAGTTGGCTTGACTAGCAGTCCAGAAACGCATCTTCCTTATGCGAGCAGAGTCATAGGGGTTGTAGTCAGTGAAGAATACATGCTCGGAAAAGAAGTCTTCAGCCTTGAACTTCTGTTTGCTTGAGAACGGATTCTTCGGCTTTGGCAGAGGGATGTCAGTGAGTTGCATCACCACCTCAGGAATCGCAAGCTCAGGTACTTCAGGCTGAGGAATTTCTGGTTCCTCTTCTTGTGCAAC
This sequence comes from Aegilops speltoides, assembly GCA_021437245.1. Taxonomy (NCBI): domain Eukaryota; kingdom Viridiplantae; phylum Streptophyta; class Magnoliopsida; order Poales; family Poaceae; genus Aegilops; species Aegilops speltoides. Next base: position 205,593,765 of record CM038143.1, read on the forward strand.
CTAAGGATCAGCAGCAGCAGGTTCTTCAGCACTAGTGGCTGGAATTTCTTCATGCACAGAGGGAGTGGGTTGAGTTTCTTCAGAGCCCAGTTGAATTGTTGTTGCAGGAGACAGAGGAATCTGTTGGATAGGGGTGAAGAGAGGAGTATCGGGATGCTGACTTTCCCAAAAGTCATCATTCATCACCGGTGTGGTGCATCCTATATCCACATCTTCATCTTCAATTTCCTCAACACCAGCCTCTTCAGCTGTGAACTGAGGCATAGGTGAGGAAATGACTGGCGTTGAATGGATTTCATCCACTTCAATTTCTTCATCAATCTGCTCTCACGAAGCAGCAGAATGATTCTCTTCATCAGATCCGCTTGGGATCACATAGTCTTCTCCAAAAGAAGAAGAAGAAGAAGAAGAAGAAGAAGAAGAAGAAGAAGAAGAAGAAGAGGAAGAGGAAGAGGAAGAGGAAGAGGAGGAGGAGGAGGAGGAGGAGGAGGAGGAGGAGGAAGAGGAAGAGGAAGAGGAAGAGGAAGAAGTGGAAGAGGAAGAAGAGGAAGAGGAAGAAGAAGAAGAAGAAGAAGAAGAAGAAGAAGAAGAAGAAGAAGAAGAAGGAGGAGGAGGAGGAGGAGGAGGAGGAGGAGGAGGAGGAGCAGGAAGAGGAGGAGGAGGAGGAGGAGGAAGAAGAGGAGGAGGATGAGGAGAAGGAGAAGAAGAAGAAGAAGTAGAAGAAGAAAAGGGGCAGGAGAAGAAAAGAAGAAGAAGAAGAAGAAGAAGAAGAAGAAGAAGAAGAGGAGGAGGAGGAGGAAGAAGAGGAGGACGAGGGGGATGAGGAGGAGAATAATAATAAGAAGAAGATCATCGGTCCCCGGCACCACCGACACCCCGACCCCCGACGCGACACCACCTACACCCCGACCCCCGACACGACACCACCTACACCCTGACCACCGACACCACCGACAGCTCGACCCCCGACACGACACCCCGAGACCGCCTCGACACCCCGACATGGAAACCCCGAGCCCCCGACCCCCGACACGACACCCCGACCCCGCCTCGACACCCCAACACTACGATCCCGACACAACACCCCGACATGACACCCCGAGACCGCCTCGACACCCCGACAAGACACCACCGACACCCCGACCCCCAACAACTCGAGACTCCGAAACGGCACCCCTGACCCCGACATGGCACCTCCTGAAGAAGGTGCTCTATTATTTGTGAATTATGAGTTAGGTCAGGTATTCAATTATTATTATGCACATACACATTATTAATTAGTTTATGTTATTAGGTATCCATTTTTTATTAGGTTCATGATTATGATAGACACTTAATTTTTTTATTATGTTCATGTTGTACTAAAATCGTTTACTCTTTGACATTGCAGGTGTTGACAGATGGTGGGCTTGGGTCGGGAGCGCTCCGAGCCTCCTTCCTCGGCGCGTGGGAGGGGTGTTGTTATTGCACCCCAGAACCTTTGGAGAGCGCTGGTAAACAACACGCAGACACCCCCAGCTCATCCGGCGGGCGCTTCTTCTTCGGCCGGTAGAGGAGGTCGGGGAAGAAGAGGGGTGCGGGTAGAGGTGGACGTGGCACTGGAAGAGGTAGGAAGGTTGTTGTGCCTTCCTCGCCGCCACCCCCTGCTAATTCTCCGGACCACCGGAGTGCTCCGTCTCAGGTGTACCCGTCTGACCTGGACCTGTCTCGGACTTCAGTCCACGAGCCTCATGTTGATGAGCCTCTGGTTGCAGAGCCTCAGGTCGATGAGCCTCTGGTCGCCGAGCTTCGGGTCCCAGAGTCTGAAGGAAATATGCCCTAGAGGCAATAATAAAGTTATTATTTATTTCCTTATTTCATGATAAATGTTTATCATTCATGCTAGAATTGTATTAACCGGAAACATGATACATGTGTGAATGTATAGACAAAACAAGATGTCACTAGTATGCCTCTACTAAGACTAGCTTGTTAATCAAAGATGGTTATGTTTCGACCATGAACAAAGGAGTTGTCATTTGATTAACGAGGTCACATCATTAGTAGAATGATCTGATTGACATGACCCATTCCCTTAGCTTAGCACACGATCGCTTAGTATGTTGCTACTGCTTTTATCCATGACTTATACATGTTCTGTAACTATGAGATTATGCAACTTCCGTTTACGGAGGAACACTTTGGTGCTACCAAACGTCACAACGAATCGGGTGATTATAAAGGAGTACTACAGTGTCTCCAAAGGCGATGTTGGGTTCAATGATTTCGAGATTAGGTTTTGTCACTCCGATAGTCGGAGAGGTATCTCTGGCCCTCTCGGTAATGCACATCATGAAGCCTTGCAAGCACTACAACTAATGAGTTAGTTGTGAGATGATGTATTACGGAACGAGTAAAGAGACTTGCCGTAACGAGATTGAACTAGGTATTGATACCGACGATCGAATCTCGGGCAAGTAACATACCGATGACAAAGGAACAACGATGTTGTTATGCGGTCCGACCGACAAAGATCTTCGAGAATATGTAGGAACCAATATGGACATCCAGGTCCCGCTGTTGGTTATTGACCGTGAATGGTTCTAGGTCATGTCTACATTGTTCTCGAACCGTAGGGTCCGCACGCTTAAGGTTTCGATGGATGTTATTATGAGTTTATGTATTTTGATGTACCGAAGGAGTTCGAGTCCCGGATGTGATCACGGACATGACGAGGAGTCTCGGAATGGTCGAGACATAAAGATTGATATATTGGAAGCCTATGTTTGGAGTTCGAATGGTTCCAAGAAAACGGAATTTATCGGAGTACCGGAGGTTACCTGGAACCCCGGAGGTAAATGGGCCTCGATGGGCCTTAGTGGAAAGGAGAAGGGCAGCCCTAGGAGGGGCGCGCCCCCCTTCCCTAGTCCTACTAGGACTAGGAGAAGGGGCCGCCCCTCTCTCTTTCCCTCCAGGAATCCTAGTCCAACTAGGATTGGGGAATCCTACTCCCGAGAGGAGTAGGACTCCAGCGCACCTCCTTAGGCCGGCCCCTCCCCCTGGCTCCTTTATATACGGGGCAGGGGGCACCTTGAACACACAAGTTGATCGTGAGATCGTTCCTTAGCCGTGCGGTGCCCCCTCCACCATATTCCACCTCGGTTATACGTCATGAAGCTTAGGCGAAGCCTCGCGCCGTGAAACATCAAGATCGTCACCACGCCGTCAGGTCGACGAACTCTCCTCGACACTCGGCTGGATCGAGTACGAGGGACGCCATCGAGCTGTACGTGTGTCAAGAACTCGGGCGCCGGAGTAACGGCGCCGGATCGGTCGGATCGCGAGGAGAACGTCGACTACTTCCTCTACGTTGTGATCGCTTCGCCGGGTCTACAAGGGTATGTGGACAACACTCTCCCTCTCGTTGCTATACATCACCATGATCTTGCGTGTGCGAGGAAATTTTTGAAATTACTACGTTCCCCAACAAAGGGTATCGAGCCTAGGTTTTTCTATGGTTTGATGTTTTGCACGAGTAGAACACAAGTGAGTTGTGGGCGATACAAGTCATACTACCTACCAGCATGTCATACTTTGGTTCAGCGGTATTGTGAGATGAAGCGGCCTGGACCGACATTACGCAGACGCTTACGCGAGACTGGTTTCACCGCCACGAGCACTCGTTGCTTAAAGGTGACCTGGTGGGTGTCTGTCTCTCTCACTTTAGTTGAACTGAAAAGGCTACGCCCGGTCCTTGAGAAGGTTAAACGGAGTCTATTTGACGAAGTATCGTTGTGGTTTTGATGCGTAGGTGAGACTGGTTCTTGCTTAAGCCCGTAGCAGCCACGTAAAATTTGCAACAACAAAGTAGAGGACGCCTAACTTGTTTTTGCAGGGCATGTTGTGATGTGATATGGTCAAGACGTGATGCTATATTTTATTGTATGAGATGATCATGTTTTGTAACCGGTTATCGGCAATCTGGCAGGAGCCATATGGTTGTCGCTTTATTGTATGCAATGCAATCGCCCTGTAATGCTTTACTTTATCACTAAGCGGTAGCGATAGTCGTAGTAGCATAAGTTTGGCGAGACGACAACGATGCTGCGATGGAGATCAAGGTGTCGCGCCGGTGACGATGGTGATGATGACCATATCATATCACTTATATTGATTTGCATGTGATGTTTATCCTTTTATGCATCTTATCTTGCTTTGATTGACGGTAGCATTATAAGATGATCTCTCACTAAATTATCAAGAAGTGTTCTCCCCGGGTATGCACCGTTGCCAAAGTTCGTCGTGCCCAGACACCACGTGATGATCGGGTGTGATAAGCTCTACGTCCATCTACAACGGGTGCAAGCCAGTTTTGCACGCGCAGAATACTCGGGTTATACTTGACGAGCCTAGCATATGCAGATATGGCCTCGGAACACGGAGACCGAAAGGTCGAGCGTGAATCATATAGTAGATATGATCAACATAAGATGTTCACCATTGAAAACTACTCCATTTCACGTGATGATCGGTTATGGTTTAGTTGATTTGGATCACGTGATCACTTGGATGACGAGAGAGATGTCTTTCTAAGTGGGAGTTCTTAAGTAATATGATTAATTGAACTTAAATTTATCATGAACTTAGTACCTGATAGTATCTTGCTTGTTTATGTTTGATTGTAGATAGATGGCTCGTCTTTGTTGTTCCGTTGAATTTTAATGCGTTCCTTGAGAAAGCAAAGTTGAAAGATGATGGTAGCAATTACACGGATTGGGTCCGAATTTGAGGACCATCCTCATTGCTGCACGGAAGAGCTACGCCCTGGATGCACCGCTAGGTGCAGTGCTCTTGCTAATGCAACCGCAGATGTTATGAACGTCTGGCGAGCAAAGTGATGACTACTCTATAGTTCAGTGTGCCATGCTTTACGGCTTAGAACCGGGACTTCAACGACGTTTTGAACGTCATGGAGCATATGAGATGTTCCAGAGTTGAAGTTGATATTCCAATGTAATGCCCGGATTGAGAGATATGAAGTCTCCAATAAGTTCTATAGCTGCAAGATGGAGGAGAATAGTTACATTAGTGAGCATATACTCGTAATGTCCGGGTACTACAATCACTTGACACAATTGGGAGTTAATCTTCCGGATGATTGTGTCATTGATGTAATTCTTCAATCAACGCCACCAAGCTACAAAGGCTTCGTGATGAACTATAATATGCAAGGGTTAGTAAAGACTATACAGAGCTCTTCGCAATGCTAAAGGCTGCGGAGGTAGAAATCAAGAAGGAGCATCAAGTGTTGATGGTCAATAAGACCACTAGTTTCAAGAAGAAAGGCAAAGGGAAGAAGAAGGAATCTCAAGAAGAACAGCAAGCAAGTTGTCGCTCGGGAGAAGAAACCCAAGTCGGCCCTAAACCACAGCCGAGTGCTTTACCGCAAGCGAGTCGTTTGGAAGCGGAACTGCCCCAAGTATTTGGCGGATAAGAAGGATGGCAAGGTGAACAAAGGTATATGTGATATACATGTTATTGATGTGTACCTTACTAGAGCTCGTAGTAGCACTGGTATTTGATCTTGGTTCATTGCTAATATTTGCAACTCAAAGCAGGGACTACTGATTGCTTAACTCGCAAAGGACGAGGTGACGATCGGCGTGGAAATGGTTCCAAAATCGATGTGATCATGGTCGGCACGCTACCTCTACATCTACCTTCGGATTAGTTTTAGACCTAAATAATTGTTATTTGGTGCTGCGTTGCAGCATGAACATTATATCTGGATCTTGTTTGATGCGAGACGGTTATTCATTTAAATCGAGAATAATGGTTGTTCTATTTATATGAGTAATATCTTTTATGGTCATGCACCCTTGAGGAATGGTCTATTTTGATGAATCTCGATAGTAGTGATACACATATTCATAATGTTGAAACCAAAAGATGCAGAGTTGATAATGATAGTGCAACTTATTTGTGGCACTTGCCGTTTAGGTCATATCGGTGTAAAGCGCATGAAGAAACTCCATCTCGATGGACTTTTGGAGTCACTTGATTATGAATCACTTGGCACTTGCGAACCGTGCCTCATGGGCAAGATGACTAGAACACCGTTCTCCGGTACTATGGAGAGAGCAACAGATTTGTTGGAAATCATACATACTGAGATGTATGTGGTCCGATGAATATTGAGGCTCGTGGCGGATATCGTTATTTTCTCACCTTCACAGATGACTTAAGCGGATATGGGTATATCTACTTAATGAAACATAAGTCTGAAACGTTTGAAAAGTTCAAAGAATTTCAGAGTGAAGTTGAAAATCATCGTAACAAGAAAATTAAGTTTCTACGATCCGATCGTGGAGGTGAATATTTGAGTTACGAGTTTGGTCTACATTTGAAACAATGCGGAATAATTTCGCAACTTACATACCGGAACACCACAGCGTAATGGTGTGTCCGAACGTCAGAATCGCACTTTACTAGATATGGTGCGATCTATGATGTCTCTTCTGATTTACCGCTATCGCTTTGGGGTTATGCTCTAGAGACAGCCGCATTCACATTGAATAGAACACCGTCGAAATCCGTTGAGACGACACCTTATGAATTGTGGTTTAGCAAGAAACCAAAGTTGTCGTTTCTTAAAGTTTGGGGATGCGATGCTTATGTGAAAAGCTTCAACTCGATAAGCTCGAACCCAAATCGAGAATGTGTTTTCATAGGATACCCAAAGGAGACAGTTGGGTACACCTTCTATCACAGATCCGAAGGCAAGACATTCGTTGCTAAGAATGGATCCTTTCTAGAGAAGGAGTTTCTCTCGAAAGAAGTGAGTGGGAGGAAAGTGGAACTTGATGAGGTAATAGTACCTTCTCCCTTACTTGAGAGTAGTTAAATCGCAGAAACCAGTTTCGAGACACCCACGCCAAGTAGTGAGGAAGTTGATGATGTTGATCATGAAACTTCAGATCAAGTTTCGCAGAACCTCGTAGATCAACCAGAGTAAGATCCGCACTGAGTGGTACGGTAATCCTGTTCGAAGTCATGCTACTAGATCATGATGAACCCACGAACTATGAAGAAGCGATGGTGAGCCCAGATTCCATAAAATGGCTTGAGGCCATGAAATCGAGATGGGATCCATGTATGAAAACAAAGTGTGGACTTTGGTTGACTTGCCCGAGGGTAGGCAAGCAATAGAAAACAAGTGGATCTTCAAGAAGAAGACCGACGACGACGGTAATATTATCGTATAAAGCTCGACTTGTCGCAAAAGGTTTTCGACAAGTTCAAGGGGTTGACTACGATGAGACCTTCTCACCCGAAGCGATGCTTAAGTCCGTCCGAATCATGTTAGCAATTGCCGCATTTTATGATTATGAAATTTGGCAAATGGATGTAAAGAGCGCCTTCTGAATGGATTTACGGAAGAAGAGTTGTATATGATGCAACCGAAGGTTTTATCGATCCAAAGGAGCTAACAAAGTGTGCAAGCTCCAGCGATCCATATATGGACTGGTGCAAGCATCTCGGAGTTGGAATAAACGTTTTGATAGTGTGATCAAAGCATTTGGGTTTGTCAGACTTTTGGAGAAGCCTGTATTTACAAGAAAGTGAGTGGGAGCTCAGAGCATTTACGATCTTATATGTGGATGACATATTCTGATCGGAAATGATATAGAATTTCTGGATAGCATAAAGGGATACTTGAATAAGAGTTTTTCAATGAAAGACCTCGGTGAAGCTGCTTACATATTGGGCATCAAGATCTATAGAGATAGATCAAGGCGCTTAATTGGACTTTCACAAAGCACATACCTTGACAAAGTTTTGAAGAAGTTCAAAATGGATCAAGCAAAGAAAGGGTTCTTGCACGTGTTACAAGGTGTGAAGTTGAGTCGACTCAATGCCCGACCACCGCAGAAGATAGAGAGAAAATGAAAGATGTTCCTATGCTTCAGCCATAGGCTCTATCATGTATGCAATCTTGTGTACCAGACTGATGTGTGCCTTGCTATAAGCCTAGCAGGAGGTACCAAAGTCATCCAGAGTGGATCATTGGACAGCGGTCAAGAACATCTGAAATACCGAAAAGGACGAAGGATATGTTTTCAGATATGGAGGTGACAAAGAGCTCATAAAACGGTTACGTTGATGCAAGCTTTGACACCGATCCGGACGATTCTAAATCGCAGACCGGATACGATTTACACTAAACGGAGGAGCTGTCGGTTGGTGCAGTTCTAAACAAAGCGTCGTGGCGGGATCTACATGTGAAGCGGAATACATAGCAGCTTCGAAGCAGCTAATGAAGGAGTGCGGATGAAGGAGTTCATATCCGATCTAGGTGTCATACCTAGTGCATCGGGTCCAATGAAAATCTTTTGTGACAATACTGGAGCAATAGCCTTAGCAAAGGAATCCAGATTTCACAAGAGGACCAAACACATCAAGAGACGCTTCAATTCCATCCGGACTTAGTCGGGCCGGAGACATAGAGATTTGCAAGATACATACGGATCTGAATGTTGCGAGACCGTTGACTAAGCCTCTTCCACGAGCAAAACATGATCGCACGAAGACTCCATGGGTGTTAGAATCATTCTTGTGTAATCTAGATTATTGACTCTAGTGCAAGTGGGAGGCTGAAGGAAATATGCCCTAGAGGCAATAATAAAGTTATTATTTATTTCCTTATTTCATGATAAATGTTTATCATTCATGCTAGAATTGTATTAACCGGAAACATGATACATGTGTGAATGTATAGACAAAACAAGATGTCACTAGTATGCCTCTACTAAGACTAGCTTGTTAATCAAAGATGGTTATGTTTCGACCATGAACAAAGGAGTTGTCATTTGATTAACGAGGTCACATCATTAGTAGAATGATCGATTGACATGACCCATTCCCTTAGCTTAGCACACGATCGTTTAGTATGTTGCTACCGCTTTTATCCATGACTTATACATGTTCCTGTAACTATGAGATTATGCAACTTCCGTTTACGGAGGAACACTTTGGTGCTACCAAACGTCACAACGAATCGGGTGATTATAAAGGAGTACTACAGGTGTCTCCAAAGGCGGATGTTGGGTTGGCGTATTTCGAGATTAGGTTTTGTCACTCCGATAGTCGGAGAGGTATCTCTGGGCCCTCTCGGTAATGCACATCACTGAAGCCTTGCAAGCACTACAACTAATGAGTTAGTTGTGAGATGATGTATTACGGAACGAGTAAAGAGACTTGCGGTAACGAGATTGAACTAGGTATTGGATACCGACGATCGAATCTCGGGCAAGTAACATACCGATGACAAAGGGAACAACGTATGTTGTTATGCGGTCTGACCGACAAAGATCTTCGTAGAATATGTAGGAACCAATATGGACATCCAGGTCCCGCTGTTGGTTATTGACCGTGAATGGTTCTAGGTCATGTCTACATTGTTCTCGAACCGTAGGGTCCATGCACGCTTAAGGTTTGATGGCGATTATTATGAGTTTATGTATTTTGATGTACGAAGGAGTTCGAGTCCGGATGTGATCACGGACATGACGAGGAGTCTCGGAATGGTCGAGACATAAAGATTGATATATTGGAAGCCTATGTTTGGAGTTGGAATGGTTCCAAGTAAAACGGAATTCTTGGAGTACCGGAGGTTCTGGAACCCCCGGAGGTAAATGGGCCTCGATGGGCCTTAGTGGAAAGGAGAAGGGCAGCCCTAGGAGGGCGCCAAGGCCCCCTTCCTAGTCCTACTAGGACTAGGAGAAGGGGCCGCCCCTCTCTCTCTTTCCCCCTCAGGAATCCTAGTCCAACTAGGATTGGGGGAATCCTACTCCCGGAGGAGTAGGACTCCCTGCGCACCTCCTTAGGCCGCCCCCCCCCCCTGGCTCCTTTATATCTGAGGCAGGGGGCACCTTGGAACACACAAGTTGATCGTGAGATCGTTCCTTAGCCGTGTGCGGTGCCCCCTCCACCATATTCCACCTCGGTTATACTGTCGAAGCTTAAGCGAAGCCCTGCGCGCCGTGAAACATCAAGATCGCCACCACGCCGTCGTCTTGTGGAACTCTCCTCGACACTCGGCTGGATCGAGTCTGAGGGACGTCATCGAGCTGTACGTGTGTCAAGAACTCGGGGCGTCGGAGTGTGGCGCCGGATCGGTCGGATCGCGAGGAGAACGTCGACTACTTCCTCTACGTTGTGATCGCTTCCGCCCGGGTCTACAAGGGTATGTGGACAACACTCTCCCCTCTCGTTGCTATACATCACCATGATCTTGCGTGTGCGTAGGAAAATTTTTGAAATTACTACGTTCCCCAACAGAGTCTTCCTCCCAGGAGACTCTAGTCCCAGAGTCTTCGTCCCACGTGACTCCGGAGACTAGCGACCATGCTGATGGTGTCAAGGAGACCTTTTCTGAGGATAGCTACAACGAGGGCGAGCTGGTTGAGGAGGGCAAGAAGGTCTACCAGCATGGCGGTACTATGCTACCGTCCGTGCCGGCACCCTGCGGCCAGAGGTGGTTGATTCAGCCTAACGGGGAGAAGTAAGTGCATTTACTCTTCTTTAACCTTTTGCCTTCATGTTTGTTCAAATTAATATCTAATGTGTTGGCCTTGTCATACTGTAGGGGTTGGATACACGCAGGTGGTGTACGCAGGCCCAACCAGCTCCTTGGTACTCTTTGCCGGCACCACTTCCCGGGGTGGGTCACATTGCCCGGTGAGGATGAGCTTCCGCAACTAGCACTGACCTGGGAGCTGTACGAGGTTACCCCAGCCCTGTCGGGGGAGCTGGTCGACAGTGTCGTGTGCGAGACGGTGGCTGACATATGAGACGGTGGTTTTGGGTAATTTCTCCTTTTACAGAATTAAAAACCAACAGTACCTAGTGATTGTACTAATGATCCGTGTTGTCTTGTTTGATTGCAGACCTTGTACAGGTGTCTTGAGGAACACGAGGCGGACGCGGCAATGGTTCTTGAAGCTGAGTGTAAGCGCCTACTTCAGAACTTATGGCACGAGGCTCGGGTGCAGGCTGTCCGAGACTACTATGCCTCGACTAACATTAGGAGGCAGAAGAAGAAGTGCCGCGTCAAGTATCTGAGTAAGGACAAGTACATGAAGGTAATTCCTATTCTTAAGGCCTTGTACTAGTTTCCTTGATTTGATTCGTAGGCGTAGTGTTGCAATTTCTCCTTGTCTAACTTTGGTGCCCCCAAGATGGTGTGCAGATAAGATGGACTATTGGGAGAGGTTGGTGGATGAGTGGTGCTCTCCCCAATGGCTAGCCGTCCACAACAAGGCCAGGGACAAGCGTGCCCAGATGCAAGGTGTGCCGCACCATCAAGGGAGATCCAACCTGTTTGAGTACGGGGATCACTGGGTATGTGGTTCGAGCCCTTAATGATTCATGCAATTTATTCTTCATGCTAGCTTCATCCCATTAATTACTAATTTACCCTGTTCCTCTCTTTTAGGCGTGACACAACAAGAAGGAGGTGCTGCCGTTGTACGACCTCTATGCCATGGCCCATAGTGCCCTGTTCAACAAGGCCAAGGCATTCTCGGAGGATGGCCTCAATCATCCAGAGAGCTTCACCAACATCTCCTCCCACAACAAGCTTGTGAGGTACAGAGACTGTGGGAAGAAGATGAAAGGTGAGGACTTCAACCCGAGCCAGAGTCCTTTTGATCCTGAGCCCGTGATGCTATCTGGTGATGGGAGGAGACATGGCTCAGTAGAAATTAGGTATGGACTGATAGTTGTACTAGAAGTTTTCCACAGATCAAGAAGCGCCAGACAAGGTCTCTTTCCAAGATGAGGCCTCGACCACGGAAAATGGAGCTCGCCGTCGAGGCTAGGGCCCAGGAGTACCAGGAAGGCGGCGCGGAGGGAGAGGGAGATGGAGGAGAGGACGACTAATATGTTGGAGGTGGAGAGGAACCGGAACGACGCGGGTCACCGGGCCCTCTACGAGCTCCTCGTGGTAAGTTTCTCTCGCATGCTAGCCAAATCATGCATGTAATGTTCGTTTCATTACTAACTAATATGACTGACTCGTGAAACAAATGTGCAGGTCGTGTGCGAGAAAACCAACCAGACCTCTCCGCCGATGCCCCAAATTGCTATAGCGGACACGGTGAGTTTCATTTGAATGGTCATTAGTTACTAGTATTTCACATTTTAGTTGCATCATGCTAACTAAAACATTGCAAATGATCTTTGGTGCAGCACGCCTCCCAAAAAGGATCGACTGATCCTTCTCCATCTTGCGGTGGCACAACTCCGACCGGTCCTTGACCCCTGATTATGGTAAGTTTTTCCAAGTGTTTTGCTAGCTTAGCTTAATAATGATCTATAGCTAGCTTAGCTAGTTCATTTATGACATAATTAGCTGACTTATGTAAAAAGTGGCATAACAACCTAGGATAGCTTAATAATGATCTATAGCTAGCTTAGCTAGTTCATTTATGACATAATTAGCTGACTTATATAAAAAGTGGCATAACAACCTAGGATAGCTCAATAATGATCTATAATTAGCTTAGCTACTTCATTTATGACATAATTAGCGCACTTAGGTAAAAAATGGCATAATAACCTTGGTTTAGCTCCAAAATGACCTATACTTAGCTTAATTTCCTCAAAAATGACATAATAACCTTACTTAGCTCCGAACATACATACTTTACCTAGGATAGCTATATAATGACCTATACTTAGCCTTTTTCCTCCTAAATGACTTAATATGCCTAGTTAGCTGGAAAATGTCATTACTACCTAGGATAGCTAAATAATGATCTACACTAAGCTTACCTAGTTCATTTATGACATAATTAGCTTATTAGGTAAAATAATGGCATAATAACCATGGTTTAGCTACAAACCATCATATAATTAGTTTATTTTCCTCCAAAATGACAAAATGGCCTTACCTAGATCCAAAAATGACTGATTTTAACTAGGATAGCTCTAAAATGACCTACACTTACCATATTGTCCTACAAAATGAATAAATATGCGTAGTTAGCTCAGAAATGGCATAACTACCTAGGTTAGCTCCAAAATGACCTGTACACTTAGCATTTTTTACCTACCTTAGCTAAAAAATGGCATTTTTACCTACCTTAGTAAGAAGAAGAAGAAGAAGAAGAAGAAGAAAGAAGAAGATGACTTCTTTTTCTTCTAGCAAGTCTTCTTCTTCTTCTAACTTTCATCTTTCCTAATTTGCAGATTTGCTTGAGATGAGGAAGCTTGCATTGATGGAAACTTGTTGCAAACTTTTACTTGTGCTTGTGCTTCCTTTTTGTTTATGGAAACTTGTTGCAAACTTGTTGGATATGTATGTATGGAAATGTTGTTGCAAACCATTGTATGTTGTTGGAAACTTGTATATGTTCATGTTGTTGGAAACTTATTGTTGGTATAACTGTTGAAATTATTTTGAAATGTGTATATATATGTGTGTGTGTGTGAAATTATGTCAAGTTGAATGAATTTAGGAAAAAACAGGAAAAATAGGGGCTGTATAGCCACTTTGCCATCAGCTGGCTGACGGCAAAGGAATTTGCCATCCACTAGCAGACGGCAAAGCTGCCACATGGCAGCTACCTATACAACCTGGGGTGTAGTGGTCTGGCCTATTTGGAAGATTTGCCGTCAGCCAACAGATGGCAAAGGCGTTTGCATCTTTGTCGTCAGCTGGGTGACGGCAACGATGCAAAGGCCTTTACCGTCTGCCAGGTGACGGCAAAGCACTCCGTTAACCACTTAATGGACCTAAACTGCCACATGTGCCGTCCAGGCTCTTTGTCGTATGTCAGCAAACGACAAAGCCCTTTGCATCTTTGCCGTCCATCGGCAGACGGCAAAGAGGTCTTTGCCGTAGCCTATTCAGCTGGACATGTTGTTGTCTGCTGGCTGAAGGCAAAGGTCTTTGCCATCAGCCTGGCATGCCTTTGCCATCAGCCATGGCTGACGGCAAAATGCCTGATTCGTGTAGTGAGATTAAATATAATTTCAAAATAAATTTGTATTAGGCAAAAATACAGCAAAACTTTGCGCGCACAACAAGTAATGAAATTAAAAAAATTAAAATCCAAAAATAGTACTTTTGAAACCTGTTCGATGCGTTTTTATATTTACAACCAATTTTTTATATTATAACCCATTTATCTTTACCTAATAATAAGCAAATCGGGTTTCTTTCGTCCGTCATGGCATTTTTCAGAAAAGTCCCTCTATTTCAAAGAATTCAACCCGCAGTCCTGTTTTAAGTTAAAACGAAGCGTTATTTTCGTATTTTACACAAAAGTCCCTGTCTTTTCTTGAAATCAACCCGCCGTCCGGATTTAAGTCACACCCGAACCATTATTTTACATTTTTCGAAAAAACCCCCTGGTGTTTTAGGTAATTCATCCGCGGATCATATTTAAGTCAAACAAATGCTTTTTAAAATCATCCATATCTTTTAAACCGTAACTCCTATTTGAACATGTTATATATGAAATTTGATTAAAAAATATGTAGAATATGAATATGAGATTATTTTTATCTGTTAAGTATTTTTAAATATTATTTTCGAATATATTTGAGTCAAACCAAATGATTTTTTAAATTATCTGTATCTTTTAAACCGTAACTTCGATTTTAACATATTATATATGAAAGTTTATTAGAAAAATGTGTGGAATCTAAATATGATGTTAATTTTACCTGTTAAATATTTTTAAAATATTGTTATGGAAGCAAGTTTATAATTTATAGCGCAAGATCCGGCTTTTTCATACCGGCGGTGAACCGAATTGCAAATAAATACCCCACTATAACCATATACGGAAAAGAAAACATCGACAACTACACGTGCATACCTCTGAAAAATGTCGCAAGGGAAAACAACAGATTTCTCATCGCGAGAGTGAGAAAAAGCGGGCGAGAGAGAGGGGGGAGAGAGAGAGGGAGGAGAGAGGGAGAGAGACGCCTTCGGATTAACCATATTTAACACACGTTTTTTGTTGTTTTGTGTGAACACCGAGGCCATCGTCGGCGAGGGTGAGAAGAAGGATAAGCGGCAACACAAATATGATGCCTCGCAAAAATAAAGGAGATGGACCTATTGTGGTTTTGAGTGATGGTTGTTGAGTTAAGAGTGTGTGTTATCTTTTCTCTCCCGTTGCAATGCACGGGCTTTTTTGCTAGTTATTTCTTAAAGCCCATTTTCTTGGAAGTCTAATATGGGGCGGAGAATAACAAGTTGACCTGGGTTAGGTATTCCGCAAAAAAGTATTGCTGGGCTAGCCATTTTCACGTTGAAAAATTAAAATATGGGCTGGATATTTGGTCGACAAAAAATAATAGCCTAGGCCAGACGATCCACACCCCGCCTAGTTGATACCCTGCTCCTCTGAACAACAACAAAAACATTGCTCAAGAAAACTTTGCTTGTACCTCAGAACACAAATACTGCTCGAGCTGCTGGGTCCCAGCTATCGGCCGCTCCTTGTGCAATTCTCTCATTTATTGACTATATAGGTTGACAATGGTGTGGGACTGTGACATCAGGAAACCAGGAGGAAGCAAAAAAATTATAGTTAGATATAATAAGGAGGCACTTGCGTACGTGCGGATATGGCCCTGGTGGGTCCCTATTGTCATCCTCTCCAAGTAAAGTCATCTCTTGATTCCTCATGTTCATTGACCATGTTGACAATGCAAGACGGCGGCGCCACGACGAGCGCAAAAACTCAAAGGACAACGGAGAGGGCCTCTTGGGCCCTACGGATAGTCTAATACAGCGCCCCATGGTTGGTCAGGAAGCCAGGATCATCGGACCCCCATGAGCACCTTTGAGAGACTAGGCCGACATGAAACGGTAAGGCCACGCTTGGGAGCTCTGGATTGTTTCACACCTGTATTAAGGATAAGTGTAATTTACTCGTCACCAGAAACAACACGTAAAATACAGGTGTAATGAAACCAATGGCCCGAGGTCTGTAATGAACACCGGCGAGTTACGCGTATAATCTGATAAACCAGTGTATATTTTACTAGTCAAAATTGACCAACCAAGCGCTTCGCCTAAGACCATCTGCTTTTATTTACAAGAGTCGGTTTTACAAGCGGTTTTGGTTGGAAAACAATGATGCAATCATGGCCTAAGACGATGAGTTGGTCGGAAGATCATATCGCTTTCACCTCTAACCTACTTGAGTTGTCCTATAGACTATGAATGCAAGTATGAAACATAAGACGATGAACTTCTTATGCAGAGAAACAACAAAAGAGGATAATCTTCTTAACATGCAAATCACTAGCATTAGATCAACGTGCAAAACAATACGAAGCATTATTCTCAGGAGGCACGGTGAACAGCTCATGATGCCGCATGCCAAAACACTCCAATCTCAACTTTGCAATCAAAACTCACAAGGTTTGGCATTTCATAGACAATATCCAGAAAAACTCTTAAAATACCTTACAAAAGTCAACACTCATGACTATGCATCTCATTAGAGTAAATATTTACTTTTGAACTAAACACATGAATAGGAAAAAGCGATCGACGATGCTCATAGAAAAGGGCGTCCCATTCCAAAATATCAAATGCATGTCTTTCGGCTAACATCAATGAGCACAATTTGAGAAGGTTTTCCAGTTCCAAAATATTAAACGAATGTCTTATTGCTAACATAAGTGATTAAACTTTGACATTGTGACGCCCCCGATTCAATCGTACACTAATCATGCACGCAAACGTGTACGATCAAGATCAGGGACTCACGGGAAGATATCACAACACAACTCTAAAACATAAATAAGTCATACGAGCATCATAATACAAGCGGAGGCCTCGAGGGCTCGAATACAAGTGCTTTCGATCATAGACGAAGTCAGCGAAGCAACAATATCTCGAGTACGGACATAAGTTAAACAAGTTTGCCTTAAGAAGGCTAGCACAAACTGGGATCAGATCGAAAAGGCGCGGGCCTCCTGCTGGGATCCTCCTAACTACTCTGGTCATCGTCGGTGGGCTGCGTAGCGAGAGGGCACCTCCGGCGTAGTAGGAGTCGTCGTCGGCGGTGGCGTCTGACTCCTGGACTCCAGCATCTGGTTGCGACAACCAGGTAGAAGGGAATGGGGGAATGAGGGAGAAAAGCAACCGTGAGTACTCATCCAAAGTACTCGCAAGCAAGGAGCTACACTACATATGCATGGGTATATGTGTAAGGAGGCCATATCAGTGGACTGAATAGCAGAATGCCAGAATAAGAGGGGATAACTAATCCTATCGAAGACTATGCTTCTTGCAGCCTCCGTCTTGCAGCATGTAGGAAAGAGTAGATTGAAGTCCTCCAAGTAGCATCGCATAGCATAATCCTACCCGGTGATCCTCCCCTCGTCGCCCTGTGGAAAAGCGATCACCGGGTTGTCTGTGGAACTTGTCTGGGTGTGTTTTATTAAGTATCCGGTTCTAGTTGTCATAAGGTCAAGGTACAACTCCGGGTTGTCCTTTTACCGAGGGACACGACTATTCGAATAGATTAACTTCCCTGCAGGTGTGCATCACATAACCCAACACGCTCGATCCCATTTGGCCGGACACACTTTCCTGGGTCATGCACGGCCTCGGAAGATCAACATGTCGCAGCCCCACCTAGGCACAACAGAGAGGTCAGCACGCCGGTCTAAATCCTATGCAAGTAGGGGTCTGGGCCCATCGCCCATTGCACTCCTGCACGTTGCGTATGCGGCCGGAAGCAGACCTAGCAACCTCCATTACAAAGGAAGTCACGTTATGCGGTCCAATCTGGCGCGCGCCGCTCAGTTGCTGACGTCAAGAAGGCTTCGACTGATACCACGACGTCGAGTGCCCATATCTTTCCCACGTAGTTGGTTAGTGCGTATAGACCAAATGGCCAGACTCAGATCAAATACCAAGATCTCGTTAAGCATGTTATTATGAAGCAACCATGACGCCGATCGAGGCCAGCCCACCTCTCGCCTAGGTGGTCTCAACCTGCCTGTCGCTCCGCCACAAAGATCCACAGAGGGCCGTCGGGACAAAGTTCCTTTCAGCCCCAATCAAGTGAATCACTCATGGTACTCTTGAGCGGACCCGACTTTAGTCACCATCTGTAGTGTATGTATATATGTATAGTATATACCGTGATCACCTCCCGAGTGATCACGACCCAATAGTATAGCAAGGCAGACTGACAAGAATGAAGGGCCAATGATGATAAACTAGCATCCTATACTAAGCATTTAGGATTGCGGGTAAGGTATCAATATTTGTAGCAACAATGACAAGGCTATGCAATAGAATAGGAGTAACGAACGGTAACATGCTACACTACTCTAATGCAAGCAGTATAGAGAAGAATAGGCTATATCTGGTGATCAAGGGGGGGGGGGGGCTTGCCTGGTTGCTCTGGCAAGGAGGGGTCGTCAACTCCGTAGTCGAACTGGGGGTCGCCGGCAGTCTCAGGGTCTACCGGAAAGAAGTAACGGAGGGGGAACACAATAAATAGCAGAGCAATCAAAGCATAACAAAGCGTAACATGGCAACACGTAGTGCTAGGTGTGCCCTAACGCGGTAGTAGGTGATACCGACGAAGGGGGGAAACATCCGGGAAAGTATTCCCGGTGTTTCGCGTTTTCGGACAGATGAACCGGAGGTGAAATGTTGTAGGTTTTCTATGCTAGGGATGTGTGGCGGACGAACAGGTTGCGTATCTGGATTCGTCTCGTCGTTCTGAGCAACTTTCATGTACAAAGTATTTTCATCCGAGCTACGGATTATTTTATATTAATTTTTAAAGATTTAAATCATTTTTAGAATTAGCAGAATTTATTAAATAAGAAAATGTAATTATGATGTCAGCATGATGTCAGGGTGATGTCAGCGGTCAGCTTTGACCGTTTACCAGTCAAGCTGACGGGTGGTCCCACATGTAATAGTCTATTTAGTTAGCAGGCTAGTTAACAGAGTTAATTACTTTACCTAATGATTAGGTTAGTCTAACAGAATTAATTAAGTTAAATTTAATTGGTTAATTAATTAATTAATATTTTATCTATTTATTTATGCTTGAAGATATCTCTTTTTTATTCAAATAGGGGCAAGGCCCACTGTTAGTGACTAACAGGAGGGGGTTAGTGCTAATCTAACCCCCAATTAGCAGGGGCCTGACTAATCTGGCAGAGGCGCAATCGGCAGGGGCTACGCCCACGCACAAGCAGAGGGCGCTGCTTGCAGCAGCCGGCCGGCGGGAACGACGGCGAGCGACACGAAGACGGGAGCATGAGGGACGGGCGCGGGCTGCGAACCGGAGGGGTGGGAGCAGCGGGGAGACACGATGCGGTAAGAGGCAAGCCGCGCGAGAGCAGAGCTCGGCGTTGGCGATAACGCAGACAGGACGCGGTCAGGCGGCGGTGCGCGTCTGGCGCCGGTGGCGAGGCCATGGCGAAGTGGCGGCAGAGGAGGAGGAGGTAGTCGAGGCCTCACCACAGGGCCGTGGGGTCTAGGCAGCGGTGCTCGGGAGGAGGACGGGACGGCGTGCGTTCCGGAGACGGGAGGCGGTCCGCGAGGTGGAGTCGAGGTCGCACAAAGCGAGGAGGAGACGAGGACGACGGGCTGTGTCGGGAGGCGCGAGATCCCCCTGAGTCTTAGGCGAGGAGGCTGGCGCAAGGAAGGAGGCAGGAGGTGCGGTGCTCGGTGCCGTGGCGCCGGCCTTCATCTTGTGGTAGCGTCGAGAGGATGGGGATCGAACAGATGCGCCCCTCCCATGTGCGGCATGAGGAGGGAACGAGGGGGAGTGCGGGATCGAGCGAGTGGGGGGAGTGGAATTGTGGGCAGCTAGGGTTTCAGCCGATAGGGGGATATGGAGAGTGGGGTGGGCCGGTTGGGCCAGGGTGGGAGTTGGGCCAGGGTGCAGCAGGGGGCTTTGTTTCTCTTTTGTATTTTCTTTATTTTATTTATTTTCTTTTCTATTTTATTTCAATTTAAGTTATTTAGGCATTTTATAAAATGTGTTTATCACATCATATTTACACATGCAATATTTAGTACAAACCGAACATTTTTTATTTTAATGTTTGAATTTTTTTATTATTTACCAAACTTTGAATTTGAATTTTGGACCGGTTTTGATCTAACGATAGATTAGCAACAGTAACCGGGGTGACGTGGCATCGTTAACGTGGGATTATTGTAGTCTGATTATCCGAGCGTCACAATTCTCCTCCACTACAAGAAATCTCGTCCTGAGATTTAAGAGGGGAGTATGGGGGAAAGTTCTGGTTACGATATTCTAACAGATCTTCTCAAAGAAGTTAATCCCTTTCGTTGATGTCTTCCATTCTTTATTCCAACGCATCATGATGAAGTTGTCTTCCTTCGGGAACTCCATCATACTTACGAAAGGATAAGGGGGTATTATGGAAGAACGGACTGCTACAATGCTTGTTTATCTAGTAGATAACATCAAGGAAGGTGGCGGAAAGTAACCCTCGAATTGAAACTTAAGGAAATATCGAGAGCAAGTAATGAGGTTTCATGGGAAGTTTCGAGTGGGCAGGCAATCGTTCGATGCCTGAAACGAAGTGTTGAAGGGGTTTAGAGCAATGTGAATAAGCATTGCATCAGATACCAGAACAGATCACTGGGCAGGTGGCCCGTGAATTACTTACAAAGTCAAGTGCGAGGAATTATTTTGACAACAGGGTGTATAGGGGAGTCAGGTTTCGATCCTGTGGAACTGTGGGTTATGGGCCCACCATGTGGGTTAAAGGTAGGAATGGGGGGGCTGACATCTTGCACGGTCACAATAGCAAGGCATGCCAGAGGGTAGCCTGTTAGTTATGTCGGCAACAACATCGATACCAAGGGCGAGGGATGAAGAGAACCATTTTCCTGCTCGTTGAACGAGGCAGACCAATAGGCAAAGTTCCCGTCCATCGGTGGTTACCGAAATGTCATCAACAATAGTAATGTGGTCGGACCGATAAGGTGGTACACGA
Source organism: Aegilops speltoides (assembly GCA_021437245.1). Taxonomy (NCBI): domain Eukaryota; kingdom Viridiplantae; phylum Streptophyta; class Magnoliopsida; order Poales; family Poaceae; genus Aegilops; species Aegilops speltoides. Next base: position 205,614,786 of record CM038143.1, read on the forward strand.
GGTGTTTTCGTATGGCAGGAAAATATTACTGCTTAGATCATATAAACCTCAAGAAAGGTTAAACTAAACAATGGAAAGGATAATATGATTATAAAATTAATCAGAACAATGGCAAGGAAAATGTGTTTAAACACATATATCAGGGGTATATCCTCCCCAAAGTCAAGCAGAGGATGATATCCAAGACAGGATATAAAGTAGAAACCCATTTAGGTAATGGGGGAGGAATCTCGTGATATTACCCATACAACGGTGTTAGGATAAATGATAAATAAAATTTAGCATCGTGCTTCAAATGTTCCTGTTGAAAGTCGGAGTACCATTGAAATGCTTCAAGATAGCATTGACATGGTCATCAGGTGAAGATCAGACTTTGGAAACACAAAGGATCCATCAGGAATAACCTGTAGAATAAGTCTTACAATTTCCTCATGGAAGAATGGTTATCCTTGCTAAGAAGGGAACTATAACAATAAGTCTTACGACCAGGTGTGCTAGGTATGACATCACCTTTCCGGGTCACATGAGGATCAATGTTATAACTCTTAAAAATATGTTCCAACCATCATATCCGACCGAGGTTCAAATTTGATTGGGGTCAGGATACCTCAGACTCAGGATGCCTGAGAAGGAAGGGGTGCAACACAATTTGACGAGACGACATTGTAAGATTCTCGGGAAATGTACTATGGAAGCGAGTCCCGAAACAAGAGCTCATCATTAAACCAATGAAGGGATAAGGAGGTAGCTGATGAACTCAGCGACAGTCCTTGAGATTTCCAAAAAGGTGGATTTCCACAATTAGGCGAACAAGGAGATAGCATTTATTAGATCAATGGTATAATGATGTATGCTGGGGAAAACATACACAATTAAACATTGGTTGAGATGTGCACCCAAAATATGGGCTGGGTTGCACGCCCAACATTGGAATGGTGATTGAATAATCAATAGTCTAAGAATGAACGGCCGACCATTAACTTCAAAGCAATAGGGTTGCTAGAAGTTTTGGAATTACACATCACAGTCCATTTGTCGGTGGTTAGAAATAACACAGTGACCAGGAAAAGAATGGTGATGGTGATAAGTATCACTTGTATCAAGAATTCTTAAGAGGTGGTGAAATTCCCACGACATTCTTGACATAAAAGGTGGTAATTCTCCAAGGTAAAGAAGAACAATGCTGGGTAGCAAGGAACTCAAGGTATAACACAAAACACGAACAAGTTTGTGTTGAATGAAAGGCAATAAAGTGGTCAATGATAACACAATCATCGAGGGCAAGGATGGTATTTCTCATCATGAATTCAATTGATATCCTGTAAGAGCTCAAAATGTTGATGATGGTCACGACACAATTGTCAAGAGGTTTATGCAGGTGTAATCGATCGGTGATGACACCAAGTCAAAGGAATGATGAAGCGAAAGGTTATTGGAACCAAGGACACGACACAAACTCGAAATCAAGTTTGCTGTTCAAGGAGAAATGGTATGACGAGGAAGATCGATGTAACATTAGCTCACCGTCGAAATTTGTGCTCCCAGAAGGACCAAGTAGCACAATTAAAATTAGCATGGTAAGGAGGTAGCCGAACAGGCTAGAAATGACGTGATCGGGTACAAATACGTACTTAAAGAAGATTATCAAGAGTTGTTGAACCGTAGTGCAGACTCGGTTCAGTTATCGGTGTCTTTGAGTGTTTAATAACTCAGAGCCCATGAAAACTGTAATCAGTGAGAATGTATTACTTGATGAAGAACTCATAAACAGTTATGCCGTTCCAAGATAATCTCGAGATACCAGGGGGTAATACTCGAAGACGGATCAAAGTAGAGGTTGGACTGGGGTATTGATCCGCAGAAGACAAATGTTTAAACTTGCCCGAGAAATGGGAACAAAGAAGAACAATATGGTCGAAACCATAACTACAAGGGGTCCAATTTAATGACATTGAAAGAATTACTCGAATGAGTAACTATTTGGCAAGAAGCATTCATGATAAGTTCCACATCGAGTCCATGGGCATGAACGCAGAGTTCAAGGTCGACTCCCACTTCTCCAATGCATACCCTTTCATTCACTTCTCGCTTTCGATGAAGTTGTAGTGTTAAAAAATTTTGTGGCAAAATACCAGAAGAGTATGACTCGTGAATACTCTCGGGTTCACAAAAATTAAGGAAGGCATAGGCTCAACCCATCGGGGCTTCTTAGAAACATATACCTCAAGCTTCAATAGTAAATACCACCAGCTCAAAAGCTGAGCATGGCTGAGAAGCAGAGGATACAATTTACCAAAGGCATTATGTATCAGAGAAATAACTCACAAGGTGATTAAATATGAAGGACACTGTCGGTTAAAATCCAACAAAGGATCTGCTGGTCCACAACGGAGCTGATGTGAGCATCGACACACAACCAGAGAAAGTAACAATGCAAAGGCATTGGATTATAGAAACAACTAACTAATTCAGAGCTCAAATGCAAAGAAATTATGATTTTCAAATCAAGGGATCAGAAGTAATGTTTTGATTAGGGATGGATAAGTTGAATAGCCTTAGGGGTACAATCGACGACAGTTGGATTGGTTGAGAACTAGCTCACGTTTAAAATGAGATCTGAGCCAGAAAGATAATTTAAAAGGATCAACTGATGATTGCATGCATTCGCACTTAGGTTGAATCAAAAGGATCAAAATGACGGTGCCTAAGGATACTAGCGAATATTACCAGACATATGGAAAGCATCCATCATGCAAGCAGACAAGTATTGCAGAGCAATAAGCTACTAAGGATTTTTGGAGGATCGAATAGTATTTCGAAGACCATTGTGAAACACATGAACCACTGGGGGATGAGCGGATACTCGATAAGTGCGAGAATTATCCGTAGGGTTATTCAGGTGACAAAGAACAGCAAGGCAATAAGCTCAAAGGATTATCGAAACAACGACGAGTATTTCGGGGTATCTTGTAATAACAAGACCAGCTAGGGATGAATGTAAGAATAACAACTGCAAGTAGTTATCCATAAGGGTTGACGGTGGAAGGGGAATTGCAAACGCGATTGGCTCAAGGTCTCAAGAGAATATCGGAAGGTATCTTCAGAATCCTTCGGTGCACCAAGTAATCATCCGGACTGAAGAGGCTCTCCGAGAGAAAGTATTATCGAGAACCTAGAGTCAGAGTTAGTAAAAATCGTTTAACCCGAGTAGAAGAGAGTTCAGAATCACAGAGTAAAGATCGAGGAGTAAAAGATCCTAATACCACCCAACGACGATGTGAGCCCGTAAGCCACACAGTCATGTTAGTAAAAGTTTTGCAATTGACTAGACTCAACTTCGGCCAAGGAGTTGGCAAGGAGGATTCCTACAGGCAGTCGGCTCTGATACCAACTTGTGACGCCCCCGATTCAATCGTACACTAATCATGCACGCAAACGTGTACGATCAAGATCAGGGACTCACGGGAAGATATCACAACACAACTCTAAAACATAAATAAGTCATACAAGCATCATAATACAAGCGAAGCCTCGAGGGCTCGAATACAAGTGCTCGATCATAGGCGAAGTCGTGAAAGCAACAATATCTGAGTACGGACATAAGTTAAACAAGTTTGCCTTAAGAAGGCTAGCGTAAACCGGGATACGGATCGAAGAGGCGCAGGCCTCCTGCTGGGATCCTCCTAACTACTCTTGGTCGTCGCCGGGCTGCACGTAGCGATGAGGCACCTCCGGCGTAGTAGGAGTCGCCGTCGTCGACGGTGGCGTCGACTCTGGACTCCAAACATCTAGTTGCGACAACCGTAGAAGGAAGGGGAAAGAGGAGAAAAGCAACCGTGAGTACTCATCCAAAGTACTGCAAGCAAGGAGCTACACTACATATGCATGGGTATATGTGTAAGGAGGCCATATCAGTGGACTGAACTGCAAAATGCCAGAATAAGAGGGGGATAACTAATCCTATCGAAGACTACGCTTCTGGCAGCCACCGTCTTGCAGCATGTAGGAAAGAGTAGATTGAAGTCCTCCAAGTAGCATCGCATAGCATAATCCTACCCGGCGATCCTCCCCTCATCGCCCTGTGGAAAAGCGATCACCGGGTTGTCTGTGGAACTTGTCTGGGTGTGTTTTATTAAGTATCCGGTTCTAGTTGTCAAAAGGTCAAGGTACAACTCCGGGTCGTCCTTTTACCGAGGGACACGGCTATTCGAATAGATTAACTTCCCTGCAGGGGTGCACCACATAACCCAACACGCCGATCCCATTTGGCGGACACACTTTCTCGGTCATGCCCGCCTTGGAAGATCAACACGTCGCAGCCCCACCTAGGCACAATAGAGAGGTCAGCACGCCGGTCTAAATCCTATGCGCGCAGGGGTCTGGGCCCATCGCCCATTGCACTCCTGCACGTTGCGTACGCGGCCGGAAGCAGACCTAGCAACCTCCATTACAAAGGAAGTCACGTTACGCGGTCCAACCTGGCGCGCGCCGCTCAGTCGCTGACGTCAAGAAGGCTTCGGCTGATACCATGACGTCGAGTGCCCATATCTTTCCCACGTAGTTGGTTAGTGCGTATAGACCAAATGGCCAGACTCAGATCAAATACCAAGATCTCGTTAAGTGTGCTATTATGAAGCAACCGCGGACGCCGATCAGGGCCAGGCCCACCTCTCGCCTAGGTGGTCTCAACCTGCCCTGTCGCTCCGCCACAAAGATCCACACAGAGGGCCGTCGGGACAAAGGTCCTTTCAGCCCCCAATCCGTGAATCACTCTCGAGTACACTTCGAGCGGACCCGACTTTAGTCACCATCTGTAGTGTATGTATATATGTATAGTATATACCCGTGATCACCTCTCGAGTGATCACGGCCCAATAGTATAACAAGGCAGACTGACAAGAATGAAGGGCCAATGATGATAAACTAGCATCCTATACTAAGCATTTAGGATTGCGGGTAAGGTATCAATGACTGTAGCAACAATGACAGGCTATGCAACAGAATAGGAGTAACCGAATAGTAACATGCTACACTACTCTAATGCAAGCAGTATAGAGAAGAATAGGCAAAATCTGGTGATCAGGGGGGGGGGGGGCTTGCCTGGTTGCTCTGGCAAGGAGGGGTCGTCAACTCCGTAGTCGAACTGGGGGTCGCCGGCAGTCTTAGGGTCTACCGGAAAGAAGTAACGAAGGGGGAACACAATAAATAACAGAGCAATCAAAGCATAACAAAGCGTAACATGGCAACATGCAGTGCTAGGTGTGCCCTAACGCGGTAGTAGGTGATACCGACGAAGGGGGGAAACATCCGGGAAAGTATTCCCGGTGTTTCGCGTTTTCGGACAGATGAACTGGAGGTGAAATGTTGCAGGTTTGCTATGCTAGGGATGTGTGGCGGACGAATAGGTTGCGTATCTGGATTCATCTCGTCGTTCTGAGCAACTTTCATGTACAAAGTATTTTCATCCGAGCTACGGATTATTTTATATTAATTTTTAAAGATTTAAATCATTTTTAGAATTAGCAGAATTTATTAAATAAGAAAATGTAATTATGATGTCAGCATGATGTCAGGGTGATGTTAGCGGTCAGCTTTGACCATTGACCAGTCAAGCTGACGGGGGGGTCCCACATGTAATAGTCTATTTAGTTAGCAGGCTAGTTAACAGAGTTAATTAGTTTACCTAATGATTAGGTTAGTCTAAACAGAATTAATTAAGTTAAATTTAATTGGTTAATTAATTAATTAATATTTTATCTCTTTATTTATGCTTGAAGATATCTCTTTTTTTATTCAAACAGGGGCAATGCCCACTGTTAGTGACTAACAGGAGGGGGTTAGTGCTAATCTAACCCCCAATTAGCGAGGCCCGACTAATCTGCAGGAGGCGCAACCGCGAGGGGCGCGCGCACAAGACAACAGGGCCGCCTGCTGCAGCCGGCCGCCAGAACGACGGCGGGTGACACAACACGGGAGCACGAGGGACGGGCGCGGGCTGCGAATTGAGGGGCGGAACGAGCGGGGAGACATGATGCGGTAAGAGGCAAGCCGCGACGAGAGCAGAGCTCGGCGTTGGCGACCACGCAGACAGACGCGGTCGAGGCGGCGGTGCGCGTCTGGCGCCGGTGGCGAGTCCATGGCGAAGTGGCGGAGCAGGGAGGAGGAGGAGTAGTCGGGGCCTCACCACGGGACGTGGGGTCTAGGCAGCGGTGCTCGGGAGGAGGACGGGACGGCGTGCGTTGCGGAGACGGGAGGCGGTCCGCGAGGTGGAGTCGAGGTCGCGTCGAAGCGAGGAGGAGACGAGACGACGGGCTATGTCGGGAGGCGCGAGATCCGCTTGAGTCTTGGGCGAGGATGGCGCAAGGACGGAGGTCGGGAGGTGCGGTGCTCGGTGCCGTGGCGCCGCCTTGTGCTGCAAGCGTCGAGAGGATGGGGATCGAGCAGATCGCCCCTCCATGTCTTGACATGAGGAGGAGCGAGGGGAGTGGGGGATCGGCGAGTGGGGGAGTGGAATCGTGGGCAGCTAGGGTTTCGGCCGATAGGGGGATATGGAGAGTGGGGTGGGCCGGTCGGGCCAGGGTGGGAGTTGGGCCAGGGTCCAGCAGGGGGCTTTGTTTCTCTTCTGTATTTTCTTTATTTTATTTATTTTCTTTTCTATTTTATTTCAATTTAAATTATTTAGGCATTTTATAAAATGTGTTTATTACACCATATTTACACATGCAATATTTAGTACAAACCGAACATTTTTTATTTTAATGTTTGAATTTTTTTTTATTTACCAAACTTTGAATTTGAATTTTGGACCGGTTTTGATCTAACAATAGATTAGGAACAGTAACTGGGGTGACGTGGCATCGTTAACGTGGGATTACTGTAGTCTGATTATCCGGGCGTCACAGACATGCTTTTCCCATTCAAATTATGTAATGCCTATGATTGTCATCAGTTTGCACATTGAAATGGCACATGGAGCCCGATTAACTAGTGTATCTCTTGGTGCAGTTCCACTGAAATCAAACAATGTCTTGCGTAGCATGGTGGATTTCGTATTTATATGTTGCAAGGCATTGAAGACATTGTCAACTTCATTAAAGTAGATAGTCTGGTGGCTCAAGGTGACAACGAATGATTAGGGAACCGTTCGATGTATTGTGCATGATGAAGTATTATGGAGGACACGAACCATCTGAGTATTTTGTGCAGTTCCACTAAAATCCAGCTGAGCATCCATGTCTGCATAAATACAGAAAAGTGTGATGATTATAATAGTGGTACTAGTTGATTAGACATACACTCACAACTATAATGATCTTCATTATCTTAACAAGAAAGATATCAATACAATAGCTTCAATTAAACATTTATTCAAAAAATACAACAATATAATTAGCACAACATAACAAAGCATGATCATGTGGATGAAGGCTGATACTGACCTCATTTGTTATAGCTACGTCGGGCACTAATTTGCTCATACCTTTCCTTGTGGAGTGAATTTTGCCCTCCACGTGCTGTTGAGTAGAGATTTCCTTGGTCTGCAGACTAGTCATGTCACCAGCGTCTACTAATAATGCTTCTCAATCATTCCTTCTGTAATGTAGCGCAAACAGTGACTGCTTCTTTCTACAAAGTGGAAAAACCAACTAGGCCCAATAATGCAACAGTTTTCCTTAAACACATTGGCTCCTTTTGTGCAGTTCAACTAAAATCAAATTCAAAATACAACCGAGCGGAAGTTTTGATATCCTTGTATGCACAAATAGGTATAAAGGAAAAATTATTGAGAAATAACGGTTGATGACTTATACTCCCAGAAGAAAAAACATCTACCTTATCTTAATGGGAAACAAAGCAGGACAGTAGCAATTCTCAAACAGTGTGATTCATTCATATTAACTGAGACATTATTTTAATAATACCTTGTTTCAACATGTATAAAGAGCGACAAAGCAAAAAAATGTACCATTCCTAAAACAGTGCAACCGATTCATATTAACAGAGACATTATCTTAACAATGCCTTGGCTAAACATGTAGAAAGAACTACAAAGCAGGATAGTACCATTTTTAAAACACTGTAACTGATATATAATAACAAAGACATTATCTCAACAATACATTTATTAAACATTTACTCCCGCCGATCCCTAATAGAATGGTACTCCTGCCAATCACTAACAAGTGTTGCAGTTTTGAACTATGATTACGTAGTTAATTCTAAGAGTGGCATTGCTTAATAATGCCAGTGGCATTAGATTAACAAAAAGCAAAAAATAGTTCGAGGGGAGAGTGGGCGCAACAACACCATGTGCTTCCATCTACATATAAAGGGGGTGATGCAGAGTTTGTTGTAACAAGGTAACAAGCATCATGTCTGGGTTGGTCCCAACTTTATTCACTTAATGGGAAAAGACAACAATAATAGCTCCAATTACACATTTATTTAAAACAGTACTACTATAAGTAGCACAACATCTCAAAGGACACTGCACAATCATGTGGATGAAGGCTGGTACTGACCTTTCATGAGGCAGAAAAGATCAAATATGAATCTGCCAACACGAATAGGAAACCCAATCTCCTTTTGTGTAGTTCAACTAAATCAAGCAAACTTGCTGGTGTGACATTTAACTTGAACTACAAAAAACACTCTTAAAACATAAGTGTTTTGCATAGTGAAGAAAAAGGTTTCAATAGCAACGAGTTGAATAGATATCTCTGTTTTAAGAGGTAAAAAAGAAATAATTACTGGCCAATAAAGGAGGATGAATCATATGGCCAGAAAAAGAAGCATCTACCTTATCTTGATGGAAAACAAAGTAGGACAGTAACATTTCTAAAACGGTTGCATTGATTCATATTAATAGAGACATTCTCTTAAAATAAGATTCGTTAAAAATGTAATTTACTTTTAATACTGGCATTGATTCAATTTTCCAACAGCATTCTTAGATTACCAATAGCAAAATAGTTGTATGGGACATGGGACATGCCAACACCATGTGCGTCCACACGTATAAATGGGTGATGTAAAGCATGTTGCCAAGCATCATATCTGTGTTCGTCCCATATTTGTTCTCTTTGAACCTTTTTCCTATGTGAGGGCAACAAATCTAGTCCTACACAAACTACCCGACCCCCCATTTCTTTCCTATTTCAAAAAAGAGATCGGCTCCTTACAGATGTGTCTACTGGGTTATACCCTTTTTCCCTTTTTGACCAACAAAGCGGCTGGATAGCCAGTCTGTACTACTTTCCCTCCTTCCTTTCCTCATTGAACCACATCCTAGATTCATGCTCCACCCCACCCTCCCTTCTTTCCTCTTTGAACCAAGACCTAGATTTGACTATAGAGTCAAAAACATTCACATGCTAGAGCAGTGACAGTTTCAAAGAAAGTTATACCTTAAGGTCATCGGGATGTGGCTAGGCGTGCGGCCGGAGGACGGATCTGCCCACACTACATACGACAGAGAGGAAGAAGGGGTTAGAGGCCCTCCCGCATAGGCGCTGGGTGAAAGAGAACAGTGCAGCTGGCAGTGGATTGCCTCCCTCGCCGAAGGCGACAGAGTGAACAATGCACCTCCTCTCCTTCCCGATGCAATGGGATCCAGACGACTCCTTCACTAGCTGTGAGGGGAGAGAAAGAGAGGACATGCAGTCTTATTTAGATCTGATGAAGAGGGTCAGAGATTGTGAATAGAGGAAACCCTAGCTAAGGAACGTTGAGCCTCCAGCATGTATATATATATGTAGTGCAGCGAGAGTGTGAAGAGTGCAAACCCTAGCAAACAAGCGCTGAGGCTCCAACTTAGTTTTTCATAAATGTCATAAGGTAGGTAGACCCGGTCTTGCGCTCATCCGGTTACTAATACAATGGAGTGGTTTTATTTTTCTCTCCATAACAATCATTTTTAAATTGTCTATGGAATTTAACTCTTTATTTAATGTACCAGTGAAGAAAACTACGATCAAGTAACGATCCACGCGTCCTGGTCACACTTCCTATCGTTCACGTGCGGTACACTACCCTCCGTTAAGTGAACAACCACACACGCGCCAAATTATCGGAAAGGTGTGAGAGTGTGTAAAAATAAAGAAATTTAATTTCAATTATTTTGTATGTATAGTTTGCCCTCTCTCAATAATTATGGGTTGTTGTGTTAAAGTTTGACTTGAGTCAAATCTAATATGCAGGTAAATAAAAATAGAGAGGTACTACCTCCATCTGGGTTTTTAGTCCACACCATATTTTTAATGAAAGTCTAATCACATATTTAGTTAAAATATGGTCAAATAAAATTACAGGGTAGCTGAAGACAAAGTTCTGAGAAGGCTTAGAAATCAATACAAAACTTTTGCTCTTAGTAGCAACATCGATGCTTCTTTGAGGAAACATTTGGTTCATATACAATTGTGTGATAAAATTGCACCAACATAAACGACTACTCCAAGATGAACTGATGAAGGATATCGTCTTTGTGGTAACAAGCGAAGAGCACTGATGGAAGACAGCCCATTCTTCATTGAATATCGACCAGCTTCACCAGCCGATGCAACCATGAGACGCAACCATGAGCATCGATAGCTCATCGTGGTGTGATGCATCATCAATTTTCACATCATGTTTGTGTCAGGCCTAATGAAGTTTGATAATCCTCACTGTGGTTTGTTTCTTCCCGGTAATCAAGCTCGAGAAAGGAAGAACTGAGTAATAATGGCCACCAATTTTGTGCAGTTCCACTAAAAATTGAGGAAGACATGCCCGAGTATGGAGATACACATCCTTGTTTGCAAAACTTTAAAAACGGATATTTAAGTAGTGTCGTTACTTGTTTTAGCAGTAGAACAAGATTAACAGCGGCATCTTAATTTTCAAAAAATTAATGAAACGTACACCAGAAAATAGAAGCATCATGATCATCTTGTTGGGAACTAAAGCAGGATACCCAAAAAAAACTAAAGTATGACAGAAGCATTTATCGACACCTACATGGGCATTGCTTCATTTTACCAGTGATAATTTTAGAATAGCATCAGCAATACGAGCATATGGACAATGACCGCACAACCCCCATGTACTTTTTGTCAAAAAAAACATGTATACCTCCATTGATGCATAAATGATAAACCAAGACAAGTTTTGGAGTGGCTTTTCCTCTATAATAGTGAAATATAGGTGATGTTGGACCAGCCGACGAACCCTAGCTACTATACATGGGGAGCTCGGGAGTAGTGGTATAGAAGAAAACCCACATGCAGAGTACAATGAAGCTTGAAATCCAAAATAAGTTATACCTCAGGTGGGCGAGATGTGGATTAGGCGGGCGGGTGGGATCTGCCCACATGACGGCAGCGAACAAGAGCACAGAGGACCTTAATTCGCGCCAGCGCTGGCTCAGAGAGAATGGTGCGCATGGGCTTCCTCCATCACCGACGGCGACAACGTCAATGCTGGACCTCCTCACCTCCTGCAGGGGACGGGATCTGGCTGGATCTGTGACCACCGGTTAGGAGAGAGATAGAGTGGACACTGTCATCATGTTTAGATGTGGAGATGGTGAGAGAGCGATACGCGAGAAACCCTATCGAACCAGAGGCTATATATACAATGGAGTAAAAAAATCTATATAGAAGTGGGTTTAAATAGAATACGTGCGTTCCCGGGAGAAGGGAACGAAAACTGGCGGAGAAATGTTTTTTAACATACCAAAAAGAAAACTCAATCAATAACACGCCCCCGCTTCCAGGTCAAAGTTTGTATCGCTCATGTGTGGTCCCCAACCCTACATTATTAAGTGAACAAATTAATGGGTCAAATTATTACGTATGTAAGCTGCCTCTTCGTGTACAAATGTGCTCCATCATGTACTCGCAGGTATGTCGGAGGCAGAGTGAGTGTGTGTACATTTCTTCTTGTTACATCATACTCCATTTATCTCACTTCATATTGTTTCCCACTCCTAAGTTTGTGTGTGTAGGGATAACAAGACGTCGATGATGTGTACGAGTAGTCGTGAGAGTCATCGCGTGCACACACACATATACATGCATATCCGTGTTTACGTAAAATTTCATCTCCATCTCCAATCTCCATCTTAAATCATATTTGTCAAACTGGCACATTATTTACGTTATTAATTACGCAGCAATATTTACGTACGTCCAACATCTCTTGTTTGCGGGCATCCGGACCACTGCCACGCCCGCTCCTGACCGCCCTGGCCAACCCGAACCCTCTTCATCACCCGCGTGCGCTTCCCGCCCAAAATGGTCAGTGCCGCATTCATGCCAGGCCAGAGCGGACGCGACCTCTCACTGGTGCCGGCATTGAAGCGGCGCGTCGACCAAGAGAGCGCTGCTCGTGCCACTTCCCGGTGCACGCGACTAATCCATGTTCAAACGTCACCACGCCGGCCACAACATGCATGTAAAATAGTTCTTGGGATTCCGGGCTACAGCTAGATGTCCTTCCCCTCCTCGCCTATCTCTTCCGGTAGTGCTAGTACTCCATGGCGCGATCCATCAACAAGCAGGCGAGAAAGTTTGTGTATACTCGGTTTGCAGTGAGTGGCATGTCGAGCGACCGTGTGGAGCGGAGGACGGTGAGACACGAATGCGATATATGTAATTTAAACGTTGGTTTTGCTCGGTGGCGCGATCCAACGAAGCGAAACGTTGGTTTCCAAAAGAATATTATACTAGATGAGAGAGATAGAGTGATGGTTTGATTCTTCCGTCCACTAACTATACCAGGTCTATGTGATTTGGTGGCTCATTGGTCACTATTACTACGGCGGTAGAGCGTCGTAGAGCACCTGCACTCTTATTTATTTATTTATTCTGTGATAAAACTAACTTTCTCCACTCTTACACCGGAGGAGTACGAAGCACGGCAGCCCAGTGACTACATGGCCCACCTCCCACTATCACCATATTCCTTGGACATTGTGCGACACATCCACTCCGTTTTTCTTTGCGTAATAGTACATTTTATCACATGACCCACCATACACTCTCACATTCTACCTCCGTCCTGGTTTATTAGTCCCCTATGTAATTTATGCGTGATACTAGTATATGATACTCCCCACTATGAGGAGCCTTATACACATACAAAAAAGGACCGGAGGGAGTATGAAGCTTTATGATTTTGTTTCATGTATGTATCCTGACTGGCTGACTCCAAGGTTGCCCCGTTACGACATTCCATCAAATACAAATGAAAACTAACAAGCATGCTGATGCATCTCAATGATTCACATATTATAGCCAATATTTACTTCACAACTAAACACCAAAGCTGTGAGAGTGTTGATACGTCTCCGTCGTATCTATAATTTTTGATTGTTCCATGCCAATATTATTCAACTTTCATATACTTTTGGCAACTTTTTATACTATTTTTGGGACTAACATATTGATCCAGTGCCCAGTGCCAATTCGTGTCTGTTGCATGTTTTATGTTTCGCAGAAACCCAATGTCAAACGGAATCCAAACGGGATAAAAATAGACAGAGAATTATTTTGGAATATTTGGGATTTTCCGGAGGAAGAATCAACGCGAAACGGTGTCCGGGGTGGCCACGAGACAGGGGGGCGCGCCCTAGACTCTCATGGGCCACCCGTAAGGCGGTTTATGCTCTTCTTTTGCTGCAAGAAATCTAATTTTACGAGAAAAATTTGGGCGAAAGATTCACCCCAATCGGAGTTACGGATCTCCAAATATAAAAGAAACGGTGAAGGGGAAGAATCTGAGAACGCAGAAACAGAGAGATAGATCCAATCTCGGAGGGGCTCTCGCCCCTCCCAAGCCATGGGAGCCAAGGAACAGAGGGGAAACCCTTCTCCCATCTATGGAGGAGGTCAAGGAAGAATAAGAAGAAGGGGGCCCCTCTCCCCCTTGCTTCCGGTGGCGCCGGAACGCTGCCGGGGGCCATCATCATCACCGCGATCTTCACCAACAACTTCACCGCCTTCATCACCAACTCTTCCTCCCTCGATGCAACGGTGTAACCTCTCTCTTACCCGCTGTAATCTCTACTTAAACATGGTGCTCAACGCTATATATTATTTCCCAATGATGTATGGCTATCTTATGATGTTTGAGTAGATCCGTTCTGTCCTATGGGTTAATTGATGACTGTGATTGGTTTGAGTTGCATGTTTTATTATTGGTGCTGTCCTATTGTGCCCTCCGTGTCGCACAAGCGTGAGGGATCCCCGCTGTAGGGTTTGCAATATGTTTATGATTTGCTTATGGTGGGTCGCGTGAGTGAACACAAGCACAGACCCGAGTAAGTAGGTTGTTTGCGTATGGGATAAAGAGGACTTGATGCTTTAATGCTATGGTTTGGTTTTACCTTAATGAATCTTTAGTAGTTGCGGACTGCTTGCTAGAGTTCCAATCATAAGTGCATATGATCTAAGTAGATAAAGTATGTTAGCTTATGCCTCTCCCTCAAATAGAATTGCAATAGTGATTACCGGTCTAGTTGTCGATTGCCTTGGACAAATAACTTTCTCATAACAAAAAGCTCTCTACAAATATTTACTTTATTGCCTCTTTATCTAAACAGTCCTTACTTTTTATTTACATGTCCTTTATTATCTTGCAAACCTATCCTATCACACCTACAAAGTACCTTTAGTTTCATACTTATTCTAGGTAAAGCGAACGTCAAGCGTGCGTAGAGTCGTATTAGTGGCCGATAGGACTTGAGAGAGTATGTGTTCTATCTTTAGCTCCTCGTTGGGTTCGACACTCTTACTTATCGATAGAGGCTACAACTATCCCGTATACTTGTGGGTCATCAAGACCTTTTTAAGCGCCGCTGTCTTGAGTCATAGCGTGGGGTGAATATTCTCGTGTGTGCTTGTTTGCTTTATCACTAAGTAATTTTTATTTGTTGTTCTAAGTTGTTCTTTATCTTTAGTTATGGATATGGTGTACTTGCTACTCATGGAGATGGGGAACCTCCTAAAACCCTCGATGCTCGTTATGTTCAAGATATTATGTACTACTTTAATAATCCTGAGAAAACCCCATTCAATTATGTTATGGGAGTAACATTGGATCAACGTGAATACTTTAGGGACTATCGCTTGACACAAAAAGGGAAACTATTATAGGATCAAATTCAAATGTTGAATTGGTATGCTAGGCAACTATGCTTGATGCATGATTATACTTGCTGCTCCAGGATGAAGGCTCCACACCTTCCCTTTTCATGCAAATTTAATGATAATGAAACATTAGCTTCTTATGCTAATGGTATCTATGATTACTATGATGTGGAACAAATAGAAGAATTTGTTGCTTTTATGGGTGCTTATGAGATTGAATCTATGTTTAAAGCGTTTGACGATTTTGATGATTCAGTCTATAGACCAGAAAATCTTTCTATACTTAGATATTGCTATGAAAATTATGAATACAATTACAATATTAATGCTTTTATTGAGAAAGTCTCCGCTGTCCAAGAAGAGAATAATATTTTGCAGGAAGCTATGGAAGAAGAAATTGATGAAACTGTGAGCTCATTAGATGAAAAAGATGACGAGGAGAGCGAAGAACAAAAGGAGGAAGAGCGGATTGATCACCCGTGCCCACCTTCTAATGAGAGTAACTCTTCAACTTATACATTGTTTAATTCCCCTTCGTGCTTACCGAAGGATGATTGCTATGATGACTGTGATCCCGTTGATTCTCTTGAAATATCCCTTTTTGATGATGCTTGCTATTCTTATGGCCAAGATGCCAATATGAATTATGCTTATGGAGATGAACTTGCTATAGTTCCTTATGTTAAACATGAAGCTGTTGCTATTGCACCGACGCATGATAGTCCTATTATCTTTTTGAATTCTCCCAACTACACTATATAGGAGAAGTTTGTGCTTATTAAGGATTATATTGATGGGTTGCCTTTTACCATTGCACATGATGATTTTGATAGATATAATATGCATGTGCTTGCTGCTCCTACTTGCAATTATTATGAGTGAGGAACTACATCTTCGCCTCTTTATGTTGCCAACACGATAGAATTGCAAGAAACTGTTTATACTATGCATTGACCTTTACTTGGTGTGCATGAATTGTTCTTTTATGACATGCTGATGCATAGGGAGAGGGTTAGACTTCGTCATTGCATGATATATGTTACTTTGTGCTCACTACTAAATTACAAATCATTGTTAATTAAAATTGGCTTTGATATACCTTGGGATCCGGGTGGATTCATTACTTAAGCACTAAATGCCTAGCTTAATGGCTTTAAAGAAAGCGCTGCCAGGGAGACAACCCGGAAGTTTTAGAGAGTCATTTATTTCTGTTGAGTGCTTTCATATAGTTTAAAAACACAAAAATAAAGAGGGGAACCTAAAACTTTTCAAAAAGGAAAGTGAAAGTGAGAAAGACAAGCATTGTCGAAGTGGGAGAGCTCCTTGAACTTTATTCATGCTCACGGAAACTTTGTGAATCTTGATTACAGAAACTTTTCATCAAAAATAATTATCCCCTTGTATAATTCCATTGTATTATAAAAATAATGTGCTAAGGTTTGCCTTTAGGATGTTTACAATGCTTGTTGGTTTGTACGGTGCAGGACAAAAACTTTGACTATAGTGCACGATTTTACATTTTTAACTGGAACGTCATTTGGTTCTGATTCCCTTTGCACTATCTTGCTATACAACTTGTTTATTTTTCCTAATTTTGGTAGAATTGTTGGGGTACCAGAAGTATGGTGGATGTTCATATTGCTACAGACTGTTCTGTTTTTGACAGATTCTGTTTTTGATGCATAGTTTGCTTGTTTTTATGAAACTATCAATTTCTATCAGTGGATTAAGCCATGGAAAAACTGTATTACAGTAGACACAATGCAAAAAACAAGATATGAATTGGTTTACTACAGTACTTAGAGTAGTGATTTGCTTTATTATACTAATGGATCTTACCGAGTTTCTGTTGAAGTTTTGTGTGTATGAAGTGTCTAAACGAGGAGGTCTCGATATGAGGAAAAGGAAGAGAGGCAAGAGCTCAAGTTTGGGGATGCCCGAGGCACCCCAAGTAAATATTCAAGGAGACTCAAGTGTCTAAGCTTGGGGATGCCCCGGAAGGCATCCCCTCTTTCTTCAACAAGTATCGGTATGTTTTCGTATTCGTTTCGTTCGTGCGATATGTGCAAGTCTTGGAGCGTCTTTTGCATTTAGTTTTCATTTTTCTTTTATGCACCATGATGGTATGAGATAGTCCTTGGTTGATTTATAGAATTCTCATTGCACTTCACTTAAATCTTTTGAGTATAGCTTTATAGAATGCTTCATGTGCTTCACTTATATCATTTGAAGTTTGGGTTGCCTGTTTCTCTTCACATAGAAAACCGCCATTTGTAGAATGCTCTTTTGCTTCACTTATATTTGTTAGAGCATGGGCATATCTTTTGTAGAAATAATTAAACTCTCTTGCTTCACTTATATCTATTTAGAGATACGACATGAATTGGTCATTCACATGGTTAGTCATAATCCTACATAAAACTTGTAGATCGCTGAATATGATATGTTTGATTCCCTGCAATAGTTTTGCGTTATAAAGATGGTGATATTAGAGTCATGCTAGTGGGTGGTTGTGGATAGTAGAGACACTTGTGTTGAGGTTAGCAAGTCCCGTACCATGCACGTATGGTAACCGTTGTGTGACAAATTTGAAGCATGGGGTGTTTCTTTGATTGTCTTCCTTATGAGTGGCGGTCGGGGACGAGCGATGGTCTTTTCCTAACAATCTATCCCCCTAGGGGCATGCGTAGTAGTATTTTGCTTCGAGGGATAATAAACTTTTGCAATAAGTATATGAGTTCTTTATGACTAATGTGAGTCCATCGATTATACACACTTTTACCCTTCCATCATTGCTAGCCTCTTCGGTACCGTGCATTGCCCTTTCTCACCTCGAGAGTTGGTGCAAACTTCGCTGGTGCATCCCAACCCCATGATATGATACGCTCTATCACACATAAGCCTCCCTATATCTTCCTCAAAACAGCCACCATACCTACCTATCATGGCATTTCCATATCCATTCCGAGATATATTGCCATGCAACTTTCATCATCATCATATACATGACTTGAGGATTCATTATCATATTGCTTTGCATGATCATAAGATAGCTAGCATGATGTTTTCATGGCTTGTCCGTTTTTTGATGTCATTGCTATGATAGATCATTGCACATCCCAGTACACCGCCGGAAGCATTCATATAGAGTCATGTCTTTGTTCCAGTATCGAGTTGTAATATCGAGTTGTAAGTAAATAAATGTGTGATGATCATCATTATAGAACACTACCCCATAAAAAAAGAAAAAAAAGAAAAAAAGGAAAGGCCAAAGAAGCCTAAATAAAAAAGGGGGCCAAAGAAGCCCACCCAAAAAAGAAAAAAAAGAAAAAAAAGAGAAAAAGAAAAGGGGCAATGTTACTATCCTTTTTCCACACTTGTGCTTCAGAGTAGCACCATGTTCTTCATATAGAGAGTCTCCTATGTTATCACTTTCATATACTAGTGGGAATTTTCATTATAGAACTTGGCTTGTATATTCCAATGATGGGCTTCCTCAAATGCCCTAGGTCTTCATGAGCAAGCAAGTTGGATGCACACCCACTTAGTTTCTTTTATTGAGCTTTCATACACTTATAGCTCTTAGTGCATCCGTTGCATGGCAATCCCTACTCCTCGCATTGACATCAATTGATGTGCATCTCCATAGCCCGTTGATTAGCCGCGTCAATGTGAGACTTTCTCCCTTTTTTTGTCTTCTCCACATAACCTCCATCATTATATTCTATTCCACCTATAGTGCTATATCCATGGCTTGCGCTCATGTATTGCGTGAGGGTTAAAAAAGCTGAAGTGCTTTAAAAGGTATGAACCAATTACTCGGCTTGTCATCGGGGTTGTGCATGATGGGGGCATTTTGTGTGGCGAAAATGAAGCATGGCCAAACTATATGATTTTGTAGGGATAAGCTTGCTTTTGCCTTGTTGTTTTGAAAAGACATGATTGCTTTATTGGTACGCTCGAAGTATTATTGTTTTTTATGTCAAATGATAGACTATTGCTTTGAATCACTCGTGTCTTGATATTCATGCCATGATTAGACATATGATCAAGATTATGCTAGGTAGCATTCCACATCAAAAATTATCTTTTTTTTATCATTTACCTACTCGAGGACGAGCAGGAATTATGCTTGGGGATGCTGATACGTCTCCGTCGTATCTATAATTTTTGATTGTTCCATTCCAATATTATTCAACTTTCATATACTTTTGGCAACTTTTTATACTATTTTTGGGACTAACATATTGATCCAGAGCCCAGTGCCAGTTCCTGTCTGTTGCATGTCTTATGTTTCGCAGAAACCCAATATCAAACGGAATGCAAACGGGATATAAACAGACAAAGAATTATTTTGGAATATTTGGGATTTTCTGAAGGAAGAATCAACGTGAAACGGTGTCCGGGGTGGCCACGAGACAGGGGGGCGCGGCCTCCACCCCTGGGCACACCCTGGACTCTCGTGGGCCACCCGTAAGGCGGTTGACGCTCTTCTTTTGCCGCAACAAAGTTAATTTTACGAGAAAAATCTGGGCGAAAGATTCACCGCAATCGGAGTTATGGATATCCATATATAAAAGAAACGGTGAAGGGGAAGAATCTGAGAGCGCAGAAACAGAGAGAAAGATCCAATCTCGGAGGGGCTCTTGCCCCTCCCAAGCCATGGGAGCCAAGGAACAGAGGGGAAACCCTTCTCCCATCTAGGGAGGAGGTCAAGGAAGAAGAAGAAGGGGGCCCTCTCCCCCTTGCTTCCGGTGGCGCCGGAACACTGCCGGGGGTCATCATCATCACCGCGATCTTCACCAACAATTTCACCGCCTTCATCACCAACTCTTCCTCCCTCTATGAAACGGTGTAACCTCTCTCTTACCCGCTGTAATCTCTACTTAAACATGGTGCTCAACGCTATATATTATTTCCCAATGATGTATGGCTATCTTATGATGTTTGAGTAGATCCATTTGTCCTATGGGTTAATTGATGATCATGATTGGTTTGAGTTGCATGTTTTATTATTGGTGCTGTCCTATTGTGCCCTCCATTTCATGCAAGCATGAGGGATCCCGCTTTAGGGTTTCCAATATGTTTATGATTTGCTTATGGTGGGTGGCATGAGTGAACAGAAGCACAGACCCGAGTAAGTAGGTTGTTTGCATATGGGATAAAGGGGACTTGATGCTTTAATTCGATGGTTGGCTTTTTCCTTAATGAATCTCTAGTAGTTGCAGACTGCTTGCTAGAGTTCCAATCATAAGTGCATATGATCCAAGTAGAGAAAGTATGTTAGCTTAGGCCTCTCCCTCAAATATAATTTCAATAGTGATTACCGGTCTAGTTATCGATTGCCTTGGACAAATAACTTTCTCGTAACAAAAAGCTCTCTACTAATATTTACTTTATTGCATCTTTATCTAAACAACCCCTACTTTTTATTTACGTGTTCTTTATTATCTTGCAAACCTATCCTATCACACCTACAAAGTACCTTTAGTTTCATACTTTTTCTAGGTAAAGCGAACGTCAAGCGTGCGTAGAGTCATATCAGTGGCCGATAGGACTTGAGAGAGTATTTGTTCTACCTTTAGCTCCTCATTGGTTTCGACACTCTTACTTATCGAAAGAGGCTACAACTATCCCGTATACTTGCGGGTCATCAAGTGTGTACAAAAAAAGAAACTACTGATAGGGTCTCTATGCCGTAAACCCTAAACCCTAAACGTGATTTAATTTCCTAGATTGGTAGAAACTCTCGAAGGAAAGAAGCCTGGCACCCTCGGATCATACGATGCTTTTCTGCAGTTCCACTAAAATCGAGCTGAGCATCCCGGTTGGCAAGATACTGCAGAAGTGTGATTAGAATAATAGTAGTGGTAGTAGTTTTCATGAGACATAAACTCAACACAAATAGAAGCCGGTAGAAGTAGAGAAAGATACACATGGAGATGGAGCTACGTGGGGAGCTACGGAAGTGGAGCAAGTTGGCTCCAAAAGAGTTGTACCTGGGTGAAAGCACAAGTGCTCCCTGTGTGATTTTAGTAACCAATGATAACATATCTTTTTTTGGACTAATACTTTTATCGAGTATATTTCAGATGAGTTCAACAATGCCGTGGCAAGGACAAGAGGATGTGGAACCCCTTCAAAATGCTAAGGAAAAATATTGGCAAAGGCTCAAGACTCTTCTTTTTCATTTTAGAGATCCAAGATCACATGAGTCAATAGGAAAGCCAATACTATTAAAATGGGATGAGGTGTTTCTTAATGGTCTACTTGCTTAAGTGGCTAGTGATATGGTGATACGTCTCCAACGTATCTATAATTTTTGATTGTTCCATGCTATTATACTATCTATTTTGGATGTTTTATATGCATTAATATGCTATTTTATATTAATTTTTGGGACTAAACTATTAACCTAGAGCCTAGTGCCAGTTCCTGTTTTTTCCCTATTCTTGAGTATTGTAGAAAAGGAATACCAAACGGAGTCCAAATGGAATGAAACCTTCGCGATGATTTTTCTTGGACCAGAAGACAACCAAGAGACTTGGAGCTGAAGTTGGAGGAGCAACGAGGCGGCCACGAGGACGGAGGGCGTGCCTAGGGGGTAGGGCGCGCCCCCACCCTTGCGGGCCCCTCGTGCACCCACTAACCTAATTCTTTTGCCTATATATTCCCATATATCCCCAAACCAATAGAGGCATCCACGAAAACACTTTTCCGCCGCTGCAACCTTCTCTACCGGTGAGATCCCATCTAGGGGCCTTTTCCGGCGTCCTGCCGGAGGGGAATTTGATCACGGAGGGAATCTACATCAACATCATTGCCCTTTCGATGAAGCGTGAGTAGTTTAACACAGACCTACGGGTCCATAGCTAGTAGCTAGATGGCTTCTTCTCTTTCTTTGATTCTCAATACCATGTTCTCCTTGATGTTCTTGGTGATCTATTCGATGTAATACTTTTTGGCAGTGTGTTTGCTGAGATCCGATGAACAGATTTATGATCAACTTATCTATGAATATTATTTGAATCTTCTCTGAATTCTTATATGCATGATTTGATATCTTTGTAATTCTCTTCGAACTATCGGTTTGGTTTGGCCAACTAGATTGGTTTTTCTTGCAATGTGAGTAGTGCTTAGCTTTGGGTTCAATCTTGTGGTTTCCTTTCCCAGTGAAAGTAGGGGCAGCAAGGCACATATTGTATTGTTGCCATCGAGGGTAAAAAGATGGGGTTATCATCATATTGCTTGAGTTAATTCCTCTACATCATGTCATCTTACGTAATGTGTTACTCTGTTCTTTAAGTTACTCTGTTCTTTATGAACTTAATACTCTAGACGCATGCTGGTTAGCGGTCGATGTGTGGAGTAATAGTAGTAGATGCAGGCAGGAGTCGGTCTACTTGACACGGACGTGATGCCTATATTCATGATCATTGTCTTGGATATCGTCATAACTTTGCGCTCTTCTATCAATTGCTCGACAATAATTTATTCACCACTATATTATTTGCTATCTTGAGAGAAGCCTCTAGTGAAAACTATGGGCCCCGGGTCTATTTTCCATCATACAAGTTTCTAATCTACAATTAATTTTCTGATCTACTATTCTTGCAATCTTTTACTTTCTGATCTATATATCAAAAATACCAAAAATATTTACTTTACCGTTTATCTATCTCTATCAGATCTCACTTTTGCAGGTAACCGTGAAGGGTTTGACAACCCCTTTATCGCATTGGGTGGAAGTTTGTTTGATTGTTTGTGCAGGTATTCGGTGATTTGTGCATTGTCTCCTGCTGGATTGATGCCTTGGTTCTCAAGCTGAGGGAAATACTTATCTATACTTTGTTGCATCACCCTTTGCTCTTCAAGGAAAAAACCAACGAAAGCTCAAGATGTAGCATATTTCTCAAAACTCCTCAACCACTTTATCATTTCCACATATGTCCAAAACCCAAAGTCAAACTAGGCCCCACTGATTTGATATATACAGCGCCATCGAGTTCATTTGACATAGTCGCTGCCAGAAACCCTATTCAATTCGGTCACACTGATGCGGATCTCGGTCTCACCGAGATGGCCTTGCAAACTCTCTGTTGACTATTGCAATTATTTTGGTATCACCGAAATGTACAATTGGTCACACCGAGTTTGCCTGATGAACACTCTGTTAGACCAATTGCTGAAATCGGTCTCACCGAGATGAGGGTTTGCCCTAGCCCTAGCACATCGGTCCCACCGAGTTGATCATGTCGGTCCCACCAAGATTCCTAACGTTCACATTTTGAACTAAATTGGTCTCATCGAGTTTCTCTATTCGGTTTAACCAATTTGGGTCAAATGTGTGTAACGGTTGGATTTTCTGTGGACTCTATATATACCCCTCCACCCACATCTCCATTAGTGAGAGAGCCATCACAACATGCCTACACTTCCACTACTTATTTTCTGAGAGAGAACAACCTACTCATGTGTTGAGACCAAGACATTCCAATCCAACCATAAGAATCTTGATCTCTAGCCTTCCCGAAGTTTCTTTCCACTCAAATCATCTTTCCAGCATAGAAAAATCTATGAGAGAGAGTTGAGTGTTGGGGAGACTATCATTTGAATCACAAGAGCAAGGAGTTCATCATCAACACACCATCTATTACCTTTTGGAGAGTGGTGTCTGCTAGATTGGTTAGGTGTCACTTGGGAGCCTTCGTCAAGATTGTGGAGTTGAACGAAGGAGTTTGTAAGGGCAACGAGATCGCCTACTTCATGAAGATCTACCCAAATGAGGCAAGTCCTTCGTGGGTAATGGCCATGGTGGGATAGATAAGGTTGCTTATTTGTGGACCCTTCACGGGTGGAGCCCTCCGTGGACTCGTGTAACCGTTACCCTTCGTGGGTTGAAGTCTCCATCAACATGGATGTACGATAGCACCACCTATCGGAACCACGCCAAAAATCTCCGCGTCTTCATTGTGTTTGCACACTCCAATCTCGTCCCTTTACTTTCTTGCAAGTAGCATGCTTTACTATTTCCGCTGCCTATACTCTTGCCATGCTTGCTTGAATTGTGTTGGGAATGTTTAAAATTGTGCTAATCTTCAACCTCAACTTGAAAATTATAAAAACTGCTAACTTTACTTGTTGAGGATCTAATCACCCCCCTAGACACCTCTTCTCGATCCGTTCAATTGGTATCAGAGCTTTGGTCTCCATTGCTTTGGTTTAATCACCGTTGGAGGAAGATGGATGAGTCTACGATTGGGAGTATTACAAGTAGAGTGCCTATGCTTGATGGGGAGTTCTTTAATGCTTGGAAAAATGAGATTCTTGAGATTTTCAATGAATATGATTTGAACAAGGACATTACTAGCCCTTGTGCGCAACTATTGATCCCTTGCATCCTACCCCTGATGAGTGTCTTGACATGACCCACAATCTTAGAGCTATCAATCTTATTACAAGAGGATTGCCTAGAAATTTGCTTGCATGCCTGCCTACTTTTGAATGTGCTTATACTATATGGAGATATCTTGAGGAACGCTTTCCAAGCTACTCTTTGAAAAATACAGATGAGATTCTTCGAAGGCCCATAGCTTTTCATAAGATGAAACCCAGGGATCCTAAATTAGCTGATTGCCTATTTGAGCTTCGTGATCTCATGCATGCGAAAGGAGACGTTGGAGTCATTAGTAGCATCATCTCTCAAATCATTAAAAATCATAAAGATGCACATTGTCATGAACATAAATATAATGAATCACTCTCTCTAGGTGATGATCAATCACAAGATGATGTTGAACATGGACATTATGATGAAGATGATGATAGTGAATTTGATCTCGATGAGTCTATGGGACACTTTGGTCTTATGGCTTGTGGTTACACGGCTGGAGGAAAGGAATGGTTTCTTGAGAGTGGATGTACCGATCACATGACCGATGGCAAGGATATGTTCCGAGAGCTTGCTGAAAATAATGGTCCCCGAAAGTATGTCACTTTTGGTGATAACTCAAAGGGTAAGGTGGTTGGCCTTGGTAAGGTGGCCATCTCATATGACAGCTCCATCCAAAATGTTATGCTCATTGAACCTCTTGGCTACAATTTGCTTTCTGTATCAAGACTAGCTGATTTCGGTTTCAATGTCCTGTTGACTGAATAAGATTGCCAAGTGTTTCGAAGATATAATCATAATATTGTCTTTACTAGTATACGTAGAGGTGATCTATACATTGTTGACTTTAGTAAAAAGGCTCAACCTAGAACTTGCTTAATTGCTAAATCTTCTAAAGGTTGGTTGTGACATAGAAGGTTAGGTCACGTGGGCATGCAAAATCTTGATAAGCTTATTAAAGGTGATCATATCCTTGGTGTTAAAGATGTTTATTTGACAAGGATAGACTTTGCAGTGCTTGTCAAGCAGGAAAACATGTTGAAGGAAGTCATCCCGTGAAGAACATCATGACCACGAGGAGACCACTCGAGCTGCTTCATATGGATATCTTTGGTCCCAGTGCCTACAAGAGTCTCGTTCGGCTTGGTCATTGTTGATGATTTGTCCTGATTTACATGGGTGTTCATTCTTGATGATAAATCATAGATCCAAAAGATCTACAAAAACTTCGCTAGGAAGGGCCAAAATCAATTTGAAGTGAAGATCAAGAAGGTTCGTAGCGACAATGGAACAGAGTTCATGAATGCCAATGTGGATACCTTTATGACGAAGAAGGTATTTCACATGAGTTCTCGGCTACATACACGCTTCAACAAAATGGACTTGTTGAGAGGAAGAACTGGACGCTCATTGAGATGGCAAGAATGATTCTTGATAAATACAAGACGCCAAGACAGTTTTGGGCAGAAGCGGTTGTGACAGCTTGTCATGCAACAAATCGACTATATCTTCACAAGCTTCTCGGGAATACGGCATACGAGATTCTCACCGGTAAGAAACCCAAAGTTGGATACTTTCGAGTATTTGGCTCAAAATGTTACATTCTTGATAAGCATAGTTGTTCGAAATTTTCCCCTAAATCTCATGAAGGTTTTCTACTCGGTTATGGCTCAAACTCTCACACTTACTATGTCTACAACAATTTCACCCGAAAGGTTGAAGATACGGTAGATGTCAAGTTTGATGAATATAACGGCTCGCAAGTAGAGCAATTGCCGATTGATGTAGGAGATAAAGATCCCTTGGAAGCAATTCACGACTTGTATATTGGGAAGATTCGCCCAACAGAGTTGAAGGAGAGTACCTCGTCCGTTCAAGTGGAAGCCTCAACTTCACACCAAGGTGAACCACAAGTTGGCTTGGAGGCATCCACAAGTGGAACACATCAAGATGATGGAAACAAGGATGTATAACAAGAGGAACCTCATCGACCTCCTTCTCCACCTCCACAAGAGAACAACGATGCCAACGACAATGAAGAAAGACAAGAGGAAGAACAAGACAATGAAGAGGATGTTCCACCCTGACCCAAACAAGAGCTCTCACGAGTTCGAGCAAGAGTCTCAAGAGATCATACCGTCGAACAAATCTTTGATGATATTCAAACCGGGAGAATTACTCGCTCTAATACTCGTTTGGCTAACTTTTGTGAACATTATTCATTCATTTCTAGTATTGAACCTATGAAGGTTGAAGAGGCTCTTGATGATCTGGATTGGGTGAATTCTATGCATGAATAGCTACACAATTTCGAGAGGAACCAAGTATGGACATTGGATGAAAATCCCGATGAGAAGCACAATGTCATTGGAACCAAATGGGTGTTTTGGAATAAGCAAGATGAAGATGGAAAAGTTGTACACAACAAGGTTCATCTTGTTGCTCAAGGCTACACTCAAGTCAAAGGTGTGGACTATGGTCAGACATATGCCCCCATTGCTGGACTTGAGTCCATACGCATCTTATTTGCTTATGCCAATCATCATGACATTACTTTATATCAAATGGACATTAAAAGTGCTTTTCTAAATGGTGAAATTGATGAGGAAGTGTATGTTAAACAACCTCTCGGCTTGGTTAATCCAAAGAAATCTGATCATGTTTACAAACTTCACCAAGCTCTTTATGTTCTTAAAAAAGCTCCTAGAGCATGGTATAAATGCTTGACTAAGTTTCTTACTAAAAAAGGCTTTGAAATTGGAAAATTTTATTCTACACTTTTTACTAAAAGGGTTAATGGTGAATTATTTGTTTGCCAAATTTATGTGGATGATATCATATTTGGTTCAACTAACCCTCATTTTAGTGAAAATTTTGGAAGGCTAATGTCGAAGAAATTTGAGATGTCTATGATGTGTGAATTCAAATTCTTTCTTGGTTTGCAAATCAAACAAACTAAGGAAGGTACCTTTGTTTCCCAAACAATGTATACCAATGACTTACTCAAGAAGTTCAACATGCAAGAAAGCAAAGGTATGAAAACACCCATGTCTACTAGTGGACATCTTGACTTGACTAAGGATGGAAAACTGGTTGACCACAAGGTTTACCGCTCTATGATTGGTTCATTGTTATATCTATGTGCCTCCCGTCCTGATATTATGCTAAGTGTGTGCATGTGCGCACGATATCAAGCGGCCCCTAAAGAATGTCCTCTTAAGGCTATGAAAAGGATAGTGAGATACTTAATTCATACACCAAACTTTGGCATTTGGTATCCTAAGAGGTCTTCTTTTGATCGTGTTGTCTACTCCGACTCGGACTATGCCCGAGAGAAGGTTGATAGAAAGTCCACTTTCGGTACTTGTCAATTCTTGGTAGATCTCTTGTATTTTGGTCCTCCAAGAAACAAAACTCAGTATCCTTATCCACTTCCAAAGCGGAATACAATGTCGCTGGATCATGTTGTGCTCAGTTACTTTGGATGACCCAAACTCTTACAGATTATGGGATACATGCGAAACATGTTCCATTCCTTTGTGACAATGAAAGTGCTATTAAGATTGCTCATAATCCCGTGCAACATTCTTGGACTAAGCATATTGAAATCCGTCTTCATTTCATTCGAGATCATGTTGCTAAAGGTGACATCAATCTTAAGCATGTTCGTACCGATAAGAAATTGGCGGATATTTTCACCAAACAACTTGATGAGAAGGTGTTTTGTCGTTTGAGAGGTAAACTGAACATCATTGATGCCTCAAACTTGGAGTAGGAACTCCATCTAGATGCATGTAAGGCATGGGCCTTTCTATGACTAATCCTTGATATTTCTCTTAAGATGATTATCATATGTCTTGGATCTATACTTGTACACTTGCATGTTATCTAACCCTTGTACGTACTTGGATAGCTAAAATCCATGAGATTGCAAGTCACTCACAACTTAAGCAATCTCTACATCACCAAGTTTCTACTATATGGTTGTGGAATACAAGGAAGGATGACCTCGCCCAACATATCCTTTGACAATTTCTATATATCAAATTTCATTTGGTATCAAGTTACATGTTTGTCATTTTTGGATACACAAGTGCTCTTCCTTGCAAGACTAACCGATGTAGGAATTTGAACTCAAACTTCAAGTGATGCTCTCAACTCTTGATGGACTACATCAACTTTGAGCATCCAACACAAGTTCAACTACATGACCAAGATCAACACAACCTAAGGTATGTTATTCCATCTTAGAGAAGCTTTGACCCAAGTCATGAGTTAAAGCAACTCAACGAGATGTGAATACATCAAAGTGCTTAAACAAAAAATGGTAACCCCATTTTGATATTAAAAGGTGAGTATGACCTATGATCAAGTGACTTCTCTTGACTCCTAAGTCAATATACTCTAACATAGGTGACTTTGTCGCTGACCCCTTCTAGATGAAGTTATCTAGTGTTTCTATGATTTTGTCTGTTGTTTCTATCTTTGTGTTGTTTTTGTCTTTCTGTTCTAACATAGTGTTTTGTTCTAGTTCATCTAAATCCCTTTTCTTTTATGTCTTTTCTAATTCATTGCAAATATTTTAGTAAATTCCTTGAAAATCCTAGAGAGATTTTATTTGCCAAGTGAGCTGAGTTGACAAAATGTTTACTCTGTGTTTAACTCGGTCTCTCTGATTCAAACCTATCGGCCTAACCGAAGCACAAGGAATCCTTGTGAATAGATCATCGGTTTAACCAACATGGTTGCACCGATCAGGATCTTCTGTGACTCCGCCAACTCGTGTCACCGATGAAAATGAATTAGCGTTACCGATTTCATTGCCGAAGAAAACTTTTTGCCATTGCATCCTGCACATCTTTTCCAGCTCCACTCAATGATTCTTATCACCTACGCGCATCATTATCTACATGCTGCTTTGTAATGTGTCTCAAGGACCAAACCTAATTGACTCATACTCCAGAACATCCCTTCATGGAAATTGATGTCAAAGGGGGAGAGAGGGTGCACATCAGAGCTTATCACATGGGAGAGAGAGACATCTTAGCCTTCCTAGATGCTTGTTGTCAATAGAGGAGAGAAGCCACATGTCTTCAAGAGGGGAAAGACATGTTAAGACTTGTTTGATTGAACCATTTCTTGCTTTAATGGTTCTTGCTCTTATTTCCTTTTCTTTCTTTGCTCTGATTTTCTCTTACCCTACCTTCTCCCATTATCCAATATCAGATTCAGGGGGAGAAAGAATTCATATCCAAGGGAAGAAAATCTTTGGAAATCATTGCATATCTTTAATGTTTGGGGAGATGTCCATATCCAAATGGAGTACTAAGTACTCACTCATTACATGTCATCCTAGTCTTGGTACTCTTGTGGTTTCCTGAACTTGCTTTATCTAGAGTGTTCTTGTGTTATATAACCATGTTTTCTCAGCTTATCTCTTCCAAAGCAAGCTCAAGACCACAAGGTAAGTGTATGCATCATACTCATGTGCATGAGGATCTCTTGCTGCTGCACATATTGTTTGCAAGAAGGTTTCATGAACATGAAGGTATACCTATTCTATCTACAGCATTTGCTCTGATGCATATAGCCAAGATACATGTAATCCATTTCTTGCTCTGACATGCTTATGCATTCACATGTTCTTACACCATCATTACCTGATTGCATACATGCAGGGGGGCTATGCATGTTACATGTCCTTCCAAATCTTTACCTGTTACTATTCATATCTTTATCTAAAGATTTGATGTATGTTGTCATCAATTACCAAAAAGGGGAGATTGAAAGCACAAGTGCTCCCTGGGTGATTTCGGTAATCAATGACAACATATCTCTTGTTGGACTAATAATTTTATCGATTATATTTCATATGAGTTCAACAATGGCGTGGCAAGGACAAGAGGATGTGGAACCCCTTCAAAATGCTAAGGACAAAGATTGGCAAAGGCTCAAGACTCTTCTATTTCATTTTAGTCATCCAAGATCACATTGAGTCCATGGGAAAGCCAATACTATTAAAAGGTGATGAGGTGTTTCTTAATGGTCTACTTGCTTAAGAGCTTATTGATATTGCTCCAAAACCATCAACCACTTTATCATTTCCACATATGTCCAAAACCCAAAGTCAAACTCGGCACCACAAATTTGCGCTATCCGGCGCTGTCGGTGTCAAAACCGGCGGATCTCGGGTAGGGGGTCCCGAACTGTGCGTCTAAGGCTAATGGTAATAGGAGGCAGGGGACACGATGTTTTACCCAAGTTCGGGCTCTCTCGATGGAGGTAATACCCTACTTCCTGCTTGATTGATATTGATGATATGAGTATTACAAGAGTTGATCTACCACGAGATCATAGAGGCTAAACCCTAGAAGCTAGCCTATGATTATGATTGTTGTCGTCCTACGGACTAAACCCTCTGGTTTATATAGACACTGGAGGGGGCTAGGGTTACACAGAGTCGGTTATAGAGAAGGAGATCTACATATCCGAATTGCCAAGCTTGCCTTCCACGCAAAGGAGAGTCCCATCCGGACACGGGACGAATTCTTCAATCTTGTATCTTCATAGTCCAACAGTCCGGCCAAAGTATATAGTCCGGTTGTCCGAGGACCCCCTAATCCAGGACTCCCTCAGTAGCCCCTGAACCAGGCTTCAATGACGATGAGTCCAACTCGCAAATTGTCTTCGGCATTGCAAGGCGGGTTCCTTCTCTGAATACTCCATAGAAGATTTCGAACACAAGGATCGTGTCCGGTTCTGCAAAACAAATTCCACATACCATCGTAGAGAGTACATTATTCCAAGATCTGATCTGCTGACAACTTTTCATAGCATGACGTCATGCCATGGCCTGGTCTTTATTCGAACAGTTTTTTATAACCAGCCACCGCACATATTGCGAGGCGGTTTTATCGGCACGTCTTGTCAAAGCAGAGATCGTGTCCCCTTATCACAGGATTCTCATCAATACGGACATGGGTAACCCAACCGTGCCATCAAACATGGCGCTTGGGGAATAAGCGATTTTGACGGGCAAGTGGGGAGGGGCAGGATCCCTGGTTCCTTTATAAGG
Source organism: Aegilops speltoides (assembly GCA_021437245.1). NCBI lineage: Eukaryota > Viridiplantae > Streptophyta > Magnoliopsida > Poales > Poaceae > Aegilops > Aegilops speltoides. Next base: position 205,646,380 of record CM038143.1, read on the forward strand.
GGATAAGTACTCCCTCTTTCACTCACGCCTTCTTCCTCTGCGCATCCGTCCCTTCTCGCTCAAGCCCTAGCGCTCAAGCGTCCGCCTTCTCCATCAAAAAGGTTTCCCAAAAATGTCCGGATCCGGAGCAGGAGGCAAGTGGATGGCCTCTACTATCTGGGAGAAGGATATAAAAAAGCTTCGGGGGGCGGGGTATTTGGCCAAGAGAATCAGCTACCGTCTTCCGACGATGGGACAAATTGTCCCCACCCCGAAACCCCACAAGAGGGTGGTATTTCTCCCTCATTTTGTCCGTGGGCTAGGGTTTACCCTCCACCCATATGTTAGCGACATCATGTACTATTATGGGATTGATTTTCATGATCTATCTCCCAATTCTTTCCTCAATATCTCGACATTCATCGTCGTGTGCGAGGCCTTTCTCCGCGTCCCGCCGCACTTTGGCTTATGGCTGAAGGTTTTTAATGTGCAGCCCAAGGTAGTGAGCGGCGAGCATGCCGAATGCGGAGGTGCCATGGTGAGCAAGATATCCAACGTCACATGGCCAACAGGTGCTTTTAATGATTCCATCAAGGAGTGGCAGCAGCAGTGATTCTACATCACCGAGCCGCGTGGCAAGGAATGGGCCACCACCCTAGAGTTCAGATCCGGCGCCGCCCTGCGGCTTATGTCCTGGCCCAAGAAGGGCCTGAACGAGGCTTCATCTGATGAGCTATCGGAGCTCCAGACGCGCGTCCAAGACATGGAAGAAAAGGACATCAAGCTCGTCAATGTAGTCCAGGTGATGTTAGTTCACCGGATTCTACCTTGTCAACACTGGGCTTGCAATCTATGGGAGTTCGACCCGGCCAAGCACCAGACCTTGTCAGAGCTCTTTGGCTCTTCGCATAAGGACATCTAGAAGGTGCTTTTCAAGTCCAGCAAATCATGGCCGGACTCCGCCGAGGACCGCCGGTACCAACTGTCCCACCCGGTAAATTCGGTGAGTGATCGCTTGTTGACAGTTCGTATGTTTCATTCACATATTCTTTAAGAATATGCCTGAAGTGTTTCCCCCGAATTTCCTAGGGCTGGGCGAAGAAGGCGGGGCGGATCTACTGTCCGGCCCCGCTGCCAGAAGAACCAGCTGGCCCACTTCTGACGAAGATGCTAGTCCCGGCGCCTTACAAGGTAACGAAGAAGAAGGCAGGAAAGGAGGCCAAGAAGACCAGGGGCGGCCTCCGACGTCGTGGCCTTCGGACGCAAGATCCTAAGATTCCAATGCCCATTCTTCCTCCGAAGAGGATGAGGAGGAGGAGGGAGATGAATCCTCTGCGGGGGGAAGAAAGAAAAGGACGGCCTCCACATCCTTGGAGGCCGAGCCACCCAAGAGGGGAAAAACTCCTCTGCTAGAGGAGTCCACCGGCGCCACCCATAGCTGCCCGGAGTGGGATCCCAGGGCCAAGCCCCTGGTGAACTCGTGAGTATAAATCCAAACACACTCATGCGTCCGGGCTCGTCATGGCATGGCATTCTAATCTGAGCCGTGCTTTTTTCAGTCCGGCGAAGCCCCGCGCCGAACAATCCTCGCCAGAAGATCTGCTAGGTTTGGACGTGATGGATAGCGGAACACCCCTGAAGGCCTCCTCCTCCAAGCATATGAAGGAAACAGAGGTTTCTTCCCAGAAGGACCCAGGCCACAGAGGAGGGGAAAATGTCGCAAAGGCGGCGCCAAGAGGCCATACTTCAGGGGTCGGACACACGGGAGAGAAAGCTCCCGTGGGCGTCAATGGCGGGGGTTATCTTGAATTCGGACCCTAGCCAGACACGATTCTAGAGACCCATAAGGCGCCGGATACTTTATTGTCGGCGCTGAAGGGTGCCTCCATCATGGATGAACACCGTGCCCTCATGGGTGCGGTGATTGAGAAGATTCAAGGCTTTGAGGTATGTTTCATGAGTTTTTGGGAGAGTGTCATGGTATAGATAGTAGCCCCTCATACATTGTTCGGTGAAAGAAAGAACCCAACAGAGGATCAAATTCATGCTCGCAGGAGATTCACTTGATGACATCTATCACTCTTTTTAACCAGCAGGTATCTGTAGCGACTGCCGCCTCTCATGCTGCGGAAGTATCCGGACTGAGGCATAGTCTGGAGCGGGCTGAAGCAGAACTTGGCCAAGTGAAGAGACAGCTGGAGGATAATCAAGGTATGTAGAAACCTTGTTTATGTGGCACAAATGAATAAGTGTGCATGATAAAAATATTTTCATAATGAGCTCTAGGAGCGACAGCCGAACTTGAGGCTCTTAGGAAGGCTGTGGCCGAAGCCGAGAAGAAGGTAGCCGCAGAGCAGGCTATTCGTGAGAAACACGAGGCCAGAGTTATTGAGGCTGAGCGAGAGCTTCAAGAGGCCGTGCAGAGATGCGAGACCTTGGAGTAGACTTTAGCAGGGAAAGAATCTGAACTCTCCCAGGCTCGCCAAGCTGCAAGTGATGCCCGGGGGAGGCCCAAGGTGCCTTGGAGGAAATCCAGGAGGCGAGGCAGATTGCGGCTAGTAAGGCTTTTCCTGTACAAAGCGAGTATTTGAAAGGAGAAAATCAAGTTGAGAGTTTAAATTCTGATTTCTCCAGGGGTATTTGCGGAGCTGCCATGCAGCATATCTGACGCCGCCCAATTCTACCGAGCCGAAGAGAGGAATACTGAAGATAAGCTCTTCTGGATGCAGTATCTCACGCCGAATTATCCGGTGCCTTTTTCCGATCAGCTGAAGCAGCTGGTCGAACTGCATAAAGCGGCCGAGCTAGCCATGAAGGATTTGATTATCCGGTTGTGGCCCGCCGAGCCGATTCCAAGCAGTTACTTCGGGCTCATGAAGCGGATTGTGAGTGCCTGCCCTCGACTCGAAGTCATCAAGCGGTCGGTTTGCATAGAAGGTGCATGAATGCCCTTCACCCGCGCAAAGGTGCATTGGGGAAAGATGGATGCCGAAAAGATGATGACCGAGAGACCGCCGGAGGGGAAGGAGCACTGCAAGACCGAACTGTATTATGAAGGTGTCTTGAAAGGGGCCCGCCTTGCGGCGGAGCAATGCACCAAGGACATTATATTTCCATGAATACGGTCATGTTTGTCCTTTGTAATATCTGAACAAGGTTATTATTTAGGGTCATTTGCATTTCTGTCCCTAACTCGAACCACCTACTCAGATTTGCCCCTAACTTCGAAGCCTGCTCAAATTTGCCCCTCCGCCGTTAAGTGACCTTACAAAAATGCCCTTCCGTTCCATTTCCGTCAGGTCAAAGGGCTTTGACCGTCTATGAGACGTTTGTTTGACATTTTTACCCATGAAAAAAATAAAAGAGAAATTAAAGAGAAGAAAGAGAGTGCGTACCTTTTGGCCCAAGTTCAATGTGCACTTTGGCCCATGTGCATAGTGCCAGACCCACCCATCTCCCCCAGTCATCGTCTTCCTCAGCTCATCGACTGCACGCGCCGGCGCGCGCCACCGTTGCCGCTGTTCGACAGCTTTCTGTCGTAGTAGCTTGGGTAGGGATACTTACGACGCATGCAGGCCCCTAACAACCCTAGCTAACTTTCCCTCCCTTCCCCCGCTCCCCCTCCTCCCCTGCGGCCGGATCGACCGTCTTCCTCGTCTGCGGATAGCTGGAGCGCCATCGTCGGTTCGCCAGCCTTGTGCTGCTAAACCAAAAATTAATGTCTCAGTCATGTTCGTGGTGCCCCTAAGATGTCGCCCAGCCCCCTAAACCACTGGATCCATGGTCGCCTTCTCGAGTCCGTCTATCACGGCCGTCGGCCGCCGCCTAGCTCGTCGCTGCGGTCGATTCCGACCACCCCTGCATGCTCTGTTGGTACCACTGGATGCGCATCAGCGCACTTGTCCGAACTGTACTCTCCGCCAACAAGTTGGTCACGGGAGTTGCGACTTCGTCCATTGTCGCCGTGGCTTTGGTCACTGGAGCTTGCCGCCAGTCCAGGGCACAGTCTAGGGAGAGGTAGGGAGAGGAAGGGAGGAAGGGAGAGGGAGGATAGAATGGAGGGAGGGCTGCAGCATGTGGGGAGCTGGTGCCGACGACGCACATCCAGGGCTGTCGGCACTCGCCGGAGGTGAGACAGAGAAGTTGTGAGGTAGGGGAGAGAGGTTGGAGGGATTTTTTTATTTCTCTATTTTGTTTGGGGGCCCACAAGTAAGTGTGTCAGAGAGAGGGTGAGAGAGAGAGCATTTTTCCAGTCATCGTCTTCCTCAGCTCATCGACTGCACGCGTCGGCGCGCGCCACTATTGCCGCTGTTCGACAGCTTTCTGTCGTAGTAGCTCGGGTAGGGATACTTAACGACGCCTGCAGGCCCCTAACAACCCTAGCTAACTTTCCCTCCCTTCCCCCGCTCCCCCTCCTCCCCTGCGGCCGGATCGACCGTCTTCCTCATCTGTGGATAGCTGGAGCGCCATCATCGGTTCGGCAACCTTGTGCTGCTAAACCACAAATTAATGTCTCAGTCATGTTCGTGGTGCCCCTAAGATGTCGCCCAGCCCCCTAAACCACTGGATCCATGGCCGCCTTCTCGAGTCCGTCTATGACTGCCGTCGGCCGCCGCCTAGCTCGTCGCTGCGGTCGATTCCGACCACCCCTGCATGCTCTGTTGGTACCACTGGACGCACCTCAACGCACTCGTCTGAACTATACTCTACGCCAACAAGTTGGTCACCGGAGTTGCGACTTCGTCCATCGTCGCCGTGGCTTTGGTCACTGGAGCTCGCCGCCAGTCCAGGGCACAGTCTAGGGAGAGGTAGGGAGAGGAAGGGAGGAAGGGAGAGGGAGGATAGAATGGAGGGAGGGCTGCAGCGTGTGGGGAGCTGGTGCCGACGACGCACATCCAGGGCTGTCGGCACTCGCCGGAGGTGAGACAGAGAAGTCGTGAGGTAGGGGAGAGAGGTTGGAGGGATATTTTATTTCTCTATTTTGTTTGGGGGCCCACAAGTAAGTGTGTCAGAGAGAGGGTGAGAGAGAGCGTTTTTCCTTTTTATGTATGTTTTGACTGGGTCCCACGTGTAAGTGGCACATGGAGGCAGGGGCAAAATGTCCAATAAACGCCCAGTAGACGGTCAAACCCCTTTGACCAGACGGAAACGGGATGGAAGGGCATTTCTGTAAGGGCACCTAACGGCGGAGGGGCATTTTTTAGCAGGCTTTCGAATTAGGGGCAAATGTGAGTAGTGGGTTCGAGTTACGGACACAGATGTAAAAGACCCTATTATTTATTGCTTATCGTATGAAAGTTTTTCCTCCTGTGCGACCGTTTCATATATTAATCCTGAGAGTCGGCCAGTCGTCGGCTTCTGCCCCCACGTAGTGAGTACAGGGGTGTTCGGGATAAACATGAGCACTCTTTATCCCAGTTTTGGGTCCCTAAAGGAGGTGTTCAGCACGGCGAACCAAGCAATCGGACTATAGGGCTTTATCACTCTGACTTAGCGATAGAAGATTTTACGAGGACGGTAGGCGCAGCCCTTGGTGTTCGGAAGACCACACAAGGGGCTCTATAAGCGCCTGATCAGAAAGAGCCAGTTCGTCGCATGCTGCATTGGTTATGGCATTATACGGAAGAAATCCTTAAAGATTTTGTAACCTCTCGAACAGCTGACCAGCTCTCGCTACATCATGATGATCAGTTTTGGCTTTTCATCGAGGTGCTCGTCTCGGAAGAACCGGACACGATCGCGAGAGTTCTCCCAGTGCTACCTTAGCCGATATGGCGAAACGTAAGGTACGAAAACATAGGATTCGGGCAAACCAAACTATTGACCCAAGACATGATTCGCAGCTGATGCATATAATGCTATGAGTTTGGGGTGCCGAACTACCGTGAAGGTGTTTGGACTTTATTGCCGTAGTATGGGCATGATAAAGCCCCTGGCATATTAAGGCATATCGTGATGAATAGCCGCCTTTTAACAAAAAGAGTTTTAAATAAGAAAGAGCAGCAGATGAGTATCACATAAATCCACATGTTGTATTTGAATAATACGTCAATGCGTATGAGTACAGATGATGTGATAAAAGAGAATATGATTGTGGAACCTGCTGATACCGGGCGTGAGGAAGTTGTGTTTGGATCCGGGTGTATTTGGATGATCATAGAGGGGAATATCTAGAGATTCCCTTACGCGCTCGGACTGTTTCCATGCCATCCATCCTTACCTACGTAAAGGTGAACCTGCAAAAAAAATGCAGGAAATGGTTTTGCGCCACCGGGCGGTTGAGCCGCAGTATGTGGCTTGTATTATCTTTTTCCGGAGTATTTTTAATTAAGCTCGGGGCGAGCCGAGCTATCCTGCCGCGCAGTAGTTCGGACGCCTTTGGTGGTGCCCCGACGCTTGGCCGTCGACTCGAGTTTTGGCTGGAAGGTGCCATCCGTTGCAGTAAGGGGGAGTTCGGGCCTGCCATTAACCGTGATGACGCCGCGCGGACTAGGCATCTTTAATTTACGGTAGGCATAATGTGGCACCGCGTTGAACCGAGCGAACATGGTTCGTCCAAGCAGTGCCTGATGGTCACTGTGAAAGGGGACGATGTAGAAGACTAAATCTTCGATATGGTGATTGTCCGGAGATTCGAACACCACATCTAGTGTGATTGAGCCCGTGCAACAGGCCTCTACCCCTGGTATGACACCTTCGAAGGTGGTTTTGGTGGGCTTGATCCTTGAACGGTTGATGCCCATTTTGTGCACTGTATCCTGGTATAGCAGGTTCAGGCTGCTACCTCCGTCCATAAGGACTTGTATGAGGTGAAATCCGTCAATGATGGGGTCGAGGACCAGTGTGGCCGAACCGCCATGACGGATACTGGTAAGATGGTCCCTACAATCGAAAGTGATCAGGCAAGAGGACCATGGGTTAAACTTTGGGTCGATTTTATAGACTTCCCTTAGTGAAAGTTTCCACTTGGGAATGTGGCTTGCGCATATCATATTCACCGTTTTCACCTGGGGGGGATTTCTTCTGTCCTCCTGTATTCGGTGATCGGGGCTCCTTGTCGTCATCACTTTGAGACCCCTTCCCCTTGTTTTTGGCATCTGACCTTCCGGCTTGTCCGAAGACCCAACACTCTCTGTTAGTGTGGTTAGCTGGTGTTCCTGGGGTGCCATGAATTTGGCATGGATGGTTGAGTATACGGTCCAAACTGGACGGTCCTGAATTGTTTTTGTTGAATGGCTTCTTCCGCTGACCGGACTTGGAGCCGCTGAATCTGGCATTGACTGATGTGTGTTCGGCACTATCACCGTTTTTGCGGCGCTTGTGTTTGTTGCGCCGTGGTTTGTCATTGCTATCCTTGGCTTTCAACGTGCCAGGATTGCTTGTTGTATTGTTGCTACGAGCCAACCAGCTATCCTCTCCCGCGCAAAAGCAGGTCATGAGTGTTGTGAGGGCTGCCATGGACTTTGGCTTTTCCTGGCCGAGATGTCGGGCAAGCCACTCGTCACGGATGTTATGCTTAAAGGCCACTAGGGCTTCGGCATCCGGACAGTAGACAATTTGGTTCTTCTTGGTTAGGAACCGAGTCCAAAATTTCCTGGCTGACTCTCCGGGCTATTGGGTTATGTGACTTAGATCATCAGCATCCGGTGGTCGCACATAAGTGCCCTGGAAGTTGTTAAGGAATGCGTATGCCAGGTTCTCCCAACTCCCGATGGAGTTTGCCGGCAAGCTATTCAGCCAATGCCGAGCCGGTCCCTTGAGTTTTAGTGGGAGGTACTCGATGGCGTGTAGATCATATCCGCAGGCCATGTGAATGTGGAGGAAAAAGTCTTCTATCCATACCGTGGGGTCGGTGGTACCATCGTATGATTCAATGTTCACGGGTTTAAACCCTTCCGGGAATTCATGATCCATTACTTCATTAGTGAAGCATAGGGGATGTGCGGTGCCTCTGTGCCAGGCTTTATTGTATTCGGCCCGGCCAGATTTGTTAGTGTATCCGGCGTGACGTTCCTTGTCACGCATTGGGGCGCGCCCCCGTGATCCGTAGATCGATCTTGACTGTCCTGCTTTGTTTTTCAATGATTCTCGCAGGTCCTTCCGTGTAGCTCCGGGCCTTGGTATTATTGTTTGGTTGGCGATGGGGTGGGTCTGGACTTTGGGCTGGTACGCCGCTTTGTCGCGGCCATGGGGTGGCCGGTCGGTCGCATCATGCGCTGGTAGCGTGGGCTTCAAAGCCTCCTCCTCGATTTGAGGTAGCAACCTGCGCTTTGGGTAGCTTTTGCTAGGGGCGCTCGAGTCCATATTCCTCAGCAGCCAGGACCTCGGTCCATCTGTTAGTTAGCAGATCTTGATCAGCTTGAAGCTGCTGCTGGTTTTTCTTCAGGCTTTTTGCAGTGGCTACAAGCCGGCGTTTGAAGCGCTCCTGCTCGACGGGATCCTCAGGCACGATGAATTCTTCGTCGCCAAGGCTCGCTTCGTCTTCGGAGAGAGGCATGTAATTATCGTTCTCTGATTCTCCATCTGTCGCCTGTTCCTCAGGGCTAGCTTGCCCGTACTCTTGCTCGGCCTGCTCGAAGCCTAGCTGGGCAGGATTGTTTTCATCTTCGGCACCATCCGGATTGTTATCTCTTGTGCCGGTATCGCTATTTTTGCTATGGCGGGGCTTGGAGCGGCACCTATGACGCCGGTGCTTAGATTGCTGCTCCAAGGGGTTATCGTCCATTGCCTCATTGCCATTGCTTTCTTTGGGGGTGTCCACCATATATATATCGTATGATGAAGTAGCTGTCCAGCGCCCTATAGGCGATGGTTACTATTCTTCTCCTGCATCGTCGTCCATACCGTCGATGTCTTTGGAGCTGAAGTCGAGCACGTTGGTTATGTCATCGACAGTGGCTATTAAGTGGGTGGTGGGTGGGGGACGAATTTCTTCGTCATCCGTTCCCACTCGAGCCGGACATAGTTCGGCCAAGAATCTCCCTGACAAGGAAAGAGACCTTAATGAGTTCAGCACGTCACCCAAGGGTGAGTGCTGAAAAATATCCGTGGCGGTGAACTCCATGACTGGTGCCCAATCAGATTCGATAGGCATGGACGCACGCGGTTCGGATCCTGTACCCGGAGACGAATCCAAGGGTCCAATGACATCACCCTCACAGTAGGTGGGATCAGTGTTCGGCTCCAGCGCCAATGAGTGCGCGGCCTCCATGGGGGGGAGGGTCCATCCACCCATCCTCGGAGGGCACGATTTGCTCCGGATTGATTCCCGGCGCCACCGCAGGCGCGATCTCCCAAATACTATCCGATGGCAGACCAAAGTCATGCCCGTCGTGACCGTTCAGCGCGCCTGACATGGGCTCGAATCCGTCGAAGATCAGGTCTCCGCAGATGTCGGCAGTATAGTTTAAGCTTCCAAACCTGACTTGATGGCCAGGGGCGTAGCTGTCGATCTGCTCTAGATGGCCAAGCGAGAGTTGGCCCGTGGTACGAAGCCGCCGAATATGAAGATCTGTCCGGGAAGCAAAACCTCCCCCTGGACCGCATCATTGAAGATGATTGAAGGAGCCATCAAGCCTTACTGCGACGACATAGTGGAACTCTCAATGAAAGCACCAATGTCGGTGTCAAAACCGGCGGATCTCGGGTAGTGGGTCCCGAACTGTGCGTCTAAGGCTAATGGTAACAGGAGGCAGGGGACACGATGTTTTACCCAGGTTCGGGCCCTCTCGATGGAGGTAATACCCTACTTCCTGCTTGATTGATCTTGATGATATGAGTATTACAAGAGTTGATCTACCACGAGATCGTAGAGGCTAAACCCTAGAAGCTAGCCTATGATTATGATTGTTGTCGTCCTATGGACTAAACCCTCCGGTTTATATAGACACCGGAGGGGGCTAGGGTTACACAGAGTCGGTTACAAAGAAGGAGATCTATATATCCGAATTGCCAAGCTTGCCTTCCACGCAAAGGAGAGTCCCATCATGACATAGGACGAAGTCTTCAATCTTGTATCTTCATAGTCCAACAGTCCGGCCAAAGCATATAGTCCGGCTATACAAGGACCCCCTAGTCCAGGACTCCCTCAGGCGCCACCGGGTTCATTTGACATAGCCAGTGCCAGAAACCCTAATCAATTCGGTCACACCGATATAGATCTCGGTCTCACCGAGATGGCCTTGCAAACTCTGTTGCCTATTGCAATTATTTCGGTCTCACCGAAATGTACAATCGGTCACACCGAGTTTGCCTGACAAACTCTCTGTTTGATCAATTGTTGAAATCGGTCTTACCGAGTTTATGCGATCGGTCTCACCAAGATAAGGTTTTGCCCTAGCCCTAGCACATCGGTCCCACTGAGTTGATCATGTCGGTCCCACCGAGATTCCTAACGTTCACATTTTGAACTAAATCGGTATCACCGAGTTTCTCTATTCGGTCTGACCGAGTTGGGTCAAATGTGTGTAACAGTTGGATTTTATGTGCAGGCAATATATACCCCTCCACCCCCATCTCCATTAGTGAGAGAGACATCAGAACGTGCATACACTTCCGCTACTCCTTTTCTGAGAGAGAACCACCTACTCATGTGTTGAGACCAAGACATTCCAGTCCAACCACAAGAATCTTGATCTCTAGCCTTCCCCAAGTTGCTTTCCACTCAAATCATCTTTCCACCATAGCCAAATCTGTGAGAGAGATTTGAGTGTTGGGAAGACTATCGTTTGAAGCACAAGAGCAAGGAGTTCATCATCAACAGACCATCTATTACCTTTTGGAGAGTGGTCTCCTAGATTGGTTCGGTTTCACTTAGAGCCTCCGTCAAGATTGTGGAGTTGAACGAAGGAGTTTGTAAGGGCAAGGAGATCGCCTACTTTGTGAAGATCTACCCAAGTGAGGCAAGTCCTTTGTGGGCGATGGCCATGGAGGGATAGACAAGGTTGTTTTTTCGTGGACCCTTCATGGGTGGAGCCCTCCGTGGACTCGCGCAACTGTTACCCTTCGTGGGTTGAAGTCTCCATCAACATGGATGTACGATAGCACCAACTATCGGAACCTTGCCAAAAATCTCCGTGTCTTCATGGCATTTGCACACACCAATCCCATCCCTTTACTTTCTTGCAACTAGCATGCTGTACTATTTCCGCTGCCTATACTCTTGCCATGCTTGCTTGAATTGTGTATATTACTAGCCCTTGTGCCCCTCCTATTGATCCCTTGCATCCTACCCCTGATGAGTATCTTGGCTGATTGTCCTAAGAATGCTTATATATGAATGAAGCTCTCTCATTTACCCGCAAAATGGATTAAGCCATATTAATCAGAAAGGAGGGAGTATGGACTAGCACTACTTTTTGGTGTGTCCCGTCAACTCGCAGAATGAGGAGAAGCTTTCAGGACAAGGTGAAGCTCGCTTACACCCTCTCCGTCTACCTCAAGAGCGGTGGCTCGCAGACGAGGAGAAGCTTTTGACTAATGCAACCTATGCTCGCCCAGGCGGTGGACATGTAACAGTCCATTCAGTGCAGATTGCCAGAGGCATACACTATAGTACCATCATTGTTCGACTTCTCGAAGAGGCGAAGAGCGAAGCGCAAGGTTTAGTAGTACAAGCAGTACTACTAGTACGCAGGTACAAGGAACTGCATGGTGAATATTTTGCACTCTTAGTTTATTTTAATCTCTAATAAAGTACACATTTATTCGGGAGAAGTGCGGAAAACGGTAGCCCAACAGTACAATTAAAAAACATCAAACATGTAATGATGATATTGATCAACCATGCTCGAATATATCTTGTCCTCTGTGTGAGCCCGTTTGTGTGTTCTCACTCCTCATCTCTCTCAAGGAGTGGCGGGGTTGGCCTGTCCTCCTCAATTGAGATCAGTTTGCTCACACTCCGGTCCCACATGTTAGTGATATGCCAAGAGGAAACGCGTTGACCGGCAGGCTATATGCAGGCTTGGTTTTGCACCTTCATACTAGTATGAGCAGATTCATAGAAGGGTGTATTGATGGTTGCTTCTTTCGAGCAACTTACAATGGGAAAGGTGGGGCTTATGATTTGATTGCTCATTACTCACCATTATTGCGGCGCAATGACCGGGCTGAGTCTCCCATGCAGTTGTGCACTATAATTTGGTGCATGGCACATGGACCCGGATGTTGAATAGCTTCTGGCAATGCCATCAAGCTTCCAGCATTTGTTTACATAATTGACGTATACAAATAATTTTGCAGTAATATGAAATTGTACAATGCTCTGATGCTTTCAGCTTTATTTTCATGTGTCTTGCCAGCTGGAAGGTTGTCTCGTTACAACATCAATCAAAATACTAGAAAGGTAACTAACTTCCTTGCTAATGCATCTCAATGATTAGTAGATCAATGCTAATATTTACATCACAACTGAAGATAAATTTGTGAGAAGGTGTTAAATTAAAATTGATCTATGCTTTCATTGATAGCAACTTCCTCCCAGCTCTGTCTAAATCAACATGGCATGTTGGAAAAAAAAGTAGCTGTCAGGAGCATGCAACATTCCGATCATTTTGTGCTGTTCTACTAAAATGGAGTTGAGCGTCCTTGTTCCAAAGATATTAAGTGTGATTACAATAATAGAGGATTGTTGATGAGACAATAAACACACAAATAGAAGCCAATCACCTTTGTAGTATCTCTTAAGACTAACTAGTTGGAGAAAATTAAGCAAATAGTTGGAGAAGATTAGGCTCGGAGTTGGATGAGAAGATTAGGCTCAGAGTTGGATGAGGAGGATAGAGCAAAACCAATCTTGCTTTGTGCAGTCACACTGGAATGTAGAGATGTTGCCGTGTGACATTTTAGTAGAACTACACAAAACACTCTTAAGAAAAAAGTGATTTGTGCAGTTCACCAGAAGGTCGCAATAGCAACAAGGTGAAATGGATAGCCATGTTTGCAAAAAAGAGGTACAAAGGAAACAATTATTGGCCAATTAACAGTGATCACTCAAACGATGACAAAAAAGAAGCATATTCCATGTCCTAAGGGAATATAACAACATGGTTGTGTATTTAAAATGATGTGAGGACGAGATTGCAATATGGAAAGTACGCCGGACGAGCTACGTTTTGGGCAAAGAACTCGGGAAGATCCATGTGCAAGATTTTCCACATGCAGCGACGTGAGAAGATGGGCAGTGGAGCAAGGCCGGAGGGGAGGAAGCTGTACCTGGGGGTCGTCGGGATGTAACTAGGAGGTGTGAGATAGTGTGACGACAGACAAATCCCGGCAGACGAGCTCCATTGTATATAGCGGAGCGGATTTCTTTTTCTCGATGACAATCGTTTTATATTATGTACTTTCCATTGAGGAATATAACTTTATTCAATACTAACACATCGAGTCGAACTTTGTTCCATGTACGTGTGGTACACGACCCTCCTTCAAGTAAACAACCGCTACAAGCGTCAAATTATCACGTGGGCTGCCTTTTCGTACAGAAATTAGCTCCACCGTGTACCCTCGTGGGTGTGGCCGGGAACGTGACGTGAGTACGTGCGTTGTGCGTGCACCTCTTCTTTACATGGAGGTACATGTGTGGGCATGTGTGAGATGGATGGTTTGTGCCAAACAGAGGCAATGTGTCGATGATATCTCAAACCAAAAATGTAACATATGCAATATGTGTGAAACAGAGGCCTAGATATATCATATATATAGGGAGCGATCCACGAGAAGAGAGTTGAGGGATCATCGGCATGAGATATCGATAGAATCGAAAACAGGGATGAAGTGTGTGGGTGCGTGATCGATAAAGAGTGCCATTGAATTTGTGTTGCCCATGTCAAAGATACAGGCGGCTATCCTACTGGAATGTGAGAGGGAAGAGGAGTTGTTTGTCTCTATGGCATGGATACCTACCTACAGCATTTGAGACTATCGATGTGTGGGGGCGGGTGAGGGGGAGGGGGCAGAGACCTAACTATAGGGAGGTAGATTGAGTGGTACATGTGTGGAGAAGGAGAGAGACCAAGCTATGTATTGAGGGAGATCGATAGGCATCCATGCATATGTGTAGCAGAGGAATAAGGTTGGGAGAGATACAAAGGTATAGTGTCGGAAGGTTGGTTGTGGAGTTGCTTCTCACAAATGGTGGGAGAGGCCTGCTAGACAAATGGAGCGTACGACTGCAATATCAATAAGAGAGGGGATGTCCGCCTCTCTATGCATGTGCGTGTGAGAGATGGGTCGGGAGGCATGCAAGGATGATGAGGGGGGACAATATGGTTGTGGTAAGAAGACGTAACTACATAGGAAGATCAATCATCGTGTGTCAGAGAAAGGAAGAGACATAACTAGTGAGGTAGCTGACCGGGTGCATGGGGAAAAAGACTTAGTAGACCTAGCTATATGTAGGAAGATCGGTAGGTATGCATGCATGCATGTGTTAGAAGCAAATAAGGTCTGGAGAGACGGACAGAGAGAGAGAGAGGGATGCGGCTAGCTAGGAGGTGCTGCAAGAGGCCTACTATATCAAGGGGGGAGGAGTGTGCGAGTATGAGATAAATGAAAAGAGGGCAGGAGTGTGCACGTGCGTGGTACCGTATTAGACATAGGGGGTATGTACAATGAGAAGAGAAGAGGGAAAGCATGTGTTTGTGGTAGGCACACTTGGCTAGAGAGGTATATCGAGCGGTGTGTGCCGAAAAGGAGGAGCCGCCATGGGTGAACAACCTAAAGAGAAATAACGAATGTGCGATGGAGGGGACGCTGAGGGAGGGTGAGAGGGGGGCGAGCGTGTGCATGAGCGATAGAAAGTTAGCGCTAGCTACAAAAAGAAGAGGATTGTGTGGGTGTAAAAGACAAATAGAGATCATAATTGGTTACAAAAAGTTTATTCGAATATTTGAACAAGAGATCACAGTGTTTCAAACCGACGCATGCATGAATATATATAATGGTGATACGCATGGTGTGGTTATGAACATGTTATACTACATATAATATATAGAACATTTATTTAAATTTGTAATAATGTGTGGCTTTTGCAGCTCAGGGCTAAATACTGGTCATAATGTAGGGGGCAGGTGTCGGTGTCAAAACCGGTAGATCTCGATTAGGGGGTCCCGAACTGTGTGTCTAAGAATCGAAGGTAACAAGGAGGCAGAGAACGCGATGTTTACCCAGGTTGGGGCCATCTTAATGGAGGTAATACCCTACTTCTTGCTTGATTGACTATGATGAGTATAGGGGTTACAAGAGTTGATCTAGCTTGAGATCATAATGGCTAAACCCTAGATGTCTAGCCTGTATGATTGTGATCTTTCACTACGGACTAAACCCTCCGGTTTATATAGAAACTGGAGGGATCTAGGGTTGTACAGAGTCGGTTACAGAAGAAGGAAAATACATGATTTGAACGCCAAGCTTGCCATCCACCCAAAGGAGAGTCCTATACGGACATGGGGAGGTTCTTCTATCTTGTATCTTCATGGCCCATCAGTCCAGCCCACATCACATAGCCCGGATGCCCGAGGACCCCTTAGTCTAGGACTTCCTCAGTAGCCCCTGAACCAGGCTTCGATGACGATATATCCGGCGCGCGGACTGTCTTCGGCCTTGCGAGGCAGGTTCCCCCTTTTCCAAATACTTCAACATAGTTTTTTGCACACAAGAAGAGTGTCCGGCCTTGCTTAACACGTAAAATCCTAAGCTATAAAAAGTAACAATACTTAAAAATAAGTCACGTCCATGGGCCACTTTTTCAGCGAGATGTTATGTTCTAGCCTTTATAATTATTCTGAACCGTTTTATAGCCTTCGTTTTGTATTCCGAGGTACGGTCAGTGACACGTCTTGTCAAAGCAGAGATCATGCCCCCTTATCACGTGATTTTCATAAACAAGGGTTTGGGTTATCCAACCACGCCGTTCACACGTCTCCTTGGGAATAGGCGAGATTTAAGTCTTGCGAGGGGGCGCTTGACATCCACTGCCTTTATAAGAAGATAAGAATCCATCTTCTAACTTACGCCTTCTTCCTCCTCTGCCTATCCGTCATTCGAGCGCAGGGCACTCCTAGCCATGTCCGGATCTGGAGCGCAGGGCAAATGGATGGCCTCCTCTATCACAGAGGAGAACATCACGGAGCTCCGGGAAGCTAGGTATTTAGCCACGGACATAGTCCATCGGCTTCCGGCCAAAAAGCATATCGTTCCCACTCCGGAGCCCAATGAAAGGGTAGTGTTCATCCCCCATTTCCTCCGTGGACTAGGGTTTCCTCGTCATCCTTTTGTCCGCGGTCTTATGTTCTACTATGGGCTAGATTTTCATGATCTAGCCCCAAATTCCTTCGTCAATCTCTCGGTGTTTATTATTATGTGCGAGGCATTCCTCCCTGTCCCTCCCCACTTCAGCCAATGGCTTAAGATCTTTAATGTGAAGCCGAAGGTGGTCGACAGCCAACATGCAGAGTGCGACGGTGCCATGGTGAGCAAGCTCCCCAACGTTAACTGGCCAATAGGGATCTTTGTGGAGAGCATCAAAGGATGGCAGCAGGGGTGGTTCTATATCACGGAACCACACGACGCCACATGGGCTGCCGCACCAGAGTTCAAATCTGGGCCTCCGAGCGGCTTACATCCTGGCTTGATAAGGGCCTAGAGTGGGAATCGCCCAACGAGGTGACAACGCTGGAAAAACGCATCAAGGGTGTGATTAACAAGAACACTAGCATCCCCAGCTTGATCCAGGTGATGCTTTTTTGCTGGATTCTCCCTTATCAACGCCGGACTCAATACATGTGGGAGTTTGATTCAGCCGGTCCTCGGACTCTGCAGCGGTTCTTCGTCAGGATGCACGAAGATATATGGAAGCTACTCTTCAAGACTCAAAAGTCGTGGCCACCGCGGCTATAATCGCACGCGTCCAGCCACTCCCGTAAGTTGTATAATACCTTTTAATTGCAATTCCAAGGAGTATATTGAATCTTCTCACTTCCACAGGGCTGGACAAAGAAGGCGGAGCAAATCAAGTGTCTGGCTCCACTGCCCAAGGACCAGGCTAATCCCTTGCTGGCCAAGATGCTGGTTTCGGTGCCGTATCAGGCGCCGGAGAAGAAGGCCAAGAAGAAGGTCAAAGAGACCAGAAGTGGCCTCCATCGTAAGGGGACTTCGGACATCATGTCCGAAGATTCCGAGGTCTCCTCCTCCCATGATGAAGATGCAGAGGAGGAAGAGAATAATTCTCCCCCAAGGGGGGGGGGGAGAAGAAAAGGGGGGCTCCCACGGATCTAGAGGCGGAGGCGGCCAAGAAGGGAAAACCCTCGTTTTCATATGATTCCAAAGAGGATGCTGATGCCACCCCAAAGCGGTGCCCCAGGACGAAGCCCTCGGCTGAATTGTAAGTATCCGAAGACTCCATATAAATATTCGATTATATGCCTTATTGTTTTGTCATACTGAACTGCGCATTATAGCCCGACTTGCGATCTCCCCCAACGGTCATCATCATCTGGGAATTCACTAGGGATGAATGCAATGGAGAGCGAGTCACCTCCGCAGATCTCTCCACCCACTGCCCTTGATAACAACGAAGTGCTGTCTCGAGAGACCGTGAAGGTGGCAGTAGAGGGTAATACCTCTGTTGCCAAAGAGAGGGGGAAATCCACCCCCATGGAGACCGGTGATGGGGGAAACTCTCAATTCGTCCCTCAACCGAATACTATTCCGGAGACCCACACAACTCAGGAATCAGGCCAGCAGCCTTCTTCAGGGGAAGGGGGTGTGCCGTCTCCACCGACACCCTCTGTCAATCCAGAGGTGCCGGACACTCTGATGGAAGCGCTTCAAGGTGCTTCCATTGTGAAGGAGTATCGTACCCTTATGGGTAAGGTGGTTGAAAAGGTTCAGCCCGCTAAAAGCAGATTGAACCAAGCCTATAACAGCGTTCTATCAGGCTTTGAGGTATGTTAAGTAATGTATTTTTGGTTATTTACAAAAGGAATATTCGTATATAGATAGTAGCCCCTGAGACTCTGTTCGGCGATTCCCGAAGAAGGGCGGAACAGAGGATCGAATAAAATATCACAGGAGCCAACTGTAGGACCTTGAAGTATGTCTAGAGGGGGGGGGGTGATTAGACTACTTGACCAATTAAAAACTTAACCTTTCCGAATTTTAGACTTTGGCAGATTTTAGCTATCTTTGGACAAGTCAAGCAATCTTCACACAATTCAAGCAAGCATGCAAAGAGTATATGAGCAGCGGAAATTAAAGCATGCAATTTGCAAGAATGTAAAGGGAAGGGTTTGGAGGATTCAAATGCAATTGGAGACACGGATGTTTTTGTCGTGGTTCCGATAGGTGGTGCTATCGTACATACATGTTGATGGAGACTTGAACCCACGAAGGGTAACGGTTGCGCGAGTCCACGAAGGGCTCCACCCACGAAGGGTCCACGAAGAAGCAACCTTGTCCATCCCACCATAGCCGTCGCCCACGAAGGACTTGCCTCACTAGCGGTAGATCTTCACAAAGTAGGTGATCTCCTTGCCCTTACAAATTCCTTGGTTCAACTCCACAATCTTGTCGGAGGCTCCCAAGTGACACCTAGCCAATCTAGGAGACACCACTCTCCAAGAAGTAACAAATGGTACGTTGATGATGAACTCCTTGCTCTTGTGCTTCAAATGATAGTCTCCCCAACACTCAACTCTCTCTCATAGGATTTGGATCTGGTGGAAAGAAGATTTGAGTGGAAAGCAACTTGGGGAAGGCTAGAGATCAAGCATCATATGGTAGGAATGGAATATCTTGGCCTCAACACATGAGTAGGTGGTTCTCTCTCAGAACTGGTAAGTTGGAAGTGTAGGTTTGTTCTGATGGCTCTCTCCACAAATGAAGAGGAGGTGGAGGGGTATATATAGCCTCCACACAAAATCTAACCGTTACACACAATTTACCAAACTCGGTGGGACCGAATCGAGAAACTCGGTCGGACCGATTTAGCAAATCTAGTGACCGTTAGGATTTCCGTGGGACTGACATGCAACTCGGTGGGACCGATATGGTTAGGGTTAGGGCATAACGCAATCTCGGTGAGACCGATTACACAAACTCGGTGAGACCGATTTTGGTAATTAGCTAACAAGTGAGTTGGTCAGGTAAACTCGGTGGGACCGATTCGCTGTTTTCGGTGAGACCGAAATGTTACGAAAGGGAAACAAAGAGTTTACATTGCAATCTCGGTTGGACCGATCGCTCACTTCGGTTAGACCGAAGCGTTACGAAGGGAAACAGAGAGATTACAATCCCATCTCGGTGAGACCGAGATCCCTATTGGTGCAACAAATTTCCTAGGGTTTGTGGCAGTGGCTTACATCTGAACTCGGTGGCGCCGGATAGAAAGAATCGGTAGGACCGATTTTGACTTTGGGTTTAGGTCATATGTGGATGTGAGAAAGTAGTTGAGGGTTTTTGGAGCATATCACTAAGCACTTGAAGCAAGAGGCTCATTAAGCAACACCTCGTCCCTCCTTGATAGTATTGGCTTTTCTTATAGACTCAATGTGATCTTGGATCACTAAAATGTAAAATGTAGAGTCTTGAGCTTTTGAGCTTGAGCCAATCCTTTGTCCTTAATATTTTGAGGGATCCACTTTCATCATCCATGCCATGCCATTCATTGAGCTTTCCTGAAATATTTGTCTTGGAATAGCATTAGCTCAATGAGCTATATGTTGTTATGAATTACCAAAACCACCTAGGGATAGTTGCACTTTCAATCTCCCCCTTTTTGGTAATTGATGACAACTTATAGATCAAAGCTTCGACAAATGATAATAAGATTGAAAAACATCGTCGCTTTGAGAAGTATGTGATAAGCAAGAGCTCCCCCTAAATTTGTGCATAGTTTAAGATTTGCTTTGGACTGCAAATACACAAGGAATTAAGCTCATGGTTTACTCTTCCATGTCACATACATCTTGGTGGAGCGCTCAAAATAATAAAGATTGAATACATGCACTCATCACCAAGCAAAGTGAATTATCACATAAGGATAAGTAAGATAATATCATATAACAAGCATAAGTGTAGCTTATGATCAAACACATGATCATCAATGCCTCACAGATAATAGCATAGTATCTCAAGCAATCAAAAGCAAACAAAGTTCAACCAAGAAGACAAGAGAGAACAAAAGCAAACTCGCTCTCTCGAAGCCTATGATCTATACATTTTTCTCCCCCTTTGGCAACAAGTTACCAAAAAGTTCCTAGAAAATGCATAGTACTATATCGTCTCTTAGGCTTGGTCTTCAGTTGGTGGTGTAGAGATGGCTCCTTGGACGAAGACTTCAGTTGATGTGGATGGAGCTGATGGAGTTGGTGCTGGATCTGGTTGCACTGGAGCTGTAGCTGGTCAGATGAAGTGACTCTGGTGTCTGTTCTTGGCTCTGCAGCTGATCTCTGAGCTCGAGGCACTCTGGCAAATGAATCAGTAGTTGTCTTGCCCTTCCTCTCTTGCATGTCATCCTGTAGCTGCTCAACAACTGACTGAATCTCAGTTACTTTGACATCTAAATCATAGAATTTTTGTTCCATGATTCTTTCCAGGCTCTCCTGGTTTTGAGTTAGGGTGGCCAACCCCTTCTCAATCCTCAGAGTTAATGCTATCAAGTAACCAAGCTGGTCGTGCTTATTCTTCAAAAAGTACTCAGATGCCTCCTCTTGAGTTGGCATCTTGGCAGCCTTCTCTTTCTTTGCTTTCTCCTTCTTCTCTTGAGCTTGTACTGATGATGGTTCATTCTCATTCATCACAACTTGATTGTCCTCAAAGTCTGGATAGAGAACAAAGTGTTCCTTATCCAACAGATATTTTCCTGTGCCCATCTTTGAGTTAATCAACTCCTGAATTTGTGGGGCATATCCACAACTTCTCTTTTGGTCTGCTGCTTTCCTCTTGATAGTCTCAACCATGAGTTTCATGATCTTGAATTTCTGAGGCACATCAAATATGTGTAGCAAATTAATTGCATGCCCTCTAATCATGTTGTGGTCACCTGACTTGGGCAAAAGAGTGTGCCTTAGGATCCAGTTGATCGTTGGCAGCCCTAACAGAAGAAAATGGACTGACCCAAACTTGAAAGTCTCAAGAGCTTTGTCTGGGATCTCCTTGTACATATGTGACATAGAATTGTGATGCATCTTTTTCTTGGCATAAACGCCCAAGTCATCTTCACTCTCCTTTGGGGCATTGATCAGATTGGCCCATTCCTCAATAGTTGATTGGTATCTCGTACCTTCAGACATCCAAACTATCCTGCCATCTGGATAGAAATGTGCTGTGGAGTAGAATTGCATAATGAGCTCATCATTCCAGTTTGTGAGCTTCTGCCCAACAAAGTCTGTAACTCCACACGCACTGAAGCTGTCATACACTCCAGGATAATGTTCTTCATTCTCCTTCATGTAGGTCCAGTCGACCCACCTCATATCACACACTATAGGCTTCTTGTCCAGCAAGATTGTCTCATAGAAATCCTGTTGTTCCTTTGTGTGGAACCTGTAATCAACAGCAGTTCTTCTCCTGGTGGCATATGGATTTGACTCTCTCCATAGCCTCAACCCTGAATCTCTCCTGATTTTCATGTTCTTAGCCACAGGATGAGCATCATTTTGGTCTGGAATCTTGGGTTTGAGCTTCCTCAAGACTTATCCTTCATCATCTTCCTCAGCAGCAACTTCAGGCACTGGGGCCTTGTTCTTCTCAGCAGCTGGTATACTCCTGGTATTCCTCTTTGGTGCATTCTTGGGCTTGGAGGCAGCTTTGGGTGCTTCTTTGGGCTTTGATGATGCAGCCCCTGACCTTATAGCATCACCCATCAGCTTTTGTGCCTTGGGTGCTGGTGCAGCAACCTCTTCTTCCTCCTCCTCAAAGTCTCTCCTCATAGAGGGATTTCCAAGAACTTTGGCAGTAGTGGTTCTGACTCTCTTTTTCTTTTTATCTTGACCAACAGCTTCATCTTCTGACTCAATAGTAAACTTCATGGTTTCTCCAGTGGCAACCTTCCTGGGTTTGGAAGTGGGAATCCTTCTTGCACGTGCCTTCTTCTGCACTACTGGCTTAGTGGCTGCAGCTGAACCATATTCTTTCTTGACCACCTTCTTCTTAGAAGTGGCCTCATCCTCAGCTGCCACATAGTCCTCATCCTCAGAGTCTGAGGTTCTCTTCCTTCTGGCTCTTGTGGCTGCTTTAGGCAAATTGCTAGGAGTGCTTTTGCTGCCATCATCTGAAGTGCTAGAGGGACTAGTGCCCTCACTCATGTGAATCTGCTCTTATGACTTGTTCTGGCTGTCACTTTGGCCTGACATGATGCAAACACTGACTGCTGACCCTATGAATAGTTATAGATGAGATAGAGTGGATGAGCATCACAAAATGCAGAGATTTTTGCAAAAGAATGATTCAAAAACTTAGTTTTTGTTTTCCACAGAAAGCATTTCGGATCAACCGATTTTCAAACTCGATGATACCGAAGCAATTTTGGAACCTAAACTAGTGAACTCGGTCAGACCGAGTCACAGTTTGGTGGCACCGAGACTGCTAGGGTTTCACAAAGTTCTAAAATCGGTCACACCGATTAGCAATTCTCGGTCAGACCGAGAGTTACTAGTGCAATGGCGTTAGCCAAATCGGTTGGACCGAGTTTTTCAACTCGGTGGGTCCGAGATGGTTTCGGCGGAAACCTAACCCTAATTTTTCAAATCGCATCTATTCTAAGGATTGTTTTGACTGAATAGAGGTGTTTCAATCGTGGTAAGAATCATAATGAACACAATGTGCTGAGAATCAGACGAGGATAGCACTGTGATCGAGTTCATACCCTAGTTCGGCGATGAACTCGCTACGGCGGCAACGGTGGAGATGAAATCCGTTGACGGTGGCGAAGACCAGCGACAGGAGGCGGCTGGCGACGAAGTCGACGATCCAGAGACCTAGAAGGCAGAGCGTGCTATGCGCGGGCGAAGTGGTTTGGAGAAAGTTTTCCAAATTTTTGCCCGTGTGAATATATAGCCCGACCCTGTCGATGTGACCGAGTGGAACGACTCGGTGGCACCGAGATGCATAATCGCTGATTCATAAAGAACTCGGTGTGACCGAAGTTCAAATCGGTTGCACCGAGATTGAAAACCTAGATCGACTTAGTGATCTCGGTATGACCAAAATGGAAGAATCGGTCAGACCGAAACGCACAAAGAAGTTTTGGAAGTTTAAGTCTATGACGAATCGGGGACTCCGAGTTCTCCTCACACAGAGTGGTTCAAATCTGACTTGATCAAATTTTGTGATGTAGCATGAATAGAGTTTGAGACGAGAAAAGCATAGATAGCTAGACAAGGTTCTTAGGCATTCTTGTCCATCAAAACAACAAGTGGATGTCCTCGAATGAGTAAAATATGCAACCAACATGCTCACACAATAAAATGGCAAATGAAATATGTGGCAAAGCATGCAGAACCAATTCTAGCATCTATCAAACAATTGGTGATGACTAGGTCATCTATATATGAGTATATTGACTTAGGAGTCAAATGAGAACATTTGATCATAGGTCATACTCATCGTTTAAGCTCAAGTGGGGTTACCACTTTTACATAATGCATTGATGTGTTCACATCATTAGAGTTGCTTTGACTCAATTCTTAGAGTTAAGCTCCCCCTAGATGTGAGATCCCCCCTTAGAGGGATGAACTAACCTTGGGTTTTGTCGATGATGACTTCATGTAGGTGTTGAAGATGTGGATGCTCAATGTTGATGTAGATCATTTGGAGCAATCCTTTGGAGTGAGTTGCACTTTCAATAACTACATGGGTTAGTCCCACAAGGAACAAACAAGAATATCCATAGACATAGAGTGATGCACACACAAGATGATGTCCATGAAAACATGTGGTTACCTTGTCCCTTGCCTTACCAACATGAGGGTTTGTGACTCCTTGAACTAGTGCAAGCTATGGAAGTTGATTGCACATGTCCTTTCCATAATGATATGAGTGAAGAATGTTGGCGGAGTCACCCTCAAAAACACTCTAGTTCTTCTTCTTAGGGATCCACATCATCTTGATTGGAATCCTTGGAGTTGTAGTTGTACTTGATGAAGTAGAACTTCACGTAGTCTTGGGAACCCACTTGACCAAGGCCTTAGGTGCTTCTTCAAATGCATCAATCTCCTCTTGAAGCTTGTCCTTGCCTTTGTTCTTGTGGTCTTGTGGTGGAAGATCATCTTGTGCTTGTGTTCCCTTGAAGGAAGTAGGATCATACTTATCTTGTTGAGGAACGAACTTCGTCTTGGGGTATTGATCTTCTTCCCACTCAACTCCATTGGCATTGAACTTTCGTTCAAAACCAACACCTTGATTCTTCCGGTGCCTTCCTTGCTTGCGTACAATTTCCTCCAATTTCTTACTCCCGGCAAGGCTCTTGTATACACCTTTCTCTATAATTCCCTTCAATAAGCTATTTTCTTGCTCTTGTTCTTGTTACTAGACTTGACTTGAGGCATGTAAGTAGATAGGAGTAAACGCTTGGCCATGTAAGAAGAAATTTTCTTACGGAGATCATCATTGATTGCCTTTAAGAACTCATGCTCCTGCTCAAGATTGAGCTTTTCAAAGCGTAACTTCTCATGAGCCTTAAAAGTTCTCGATGATCTTCGAAGATAGTTTCATGAGCTAACTTAAGAGTTTTTAGTTCTTTAGTTAGAAGCTCAATCTTCTCCTTATCATTGTCATTCATTTATCTTGATTAGCATGATTAATTGACATTTCATCATAGTATTCATTACTAGAGTTGTCAATAAGTAAATCATCATCACCTAACAAGTCATCTTCATCACTATTAAAATCAACATACTCGGGATGTGTTACCTTAGGACCTTTGGCCATGCAGCATCTTCCAATTCCTTCATTTGGTGAATCAAATATGTCGTAGGAGTTGGTTGACACAAGTGATAGACCGGCAACACCTTCATCTTGAGTATATTCGGAGTCGGAGTGATAGCTTCTCTTGGAGTGATTGTCGGAGTCGGAGCCGGATACCCATTCACCAACATGAGCTTGATGTCTTCTTTTTGTGTAGCTCTTTGATGACTTGTCCTTCCTTTTCGAATCCTTGCTTCTCCGTGAGGGTCTTCGTTCATAATGATCATCTCTACTCCTTCTCTCTCTTGGTGGTGATTCTTGTCTTCTACTTCTTCTTTTTGGAGAATGTTCTCTTCTTTTGTAGGGTGCCGTACACTCATTGGAATAGTGTCCGGGTCTCCCACAATTGTAGCAATTGCGCTCTCGACTAGAAGATCTTTTGTCATTGTAGGACCTTGACTTAGAGCTTCTTTCTTTGCTTCTACTCTTGTAGAATTTGTTGAAGTTCTTCACCATTAAGCTCAATTCTTCATTGAAGGTTTGTTTCTCACTTGATGATGTGGGGGCTTCACATGAGGCTTTGTAAGCACCACTTGACTTGTTGCGAAGTTCCTCCTTATCCTTGAGTGACATCTCATGAGCAACAATTCTTCCAATGACTTCCGTTGGCTTGAGATCTTTTTAATTTGGCATCATTTGGATCAATGTGCACACAGTATCATACTTTCCATCCAATGCTCTTAGGACCTTCTTGATGATGAATCTATCGGTCATCTCTTCACTTCCTGAGCCGGCAATCTCATTTGTGATAAGAGCAAGCCTAGAGTACATTTCAGCGACACCTTCACCATCCTTCATTCTAAACTTGTCAAGCTGACTTTGGAGCACATCCAACTTGGATTCCTTGACGGAGTCGGTACCTTCATGCATATCAATCAAAGTATCCCAAATTTCCTTTGCATTCTCAAGACGGCTGATTTTGTTGAATTCTTCAGGGCACAAGCCATTGAAGAGGATATCACAAGCTTGAGCGTTGTATTGCAGCATCTCAATTCATCTGCACGAGCTTCACGGTTCGGCTCTCTCCCATCAAAGAATTCACCTTGCAAGCCAATACACACAATAGCCCAAACGGCGGGGTTATGTCCGAGAATATGCATTTTCATTTTATGCTTTCAACTAGCAAAATTAGTGCCATCAAAGTAAGGACCTCTATGGTGATAATTTCCCTCGCTAGACGCCATACTCTCGTAGGTTGTGAAACCAAGGCTATGACCACCAAATATCAAAGCAAATGGAGACCAAAGCTTTGATACCACTTGTAGGACCTTGAAGTATGTGGGGTGGTGATTAGACTACTTGACCAATTAAAAAACTTAACCTTTTCCCAATTTTAGACTTTGGCAGATTTTAGCTATCTTTGGACAAGTCAAGCAATCTTCACACAATTCAAGCAAGAATGCAAAGAGTATATGAGCAGCAGAAATTAAAGCATGCAACTTGCAAGAATGTAAAGGGAAGGTTTTGGAGGATTCAAACGCAATTGGAGACACGGATGTTTTTTTCGTGGTTTCGATAGGTGGTGCTATCGTACATCCACGTTGATGGAGACTTCAACCCACGAAGGGTAACGGTTGCGCGAGTCCACGGAGGGCTCCACCCACGAAGGGTCCACGAAGAAGCAACCTTGTCTATCCCACCATGGTCGTCGCCCACGAAGGACTTGCCTCACTAGCGGTAGATCTTCACGAAGTAGGCGATCTCCTTGCCCTTACAAACTCCTTGGTTCAACTCCACAATCTTGTCGGAGGCTCCCAAGTGACACCTAGCAAATCTAGGAGACACCATTCTCCAAGAAGTAACAAATGGTACGTTGATGATGAACTCCTTGCTCTTATGCTTCAAATGATAGTCTCCCCAATACTCAACTCTCTCTCATAGGATTTGGATCTGGTGGAAAGAAGATTTGAGTGGAAAGCAACTTGGGGAAGGCTGAGATCAAGATTCATATGGTAGGAATGGAATATCTTGGCCTCAACACATGAGTAGGTGGTTCTCTCTCAGAACTGGTAAGTTGGAAGTGTAGGTTTGTTCTGGTGGCTCTCTCCACGAATGAAGAGGAAGTGGAGGGGTATATATAGCCTCCACACAAAATCTAACCGTTACACACAATTTACCAAACTCGGTGGGACCGAATCGAGAAACTCGGTCGGACTGATTTAGCAAATCTAGTGACCGTTAGGATTTCGGTGGGACCGACATGCAACTCGGTGGGACCGATATGGTTAGGGTTAGGGCATAATGTAATCTCGGTGAGACCGATTACAAAAACTCGGTGAGACGATTTTGGTAATTAGCTAACCAGAGAGTTTGTCAGGTAAACTCGGTGGGACCGATTCGCTCTTTTCGGTGAGACCGAAATGTTATGAAAGGGAAACAGAGAGTTTAGATTGCAATCTCGGTGGGACCAATCACTCACTTCGGTTAGACCGAAACGTTACGAAGGGAAACTGAGAGATTACAATCCCATCTCGGTGAGACCGAGATCCCTATCAGTGAGACCGATTTGCCTAGGGTTTGTGGCAGTGGCTGTGACATCTGAACTCGTTGGCGCCGGATAGAAAGAATCGGTAGGACCGATTTTGACTTTGGGTTTAGGCCATATGTGGATGTGAGAAAGTAGTTGAGCTTGGATCACTAAGCACTTGAAGCAAGAGGCTCATTAAGCAACACCTCATCCCTGCTTGATAGTATTGGCTTTTCCTATAGACTCAATGTGAGCTTGGATCACTAAAATGTAAAATGTAGAGTCTTGACCTTTTGAGCTTGAGCCAATCCTTTATTCTTAATATTTTGAGGGATCCACTTTCATCATCCATGCCATGCCAATCATTGAGCTTTCCTGAAATATTTGTCTTGGAATAGCATTAGCTCAATGAGCTATATGTTGTGATGAATTACCAAAACCACCTAGGGATTTTTGCACTTTCACTAACATACATGTCTACGTTGATGAGTAGTATGCGAAGTTGGTAGGAGGCTCGCATGCAGCCTAAGTCTCCGAACTAAAGCGGAGGCTAAAGGCAAAACAAGGTATGTTATACCGAAGTACATCTTGAACTGATATGAGTTTCCATTTTTTATCTAACTGAGCTTTATATTTATGCTCATAGCTGACACGTCTGAGGTCGAAACCCTCAAGAGTGCGCTGGACGTAGCCAAGAAGGAGGCGGATGAAGAATGAGCCGCCCGCCAAAAGCATGAGGCGAGGTTGGATGAAGTCCAACAAGAGCTCACAGATGCTATAAGAAAATGTGAGTCTTTGGAGCGCAAGGTGTCGGATCAAGAATCCAAACTTACTGCGGCAATCCAAAGTGCAAAGGATGCCCGGGTCGAAGCCCAAGGTGCCTATCAGGAGATCCACAAGGCCAAGAAGATCGCGATTGGTAAGACTTTTAATATGCAGAGCAAATACGTAAGGAGAAAGTATACTTTCTTCACATGCATTTGGCATTCTCCAGGAGCGTTTGCGGATCTGCCCCGAAGTGTTGCTGATGCTTCGGAATTCTTCTGAGCCGAAGAGGGAGCTCAACAGAGAAACTATTTTGGTCACAGTACCGTGAGCCAGAGCAGCCCTTGCCCCTCAGTGATCAGCTGAAACAGCTGACCGAGCTGCATAGGATGGCTGAGTTGGCCATGAAGGATGTTATAATCCGTCTTTGGCCAGCCGAACCAATACCTAATAGCTACTTTGGGCTTGTGAAGCGGCTGGTCGATGCCTGCCCAAGGCTAGATTCTATAAAGTGGTCGGTCTGCATGGAAGGTGCCCGGATGGCCTTCGCCCATGTCAAGGTAAAATGGGTGAAGATGAATGCCACTAGTCTTGCAACGAAGGACCACCCGTAGGCAAGGAGCATTGTACGCCGGGGAAGTATTTCAACGACGAAGGATCCCGTATTATAGAAGGCCTGTGCTCAAAGGACGTGATGTTTGAATGAATGTATCCGCGATGCCCAAACTATGTAATGAAAACAAAGCGTACATATAATGTTAGTCTTGTTTCCTCTGAATTTATTTATCCTCCATTGCGGCCGTTTATTAAATCTGAGAGTTGGCCAGTCATCGGCTTTAGCCCCTCACCTAGATACTACGGGGGTGTTCGGAACAGCACAGAAACACACTTAACCCAACGACTAGGTCCTTGAAGGAGGTGCTAGTGCCGCAAACCAGGCAATCAGACTATGGTGCTTTATAACTCTCACTTAGACATAGGAGTTTGACGATAGAATTAGAGGCGCAGCCCCTGGTATTGTTCGGCGATCTAAACTCGGGCGCTGTAAACACCTGACCAACTTAAAACTAGCCCTTTGTGTGACACGAAAAAAATCACAAGAGATTTATACTGAGTCACCGAATAGCTGACCAGCTCCCGCCGCATCATGATAATCAGTTTTCGGCTTTCTCTACTGAGGTGTTTATCTGACCAACTAGAAACACAATCGCAGTAGTTCTCCCTTTACTTCCTTAACCAAATAACTGGAACATAAGGTAGTAACCACAGGAGCCGGGCAACCCAACTATTGACCCAAGACATGATTCGGAGCTGATGCATATAATGCTAGATTCGGGATGCCGAGTTGCACTTGTGCAAGTGTTCGGACTTATAATAAATTTAATAAATGTACGTGGCTGAATAGAGCTCCTAGCGATTTAGGTCATGCCGAGGTCTAATTGATACGTCAAAACGTATTTGTATAGATAATGCTATAAGCATCAAGGCTATTTTACATGCCAAGCCAAGGGAAAAGCTCTGTACAGGTATTTAATGACAAGGGGGGAGGTGATCGTGAAGGTTCTTTTAAGTACTCCGCCGTATATCTGTGTTGTTTTTCTCCTTGGTGTGCGATCCTTTGAGAGGATTAATGGATAAGTTTCCATAGGGGGCCGGGGAGGGGCCTCTAGACACCATAAAAGGGGTGATGTGGGTTGTAAAGAACCTGAAAAAAAGAAAAAAAAATCAAATTTAAAGAAAATTGATGGGGGTCCAGGTACGGTTGAGCCGTGTTATGGACTTTTATCCTTGATATGCCTCCGTCGTCGCCCATGGTATTTTTAGTGCGTAATTATGAGCACGCGGTACATACACCGCTATTTGGTTGGGGCGAGGACAGAGGCCAGATTGCTTATTGAGCTCCTAACGAGCCGGACTATCACTCTGTGGGGTAGGCCGGACTCGCTTGACAGAGTCTGGTGGCTTAACTGCCGATGTGGAGCTCGAATTGATGAGGCCGATTTATACTTCCGTTGCGAGGGCTGCAGTGTCTTCCTCAGTGTGGAGGGGGCGATCCATGTTTCCATGGACTGTTATAACACCGCATGGTCCTGGAATTTTGATTTTTAGGTAAGCATAATGCGCGACCGCGTTAAAGCGGGCGAAAGCAGTTCATCCGAGCAGTGAGTGATAGCCACTGCGGAAAGGGACGATGTTGAAGATCAAGTCTTTGCTTCGGAAGTTATTCGGCGAACCGAATACGACCTCCAATGTGATTGAGCCCGTGCAGCGGGCCTCCACATGAGGTATTACTCCTTTAAAGGTAGTTTTGGTGGGTTTGATTCTTGATGAGTCAATAACCATTTTCCGGACTGTGTCCTGATAGAGTAGATTAGGACTACTGCCGCCGTCCATGAGGACTCTAGTAAGGTGGAATCCATCGATAATTGGGTCGAGGACCAATGGGGCTGAACCTCCATTATGGATACTGGTCAGATAGTCCCTGCAATCAAAGGTGATCGGGCATGCCGACCATGGGTTGAATTTTCGGGCGATTGGCTCTATCGCGTAGACGTCCCTTAACGCGCGCTTGCACTCCCGTTTGGGGATGTGAATAGCATATATCATGTTCACCATCTTGACTTCGGGGGGGGGGGGGGGGATTTCTTCGTCCCCTGCGTTCGGTGGGCGAGGCTCCTCCTTGTCATCCTTGTTGGGCGACCCTTTTGCCACGTGCTCGGTGTTTAGCTTGCTGGCCTATTTGAAGACCCAATAGCTTCTGTTGGTATGGTTGGCAGGCTTGTCAGGGGTGCCATGAATCTGGCAAGGTCGATCGAGTATTCGGTCTAGGCTAGATGAACTGTCTTTGTTTCTTTTGAATGGCCTCTTCCGTTGACCGGGCTTGGAGCCACTGAATCCGGAGTTGACAGCCGTGTCTTCGGTATTATCAGTGTTGCTTCGACGCTTGTTTTTGTTGCATCAGGGCCTGCCGTTTCTGTTCTTTGCTTCTTAAGTGCCAGGATCGCTGGTATTGTTGCTGCTGCGAGCAAGCTAGCTATCTTCGCCCGCGCAAAATCGGGTCATGAGTGATGTGAGGGCTGCCATAGAATTTTGCTTTTCTTGGTCGAGGTGTCAGGCAAACCATTCGTCGTGGATGCTGTATTTGAAGGCTGCTAGAGCCTCAGCGTCAGGACAATTGACAATTTGGTTCTTTTTGACTAGGAACCGGGTCCAGAATTTTGTAGCTGACTCACCGGGCTGTGGGACTATGTGACTAAGGTCATTGGCATCCGGAGGCAGGATATAGGTGCCCTGGAAGTTGTCTTTATAGGCATCCTCCAGGTCTTCCCAACTCCCAATAGAGTTTTCTGGGAGGCTGTTGAACCAGTGCCGAGCTGGTCCCTTAAGCTTGAGAGGGAGGTATTTGATGGCATGTAGATCATCACCGTGAGCCATGTGAATTGGAGAAGGAAATCTTCAATTCACGCTGCGGGATCCGTCGTGCCATCGTATGATTCGATGTTTACGGGTTTGAACCCTTCGGGGAACTAGTGTTCCATCACCTCATTAGTGAAGCATAGGGGCTACACGGCACCTCTATATTGAGCCACGTCACGGCGCAGTTCAGATGGAGTCAGTATGCGGTTTTCAGCCCGGGTGAAGTTATGCTTGTCGTGCCAGGCTTAATGGCCGTCTTCTCGTGCTCGGGCTCGGCCCCTTGATCCGTATATTGATCTGGTCTGACCAGCTCTATTATCCAGGTCCTAGCGTAGGTCGTAAGTGTATCCTGCATTTGTTGTCTCTTTACCTTTACGGCAGGGTGGTGTAGGCGGGTGTTCGGCTTGAGTTGCCGCCCTGTCTCGGCCACGTGGTGGTCGGTCAGGTCCGTCTGTAGTATTACGCTTGCGTGGTATAGGCTATGGTACCTCGTCGTCGAATTGGGGTAGTAGTTTGCGCTTCTGGTAACTCTTGGTTGGGCGTTCGAGGTCAGATTCGCGATCGCTAGGACATCACCATCCGTCATTTAGCGATCCCGATCGCTTGAAGTCTGCTGCCGCTTTTTTCGAGCTTCTTGCCGTGGCTATCAGCCGGCGCTTAAAACGCTCTTGTTCGAAGGGTTCCTCTCGCACAATGAATTCTTCATCGCTGACGTTCTCGTTTTCTTCGGAGATCGGTACTTAATTACCATCCTCCGAGCTCGTTCCTGATGGGATCGTCAGAGTCGGCTTGCCCCTCCTTCCACTCATCGTGTTCGGATTGTGGTTTGACAGGGGCTTCTTGGTCTTTGGTGTTATCCGGAGTGTTGTTGTTTGAGGTGCCGGTATTGCTGTCTTTCTCTCGACGCGGTTTAGAGTGACGCCGCTGACGACGATGCTTTGGTTGTGCCATAGGAGAATTTTTCTCGACTGGGTCCTTCCCACCTTTGCCGTCATTTTCTTTGGGTGTGTCCACCATGTATACGTCATACGTGGAGGTAGCTGTCTAGCATCTGGTAAATGGTGGGTTCTGGCTTTGCTCTTCTCCGGCATCGTCGTCCATGGCGTCGATGTCTTCGGAAGCGTAATCAAGCATGTCGGTTAAGTCCTCAACAGTCGCCATGAAGTGGGTGGTGGGTGGGACATAGAATTCCCTGCACTCAGCCCCTAGCACGGGCTGGCTTCTGATGTTTGGGGAACATTTGAGAATATATAGAAGTGGTTTTATAGTTGGAGGACTCCCGAGGGCGCACAAGCCCTCTAGGCGCCCCCTAGGGCGCGCCCTAGAGGCTTGTGGCCTCCTCGGGACTCTTTTGGCCCTCTCTCCAAGTCACGTAGGTGTCTTCTGGTCCAAGAAAAATCATCGTAATGTTTTATTCCGTTTGGACTCCGTTTGATATTCCTTTTCTGTAGAAGTCAAAAACAAGAAAAAACAGAAACTGGCACTGGGCTTTAGGTTAATAGGTTAGTCACAAAAAAAATATAAAGTAGCATATTATTGCATATAAAACATCCAAAACAGATAATATAATAGCATGGAATAATAAAAAATTATAGATACATTGGAGACGTATCAAGCATCCCCAAGCTTAATTCCCGCTCTTCCTCGAGTAGGTAAATGATAAAAACAGAATTTTTGATGTGGAATGCTACCTACCATATTTATCAATGCAATCTTCTTTATTGCGGCAAGAATGTTCAGAGCCATAAGATTAAAAACAAAAGTTTAATATTGACATAAAAACAATAATACTTCAAGCATACTAGTAAAGCAATCATGTCTTCTCAAAATAATACAGCCAAAGAAAGTTATCCCTACAAAATCATATAGTTTGGGTATGATCCATCTTCATCACACAAATTATTTCATCATGCACAAACCCGATGACAAGCCACGCAATTGTTTTGTACTTTTGATGTTCACAAACTTTTTCAACTTTCACACAATACATGAGCGTGAGCCATGGATATAGCACTATAGGTGGAATAGAATATGGTGGTTGTGGAGAAGATAAAAAGAAGGACAAAGTCTCACATCAACTAGGCAAATTAATGGGCTATGGAGATGCCCGTCAATCGATATCGATGCAAGTGAGTAGGGATTGCCATGCAACGGATGTACTAGCACTATTATAGGATGCTGCTAACGCGACATTACAATCAGAGATCTTTCAACGAAACTGTGTGTGATGCATTAATCCCAAGTGCTGATGTAAAAACCCGTCAAAAAAGATGCAAAACTTTGCGATGGCGGATACATCAAACACGGTTCATATTTTAGTTGCATGTGCAATGCGGGGCATACGGTTCAGTTCAATGAACTATTTGCGATGAGGCAGAAGAACAGAAATGGGTAGCCAGATGAAGGTGCTTGCGATATACAACATGCAGTTCACTAAAATTAACTGTTTGTGATTAGGCAACACAACAAAAACGGTCAGCTAGATCAAGGTGTCTGCGATTGAGGGCATACGCTTCCGACGGATGAACTGTTTGCGATTAGGCAACACAACAGAAATAGTCAGCCAGATCAAGGTGTCTGCAATTGACGACATACAGTTCACACGGGTGAACTATTTGCGATTATCCACAACAAACAAAAACAATTAGACAGATCAACATTTGTGCACTAGACGGGCACACATTCTAACTAAAAGAAGCATGCACGATGGTAATATGAGCGCACGCGGTTGATGGAACAAGACATGGGCTGACATCGCCTATTGCGGTGCACCGTATGGTGCAAACACCACGTACGTGGCCGAGAACACGTGCCCACATTACGACATCCGGGAATAGTGCCGCACTTAGAAATTATAAAACTGTCAATAAATTTTGAGCCTACGTCCCGTTACATTCCAAATTACTACCACGCTATATTTTATTGCAAACCTGTTCACATGATCAAAACCTAAACGGTTTCCCACTTAGGAGCGTATTAGTACTCGGTTATAAGTACTACCTACTCCAAGATGACTGCACATTCCTCCTCAACTCCTCATCCACAAAAACAGACAAGTCATTCATCGTCATTTTGCATCTGCCATGGTCCGCATGAGTTCTCGGTCGAGAGATTACTACCAGGGAGAGGCGAGCATGGAAGCAAAAGCACAAGATATGTCCCGCCACACCACGAAAGCAGCCGACATATCCCACCATGCTGCCATAGAAGCACAGAGGTCCCGCTGCGCCGCCGAAGCATCACGGTGGTCCCGCGAAGCCGTGGATCCAGTAGACTGGTCCGGCCATGCCGCGAAAGAAGCAAAGATGTCCCGCCGCGCCGCGAATGAAGCAGAGATATCCTCCTGCACCGCAGCAGCCTAGGAAAATGTCTCGCGGGCAGGCAAGGACTCACAGGTGCATGCGCGCTCGTCGATGACCTGATGGGTCAGATCTCCGAATGGATGAAGCTTCGGGACAAGATGAATGCCTCATTTGAAAATGCTACCAGCGTCATCCGGGGACTAGGGGAGGACAAGGCAAAGATCCGCACCGAGCGCGACCTGCTGAGGGCGAAGATTGCCGAAACGACGAGGCAGCACGGGGAGACCATTGCCTTGTTGAAGAGGACCGGTATCATCATCAAGAAAATTATGGACGAGAATGCCATGATCCGCATCGAGCCCCAAAGGCTAGGGGAGGAATCTGTGGATGCTCTCAAGCAGCGTCTTCAGGACACAAAAGAGCTCATCGCCGCTCGCCGCGAGAAGTAGTCTCCATGCCTGCAGCAACACATCAAGAAAGTAGAGATCAGCGAGCCAGATCGTTGTCTGCGTCTTCCTTCTTATTTTGCCCTTGTGTATTTTGGGCATTGCCGCATGTGGCTTTTTAAATTATCTTCCTGAATATGAGACAATTATTATCCACTGTCATTGTCCTTATATTCATCAGACTTGCTATAAGTCGCAGTCGATGCTATATAGGTCTGTCGGATCTTACATAAAGATTGGTGCAAAACTTTCTTTCTGATTTTCTTTTCTCTCTCTTAAATCTCAGTGGAGTGAGACATAGCCATGCCATTAAACAAGGGCTCGAGCGCCATTCATGGAGGCGTTGGGAGAGAGGTGGGCAGCGGATAGAGTTGAAAGGGCTCTCCTCCCGATAAGCACGCGCAGGGGTCTAATCGCACGCCTCCCATACTCAAATAGCTACCCCGCACGACACCTCCTAGCCAATAAAAAAAGGGATGCATGGCAACACGTAAATGATAAGTAAACGCCCATGGCTTCAATAATACTAGTGTTTCTGATTGTAACGTAACATCACATGTTCCAAAATGACTTTGTTGATTGTTAATGTGTGCGCCTTCACAAATCGGACAAAAAATTTACCACGGCATGTGAGGGCCATGTCATGACACCATGCCAAGTTTCATGATATTCAGGCGAGTTTTGGATTTACGGGAATTTAAAACCAAGTTTCTTGATGTTTCCGGCCGAGCCAAGATGCCCAGATGTTTGAATTCCATTCCCATTTCTTGCATGGGACCTAGAAATCCGCGCAGGCACACATAAATGATTTTTCAACTAGCTATGCGCACTAGAGGATGTGCTTGTATTTAAAATTTGAATTATGTGCATTAAATGCCTGGAAATTCAATTAATGTATGGAAATGCCAAACAAACCCAGAATAATTCCAAAATTTAGCACGAAACTCCTATTGGTCTAAGCTGCCTGTGTAAAAAAATCAAGGCCGGAGAAGGCAGTGTATGTCATTTCGCACACGGAGGTGACACGTTCCCTCTTGGAACCACGAGCCTTCTTGAGAGAAGCTCTGGTTTGCAAGAAGCTTATACCAAAGCTTGTCCCAATTCGGCCAAAAACTCTACCACAGCATGGTGGTGCCATGTCATGACACCACGCCAAGTTTCATGATTTTCATGCGTGTTTTGGATTTACAGGAATTAGAAAACAAAGTTTCTCAATATTTCCGGGCGAGCCACGACGCCCGGATGTTTGAATTTCATTCCCATTTCTTGAATGGGACCTAGAAATTCACCCAAGGACACACATGTAATTTCTCAACCAACTTTGGTGCACTAGAGCGTGTGCTTGTAGTTCAAATTTGAATTATGCACATTAAATGCCCAGAAACTCAACTAATTTATAAAAAGGCCAAACGAACCCGGAATAATTTCAAATTTTAACATGGCACTCATATAGTTCTATGTTGCCTCTGTAAAATATCAAGGGGGGAGGCAGTGTATATCATTTCGCACACAGAGGTGACACGTTCCCTCTCGGAACCACGAGTCTTCTTAATTGAAGCTCCGGTTTGCAAAAAGCTTATACCAAAACTTGTCCCAATTCGGCCAAAAAAATTACCACAACATGTTGGTGCCATGAAATGACACCATGCCAAGTTTCATGATTTTCGGGCGGGTTTTGAATTTACAGGAATTTAAAAAACCAAGTTTGTCAATGTTACCGGCCGAGCCACGAAGCCTAGATGTTTGAATTTCATTCCCATTTCTTGCATGGGACCTAGAAATTCACCCAAGGACACACATGTGATTTTTCAACCAACCTTGATGCACTAGAGCATGTGGTTGTAGTTCAAATTTGAATTATTCCCATTAAATGCCTAGAACTCAATTAATGCATAAAAAGGGCCAAACGAACCCGGAATAATTCTGAATTTTACCACGACACTCATATAGTTATATGTTTGCTCTGTAAAAAAATCAAAAGGGGGCAGGGTATGTCATTTTGAACACAAAGGTGACATGTCCCCTCTCGAAACCACAATCCTTCTTGAGAGAAGCTCCGATTTGCAAGAAGCTTATACCAAAACTTGTTCCAATTAGGCCAATTTTTTTACCACGGCATGTGGGTGCCACGAAATGACACCATGCCAAGTTTCATGAATTTCAGGTGAGTTTGGGATTTACGGGAATTTTAAAAAAAAGTTTCTCAATGTTTCCGGCCGATCCACAATGCCTAGATGTTTGAATTTCATTCCCATTCTTGCATGGGACCTATAAATTCACCCAAAGACAGACATGTGATTTTTCAACAAACTTTGGTACACCGGAGCATGTGCTTGTAGTTCAAATTTTATTTATGCACATTAAATGCCTAGAAACTCAATTAATGCATAAAAATGCCAAACGAACCTAGAATAATTCCAAATTTTAACATGACACTCATCACTAGAAAAAAAAGACACATCCATGACATTTTGGGCGGAACGAATTGTTTTTCTGTCATGCTTATGACACTTCTATGACGATAATTGTGACGAAAACACGTATCATCATAGATGTGGTGGGATCCTACTTCTATGACAAAAAATCATGACAAAAAATGGGCTATTCGTCCTGGGCGGGGCGGGGACGCACTTGCAGGACATTCTTTGGGCCGTCCATGTCGGTAAAAATTGTGGTAGAAGCGAAGGCGGGGAAAATATCGCAGAGTTACCGGTTACGGTGGGTGGTCGGAGCCGAGCGATGCACGAGGTTTGCATGTTTCTCTCGTGCACTTGTGTGTGTGTGTGTGAGGCGTTGGGCTCCAACTGAACCCAAGTGAGGCGTTCGCTTACTGAATCCGAGCGATTGCAATAGCTACTTGCGTTACTGAACCCGAGCGATCAATCCCTTGGTTGTTAACTGAACCCAAGCGATTCCTTTGCTACTGCTGCTAACTGAACGCGATCAAACCTGCCTCTTGATGAACATTGATCATTGTTGGGGTGGGATGAACAGTTCCTGGTGGGGTTTGGATGAACAGGACCCCGTGGTAGTAGTAGTAGAGGCCGTTTCCGTTGGATGAACAGGACCCCGACCGAGTAGGGTGCCACACCCGAGCTGGTTGGGGGTGGATGATCAGGACCCCGTGGAGGGCTGGTTGAATAGTTCCCGGTGGAGGATGGATGAACAAGACCCCGTGGATGAACAATAGCTGGTGGAGGCTGGAGGAAGTCGAGATGGATGAACAATGGTAGGTGGAGGCTGGAGGAAGTCGACGATGTATGAATAGTAGCCCGTGGAGGCTGGAACGAGGCACTAGATGGTGGATAAAACATAGCTCATGGAGTCCCGTTTTGTGGTATGCCAACCCCCCCCAATGAACAGGACCCCGTTTTGACCGTATGTGCTAGAACACAAGTCCGTTTCCTCTGTTCTGTGGTACGCCATGCCCCTCCAAGTCAACAGCACCCTATTTCGACCGTAGGAGCTCGAACACAAGTCTATTTCCTCCATTATGCGTTATGAGAGGCCTCCTTTCGGCTGTTCCATCCAAGCCGGTTGGCTCCCTATGAACACGATGCATTCCATTGCCTCCCGAAAAACAACGTATAGTTTGTCTGTTCTGACCCAGCCGGTTGGCTGCCCAATGAACAGGACACCGTTGCTGTCGTCCAATGCCTCTCCATGTACACGAGCCCTGGCCGTACATATGTGCGAGTAGCTAGGCGTCTGAGACCCCGCCCGAATGTATGTACATCGCCGTATTTTTTTGGCATGTGGCCGTACGTACGTGTACACGGTTTAGAAGGACTGCCTAAACTGCTACATCGGGGGCTCTACTACTACACGTGTCGCCGCTTGCTCGGCCATGGTTCATTGTTGTAGAGAGAACGATCGACTAGTAGTATGTACACGTTCACCACCAGACATACAAGGCTACATACGCTTCGACCGGGTGGGTCCCAGCTGTCAGGGAGGATAAGGAGGCACTTCCTTGCGTGCTAAGATATAGCTGGTGCATCCCAGCTGTTAGGGGGAAGAATCTTTTTTTTTGCCCGTAATATGGACGGTCCTTACATTCGAAGATATAGCTAGTGGGTCCCAGCTATCAGGGGAAAATGTTTTTTTTGCAAAATACAGCTAAGCCAAAATACAGAGGCCCTTCCGGTGGGTCCGTGATGTCAGGTGGCGGAATCATTATTTTTCTTGTAATAAGAGGCACTTCCTTGCTGCGACCGTGGACCCAGCTGTTAGCCTCTCCATGTACAGTCCTCTACCGACGTAAGTCGTTCCTTGAGCACGTTGACCACAACATGCCGAGAGCACCAAGGCGGTGGATGACGGCGAGGCCTAGGAAGGGAATGACTCGGAGCTGGGGAAGACTCGGCAGTTGTTTCCCACGTGGAGGAGAGTATGAGGGTTTACTGGTTCATCTGCAATGTGAGGCTGCTATTGCCGGAGAATAATAGGAGGTCTGGGTGAGTAGAGGGATGGCTAGGCCAGCGATGGGAGTGGGGTGGGGCGATGAGGCCTGCGCGGCAGCGGAGGCTGCCACGTGAGGTAGGAGCAGGCGGCATGCCCGACACTGCTTTGGGTGGCTGGAGGAAGAAGACCAAAGATTGAAGAAGCATGACGACCGTCAGATAGACATCGTACGGTCACTGCATCTAGAATCATTTATATTGACTAAGTTGACAAAGTCCTTCGTCCACGTCAACTTAGTAGGCCCACAAGTCATCCTCCAAATATGACGGGTCCTAGCTACCAGGGGGAGTATTCATTTTTTTGTGCGTAACAAGGAGACACTTCCTTGCGTGCGAAGATATGGCTGGTGGGTCCGAGCTGTCAGCGGGAGGAACTTTTTTTCACGAAATACAGAGGCCCTTCCGACTGGTCCCCGTTGCCAGGCGGAGGAATCATTATTTTGCGTGTAATAAGGAGGCACTTCCTTGCGTGCGGCCGTGGACCGAGCTGTCAGCCGCTCCACGTACAGTTCTCTTCCAATGGATGTTGTTCATTGACAACGATGACAAAGTCGCACCGAGAGCACCAGGGCGATGGGCGACGACGAAGCCTAGGAAGGGAACGACATGTAGCCAGGGAAGATTTGGCAGTTGTTTCCCATGCGGAGGGGAGTACGAGGGTTTACTGGTTGGTCTGCCGTTG
The DNA here is from genome assembly GCA_021437245.1 of Aegilops speltoides. NCBI lineage: Eukaryota > Viridiplantae > Streptophyta > Magnoliopsida > Poales > Poaceae > Aegilops > Aegilops speltoides. The sequence goes on from CM038143.1 coordinate 205,686,870, forward strand.
CCGGAGAATAACAGCAGGTGTGGGTGAGTAGAGGGATGGCCAGGCCAGTGATGAGAGTACGGTGGGGCAGTGAGGCCTGCGCGGCAGCACAACCGGCCGCGGGAGGAGGGAGTAGGAAGTCCCGTCGGCGCTGTTTTGAGCGGCTGGAGCAGGAAGAGCAGCGATTGAAAAAGCACGACGGCCATTGGGTGGACGTCCAACAGCCACTGCTCTCGTGTGTTGACGAAGTTGACACGGCCTTGCATGTGTGTCAACCTTTTTTTAGGAAAGTGTACGCATCAACCTATAGTAGGCGCACAAGTCAGGCGCAAATCTTGTGGAAAACAACATACAACCCATCTGCCATTATTTCTAATAATTTATAGCACATTTGCTGATTCTTATGGATTTCTTTGGAGCCCATATTCTTTTTGTTAGCATTACAGCCCATATTGTGGCCACAGTTAAAAAATTCTACTACAAAATTTTGCATATTTTGGTGCGGTCTGAACTGTTTTTAATCTCGAAATTTCGAGTCACATTCAAACTAATTTGAAAATAAATTTATATCAATATAAAATACAAAAATTGTCCACGCATAAAAATCAGTGGAATTTAAAATCTCAAAATGGAAAAAATAAAATTGAAACTAATTGCTGGTTTGATGTGTTTCAAAAATGTACAACCCATTTCTCATTACTGATAGCCCATTTTCTGGGTAAGCCGAATGAAACTCTCCTCATCTTGAAAGATTTGCAGCCCAGCAAGGCGGAAAAAGTAGGCCGTGGTTGGGTATTCTGCAACAGAACAATAAAACTAGGCTAGCCATTTTCAGAAAGAAAGAAAACTACTGGGCTGGTCTTGTGCTAAACATAAAATAAAAAGCTAGCTAGACAGGCCAGAGTGCCCCGCACAGCCCAATTGACACCCTACTTCCGTCTCAAAAACAAAAAGAACTAGGCGAGCTGCTGGGTCCCTGGTGTCAGCCACTCGTTGTGCAATTCTCTCGTTTATTGACTACTTGACAATGGCATGGGACCCAGATGTCAGAAATCCATTAGGAGGAACCATTTTTTTTTGGCCTGAAAAAAGGAGGCAATTGCTTGCGTACTACCTTGACCCTGGTGGGTACCTGCTGTCATCCTCTCCATGTACAATCATCTCATAATTGTGTACGTGTCAACCTAGTTGGCCCACAAGTCAGCCTCTAAACCCGTGGCAGACAAATGCAACCCATTTAAAAAAAATAACTGCCCATTCCATACGTTCAAATGGAAAGTTCAACATTCAGAGCAAAGTAACAAGTCTGATCCAGATATAGAGTACTGAACTTCCACATTGACAACCATCATAGCCAAGTTAACTATCTACTCCCACTAATACTCTAGTAGTGTACAAGTACTAGCTTACTATTAACTAACTAGACGATGCCGGATGCCATCTGTGGTACACACTAAACGCTAGCACCGACATCCTCCTCCTCGCCTTGGACATGCCAGAGGTACGATAGGGCGCATTTCTCGTGCGCGTTGGCCGTTTCCATGCTGGCGTGGTCCATCGAGCTTCAGCTTCTAAGCGGGAAACCAACTTCACAAGATGGCAGTAAAATTCAGTGTCGTGAACACATGCGTGCCCAACAGCCTCCAGGGCTATTTGCTGGGCGCCGACCTCCACGTAGTTGGCCCAATTGCGGGTGCTCTGCCCGTGACTCAAAGCATCGGTGCGCTACTGCTCCATGCCCTGCTGGCGGTGCAAGTTGGTGATACGCTGCTCCTCCGCTAGGCGGTCGTACTCCAACATGTCCTCATACTCTGCATTGCCATCTAAAGACTGATAGAATGCCTCCTCCCTCCGTCTGCCTTCCGATGAAAAAGCGAACACTAGTTCCGGTGGTGACCGCCTCCTATGTCACCTATTGCGGATAGGCGGGGGCATGACGGACGTGGCGAGAGCGAGGGCAAGTGGCAAGCGATGTCAGGCCGGTTGGGGCTTATGAGGATAGGGCGAGTTGGGTGATGGTGCCATCGGAGAACGTTGGGAACCAGTAATTATAGGCGGAAGGTAGGTGAACCAGCGTGTCACGCGAAATGCGATGGTCATCATGATCATCAGAATTCAATGCATAAGAAGGCATGGCTTAGCATGCCAACTTGCCGTGGAAAACAGAAAAACTAAAATTATGATTGTGCCGTCCCATCCCTTCCCGTTAGTGGTGTGTCTCGTCCGTGTTGGGTCCCTCATCAGTATGACGGTCAAACGAGTGTGCTCGATTCATCCAGATGAGGTACGTGCGTGATCTGCTGGTTATTTGCATAGGATTGAGTCGGTCGGATAGTGTAGGTGTAGGATCGCAATAGCTGATGAACATTCGCTGCGACATAAGGCATTTGCGAACGTTTTTGCTAGCAGTTTCTTCGGATTCGCATGGCATTTTCTTCAGAACAGGATGTCAGTTTCTTCAAAGGTAGGCATTTTTATTCAAAAATCTGTCACCTTTGGATCTTGCGTCGCAACTAAAACTGCCAGCAGTGTATTAGTAGGCTAGCTAGTGATCGATCAGTAACTTGTAAACACTGAGAGAACAGAAATAAGGGATTGCTAGTAACTTGTAAACACTGAGCACACAGAAATACGGACCATGTTGTGCACAGTAGTAAGAGCCGATCCGTTAGAAATGTTCACACGAGACTCACAGGCCTGGCATTGTAATATGTTCACATTAGTAGCCCAAATTCACAACCAACTAGTATGATTCATATACATAAGATCAATATGTTAATGCATCTCAATGATTCACATATCATATACAAATATGTAGCTCCAAAAGCAAAGTTCTAGAAAAACATATGTTCTTGCTACTAACATGGATGTTTCTCTGGGCCAACATTCAGTACAGAGTGAAAGACAAATTTGTTTGTGAAGTCTATATTTCCTCTTACAAACGTAAGTGGTTTCACCAACAGCTGGAACCTTGAGAATGAACCACACATGATGGAGGAACATCCACTGCAATATGATTTGGTCTTCTCTCGATCACACGGCGAGACTATTTTAGGAATACAAACTTTAACTTAGGCAAAATGATGCCCATTGTATTATCAGACCAAAGCAATGAAGCACCTAGTGTTGGCCAATAAATAGTACAGTACTACTTTTGTGTAGTCCATGAAGTGACTATCCAATCCTTCTGTGTCTGAAGTGACTATACTATTCTCTTGTGCAGTTCCACCAAAATTGAGGTCACTTAGTTTGTTTGCCAAATAGCAACGGGCAGACATCTGTTTGCACAAATATCAAGCAGCTAGTAAACATATACCCCACCTTGTATTTTTGGTTTAAACATGTCTCTGCTAGTCGTTTCTGCTTAGCATCTGTCATGTTTTGCACTGGACAATTTGATACTATCATGTTTTGCCCTGAACAATTTCGTACTAAATTGATTTGCTGGTACATAACAGAAATATAGCACCTATTCTTCATCATAACAAGGATACCCATGTTCGCAGTGATGGAAGAGGTAAAATTGATACAACCGAAATTGAACATCCAATCATTGAATCTTGTCCTACACCTCCAATTTAGGTCCACCCTGCCAATAAATTCACATGCAAACCACTAATATTACTATGTAATGACAGTACAAAAAGAGTAGCGAGATAGTAGCAAACCATGTACCTTCGTAATGAATAGCTCATAGTGCCACCAATTCGAAATAGCAGTTTGGAAGAAAACAAGCTCCTAATGTTGAACCATTTGGACTTTTTGTGCAATCCCACAAAAATTGAGCATCCCTATTTGCATAGATATTGAAAATGTGATTACTATAAAAGTGGCACTAGTTGAAGCATAGACTCACAAATATAAGCATTCCAATTTCTTAACGGGAAAAGGTAGAAAGGCTGTTTCTAACCACCTATTTGAAAGAATAAAAAAGTCAACAACGGCTGATGTCAGGAAGGCATACATAGTATTTTTTGACAGATTGAACCATTCCTGAACTTTTCGCTTCTTTTAAGCATATTTTTTGGAGTTTAACTAAAATAAAATGCCATCACCGCCTTGACAATTCATTAGCACTGTACAAAAAGAAATGACTTACCATTACATCATTATGTCAGGTATGTAATCGACAGGCATTAGAGACAAACATGCAGACCTCCTCCGATAACATAATGAACATTAATCTTAACAAAGGTGTGACTAGCTTTACCGGCATAATTTGAGTGAATTCTACACGCTCTGTTCCTTAATATAAGACGTTTTCGCAGTTCAATTTAAAGTACCCAAACGTCTAGTATTTAGAAAAACATGTAGTACTTTTCTTAAGCACATATCTGGGAAAGCTTGCCACACCTTATATATGTCCATAGGCTAATGCAACACCATTCGAATAGTACAAATATACACTCATCTAGTGGCTAGTGCAACAGTAGAGTAGTTTTTTTATTATGGGGTACAGTACAATGGTTTTATTGAACAGAGTTCCATAAGATAGCACTGGAAGATTTCTATAAGCATTAACAATACAAAATGTAAAGGTAACAAGTTTCGGCATTGGTATACTAGTTGTGCAACAACATTAAACCAAATACAAAAGTCTGAAGGTAACTAGCATTATTAACTAATGACAGTATATTTTTTTGTCAAACCATGTACCTTTAAGGTAAATATCATTTCAAACTCGAGAGGACCTCAAATTGCTATCCCAATCTCGATAATCGATCAAACATAAAAACTTGATCAGACAAATCAAGAAAACAGCAAGAGCAGGAGGTGCCAAATCTTGACCTTTCCTCTTCTCGCCATAATTTTTTGTGCAATTTCACCAAAATAAAATGACATCGGCGCCTTGGCATTTTGGTGACACTGTACAAAACATTGACTTAATTATCTCACGAAAGTGAGGTATGTAATCTATAAGAATTAACATTGCAAAAATCTGAAGGTAGTAACAAGTTTCATCATTGGTATATTGGCTAGGAAACAACATTAGAATGCCTTAGATGAAAAAACTTTAATACATCCACAATCAACAGCTAACCCTTAAATGATCCAATGACATTAAATGGCATTGCTTAAATTTATCGGTGGCATTAGACTGAGTGTGGTATTAGTTAAATGTGGCATCACTTCATTAGTAGCATTGCTTGACTTTACTGTTGGCGTTATACTAACAGCAATAAAGTGGCAACAAGAGCATGGGAGGCCCATTCGGACAATGGGCGCACTAGTCCGATGTACGTCCACGGAGGCATAGAGTGGTGAGGAAGGGATGGTTACCCAGAGCAACAAATATCCAGGCAACATATGTGGCTTACGTCTCATTTTTGTTCTCTTTAGCCACCGTTTTCCTATGTGAGGACAACAAACCGATCGACTTGATCATTCTCTATTGTGTTGTCATGCCTTTCTACCCATTTTCAACCAAGAGACGTGAGACTCGTGCCTTAGCTACTGATTTTCCCCTTTTCAACCTAGATGTGGGTTCGATATCTAGTCTCGTCGGCAGTACTTCCTCCCTTCCTTTCTTTATTCAACTCAGACATGGATTAGTCAGCATGAAGTAGGGTTTCCTTTAATAGTGCAAATTAAGGTTTTCCTCTGCGTGACCAGCAGAGTAGAGGATAGCAAATTTGGGAGATGGAGGAGCCGAAAAAGATCCACATGCAGCGACGTGGCAGATGGGGCAATAGAACAAGGGTATGGTTCGAAAAGAGGTAGCATACCTGAGGGTCGGCGGGAAGTGGTTTCGCTCATGGTCTTCATCCTCCGCATACACTACGGCAGTGAGCTTGGGGATAGAAGCCATCTCACATGGGGGCTAGGTCTGAGAGGACGGCCTTGTCGTCAGTGTGTGAACTCGCTCGCCGACAACAAGTGCATCAACACTGCATGTCCTTTTCTTCCCCGGTGGAGGGATCCTGGCAGATCTAGGACCACCAGTGAGGAGGAGAGAGAGGGACCACTGACGTCTTTTTTAGATCTGTAGAGAGGGTGATAGAGTGAGAAGCAAGTGGGAAGCCCTTAGCAAGCAAGCGCTGAAGCTCTAGCCTATATATCTTTTTTGATACTGGTACTAGAGGTGGAGTAGTGGTAGAGTAGTTTATATTTTCTCTGCATACAGTACCAATTAGTTGTGCTTCAAAATTGAATGGCACACCATTAAAAAATAAAGTCAAGAAATAATGTGGCACCTCGGGCGAACCCGGTGTGGCGACCACGATCCCAATGGACCGAAGTCTCTGTGCTTAAGTGTCATCCCTGGATCGGTATGCTGACACACACAGTACTCGAGGAATTATAACAGAGTTCAATCACACAATTATTACATCGAGGTCCTCATAAAGAGTATCTAATACACAAATAATATGTCTGAAGGCCATCTAAACTAAATAACCGCGGAAGCTTCGAAGATAAATGAGTCCATCAACTCCAACCGCATAGCTGAGTGCATGACAATGACCTATCGAACCTTATTTTTCGTCGGTAAAGTCTGCAACATGAGACGTTGCAGCCGTGTAGGTTAGCACATGGAATATGCTAGCAGAGTTACACTATAGAGCGAATGAATGCAAGAAGCTATATCTACATGCAAATTTGGCTGGTGGAGCACTACAAAAAAAATACCCTTCCATGATGATACGTGTTTGTCACAGTAGGTCACCTTTTTTGTCATGCATGTACATCCATGACAAATTTATGACAGAATCAAGATAGTCATACCTGTGCTGTCATAGAAGTGTTCCATGACATTACCAAAATTATCATCACGGAAGTGTCCACTTCCATGACGATAAATCATGCGTCACAGAAGTGCTTTCGTCAAGGGTGACCGACACGTGGCATCCACCGTAATGGAACGCCGTTAAGCTATCAGGTCGGGTTTTGGATCCGATAACCCGTTAACAGCCCCGACCAATGGCGATTTTCCACGTGTAAAATCGTCATTGGCTGGAGGAAACACGTGTCGGCTCATTGTTGGGACAGATGTCATCCACTCATTGGACAGAAGGCGCCTATGATACGTCGACACGTGGCACGGCCCAACAGAGGCCCATTCCTGTGAAAAGGACGGCCCGTTTGACTTGGTCAAAAGGTGATGAGCCGGCCCATGGAAAGCCTGTTAACGGCTTGTTCGCATATAGCCCATTTACAGCCCGCTAACCCAAGGACCGTTACGCCCTACCCGAATTAGGCCCAAGAGCGCTATCCGGCCATCCAATATGATTCCAAATTGCGTTTCACTTCGCCCATGTATGGCCCATGACGTCTTTCGGCCTATATGAGGCCCTATGTAACTCTTGGCCTACTAATGGGCCGTGGTGAAACTGGCCCGCAATGAATAGTGTATCACTTTAGACCCATTAACGGCCCGTGGTGAACCGCCCAGAACTAACAAAGGTATCACTTTATACCCATTAATGGCCCGTTATTGGCTTGGGCCTTTTCCAGCCCATGTTATCTTTCGCCTTCTCGTGAGCCCATTTATTCTGGGCTCATTTCGAGCATTCGCTTACTTATGGCCCACATCGCTATTTTCTACTTGTGGGCCAAATTCAGCCTGTGGTTACAGTGCCCATTTGTGGTCCGTTAATACATTGGGCCGTTTTCATAGCGTCATCAAATATAGCCTATTAACAATGGCCCGATATGGTCGGCCCATGAATGGACGATTCCAACTCTAGCCCGTTTACGGCCATAATGCGGCCTGTTATTCGCCCATGTTTGGCCAATCGATCATACGACCCATATAAGGCCCATTGATGATACGGCCCGTAGAAGGCCCATTGTTTCTATGGCCCGTAGAAGGCCCAATGTTTCTACGGCCTGTAGAAGGCCCATCGCTTTACTGCCCGTAGAAGGCCCATCGCTTTCACTGGCCCGTAGGAGGCCCAAAGGTCACTACAAAGAATATTAGCCCATGGTTATTGTGGCCTAGTTTTAAAAATAGGTTATTGCAGCCACTAGCAAACCGCGGAAAAGAACTCGACCGACTACAAGCAAACAAATAAACAAGACAACAAGGAAATAAATAAGCATGCAACTTATGCTAGGCTATCACGGCTATTACACATATTACATCCATCGGGCATCAAAGTTCACCACCAAGGTAAATATAGGGAACACAAAGAAGATATAAACGCCATGACAAAACAAGTCCGAATCAAACCACTTGAAGAGTTCAAGAAACAATATCCCGGTACCCATAATGTCGGCAAGATGCTTAGCAAGCTTATTAACTTTCTCTTGTTTGGCGCTTAAATCCTCCAAAGGCTTTGTTGCACAAGAAAGTACGATCTGAATTCGCAAGGACTTCCTCACCCTCCTTGACTTCTTGCCGCACACTCATCGATGCCTTTTAGCTTGTAGTGAGACTAAAGAAGTCAAGTGATTCAGCAATGAGTTCAAGAGCTTGTGCCATCGGTACTGGCCAGTAACTCGAAAACTACATCAACGCATGACTGTGGGGTTTTCACCGCCTACAAGATCGCTTTTATCACCTTTCTTGGAGACCAACAGGTTGTCTCACTATCTTGAACCTTATCTCAGATTACTTTCTCTACCATTGCATAGTGGGTGCTCTTCTCCAATATTCTGCTTGCATACTACAAGAGAAACAAGCACACATCACAGGTTTAGCTTCTAGTATACCAAACTCATTTTGGTAAACCGGTTCAGTAGTAAGGTGGACAGGATAACATCATGAAACAAACATATATCTATGTACTATGGTCACTATATTGTCCATATCATTCTAGTTTATGTTCCCTAATCAAGATAGAGACACAGCTCAACTCATATATTTTTAAGACACAAGAAGATAGATGTAATATAAGTGTGAGAAACTACACAACATTGGCAGACTTGTAATGTGCATCACATGAGAACTTAACTGCTTATACAACTTAAACTGAAATCAACATAGAGCAAGAAGTTAGAACAGCAATCCAGTTAAAGAAATAGGTTTAAAACATACCATTGCGCCATTGGAGTTTCAATTGATCCTTCAAATTCGAAAGTAGTTGGTATGAGTAAATACAAGTGATGCAACAACAAAGGAGTATGGACCATAGCTACGAATCGACACGAGAACAGCTTGTTTTCCGCTTTAAACGTGGAGTTTGGGTTAGCTGTGGTGGTCATCGTGCTTTGGGCACCGCAGAGCTTTACAAACTGCTCGTGTGAGGGTACTCTGTGGTGGACATGGTGCTTTGTCAACTATAAGTGGGTTACTATCCGCTGGGTTGCGGTTAGATGGGTTGTAGCTGGTTCTCTGCCCAACGGCGTAAGTGTGCAATCTAGAAGAGTCTCGATTATGTGTGGTGGGGCTAGTTTTTGGGACAGTACAACCATGGTTCTATCTGCATCGACGGGTAGCACTGTCTTTTGTGACGAACGGGTTTTTGCTCCCTTAGATACTGCCATCACCCCCTCCAATTCAAATGGCTGATAAACAAGAAAAGAAATTGAACGTACAGACATTGTATGATAGATGATGTGGTAATTCACATATATGTTGTCTAACCAAACAGACAAAGATGACACAAGTTCACATATATGATGCCTAACTAAACAGATAGCATCACACGTTTCGTATATATGATGGATAACTTAACAGGATATAATGGCATAATTCAACATATGATGAGTACCTAAACAGGATGACATGACAAAACTATATGATGTCTTTCTAAAATAGGTTGGGATGAAATAATTCACATACATGTTGTCTATGTATACAGGATGGCATGATATAATTGACATAATTGATTCATATACTAAGAAGCTGGCACTCGCATGTATGATCTCTAAACTAAGCAGATAGAATTCAGTATTGTGCATATGATGTCTAAACTAAGCAATGCAAGACACCATATGCATCATATGAGAACTATAAACATTGCAACTTAGAGCATACACCTCAGGTGGGATATAGGACTGGTCATCTGTCTCTCAATCCTCCTCCGAGGAGCTCCTCAGAACCATCGAGATATATGCTTCAAAGAGTACCATTGCTCGCTCAAGACCTTGTTTTCACTCCAGATTTTCCATAACCGCTCAAATGGCTGATACACATGAAGAGTAGTTCAATATACATGATTGTTGACAAATGGAATACGTAATGAAAAAAAAGATGGCATGAGATAATTCACATATCGATGCTCGCTCCATGGCGGTGCATAATTCACATATATCATAACGGCTGAAAAACATGGCATTGCATAATTCACATATCTGATATAGAAAGCAAATAGGAGGCATTCACACAAAGCATGTCTAATCTAAGCAGATGGCATGGCAATGCAAGACACCATATGCATGATATGAGCAATATAACCCAGCCAAGTTAGAGCATGCACCTCGGGGGGGGAATACGACTGGTCATCTCTCTCTGAATCCTCCTCTGAGGGGCTATCTGTAACTAGCAAGAAATCTGCATGGATAGGTAGCACTGACTTCTCAGAAGACCTTGTTTTCACTCTAGATTTTCCCATGACCGACTCAAATGGCTGACGCACAAGAAGAGTAGATGAATGTATAAACATTGTTGACAAATGGAACACATTATGAAAAAAATATGGCATGATACAATTCACATATACGATGACTGGCTAAATAGGATGGCATTGCATGATTCACGTATATGATGCCTGGCTAAAGAAGATGGCATGGCATTGCATAATTCCCATATTTTTCTTTTTAGAGATTTCAAATGGACTACCACATACGGATGTATATAGACATATTTTAGAGTGTGGATTCACTTATTTTGTTCCGTATGTAGTCACTTGTTGAAATCTCTAAAAAGACAAATATTTAGGAATGGTGGGAGTATGATATAGAAACCTAACAGGTGGCATTCACACAAAGCAAATCTAAACTTAGCTGATGACATATAAGATGTATAATGTAAGCAATGCAAGGCGCCATATGCATGATATGACCAACATCAGCATGCCAGGTTAGAGCAAACACCTCAGGTGGTAAACAAGCATGGTCAGCTCTTCGAATCTCCATCCGAGCAGCTTATCTTCCTCTCGAATACAATCTGAAATGCAGGAGAGGGGGCACTTCGCCCACCATGGAGCAAAGATCGCATGACATTATATTCAAGACGAATCGCTCTCTTTTTTCTACATGTTTAGTACGATTGTGTACAATATCTGACATGCATAATAAAAGAAAATAGTTAGATTTTGTAAGGCCTAAGGGGTGCATGCAAAAATCAAGACTGATGGTAGCAAACGAATGGATGGATCCAAAACTAATGATAGTGTAGATTATAGCTTCAGTTTAAAAGATAGACAATGGATCATCTATTGTTTGTTGCCCACCCAACATGAACCACATAGAAGACCCCAGATGAACCAGATAGTAGACAGATACTATTCGTTGCTGGCTCGACATGAGACCCATGGGCAATTCAAAACTCAAGATTGAACAATAAAGTAGCAGGTAATAATAACCGATGTATAACATAAGCAAACACGAAAGACTGCGACCTCTCTTCCGGAACTGTCTAGTCCTCAGGTTCATCTGCTTAGTCGATGATGGTAATGCAGTTGGCATGGCTCCTGGCAACGGGGAAGATGATCTGAGGCGGCGAAAGAAAGTCTGCAGGGGGGATCTCTGCTGCAGTGAACGCTTCTGTTGATGGTGCACCTTAGGTGGGTGTCGGTGTACTAAAGTAGGGGGTACCTTAGCACCCCAAACTTGTGCACGGGCAGTCGCAGCACCCCGCGGCAAGGCTTGCCGGGCGCCCGCCAAGACCCTCCATCACTTCCTAATACTGCCATTCAAGAACAAAGTATCAACTAAGAAGACAAAGGTCCCGGCAAGAGGAGCTTGCCGGGAAGGCCAACCAAGGCGCTTCCAGAAGACTTGGCGTGACGCCCCGCGCGTCCCGGCAAGGCCCGGTGGCCGGCAAGCTTGCCGGCACGACAAGAGAAGGGCCGCGGCAAGGCACTTGCCGCGGCAAGGCTGCCACCCAAAATCCAGTGCATCCAGTGGCATGTCACCCCAGGGCCATCCCAGGGGCACGTGGCGAGGCGTTGCGCAGCCATGCGGAGCGAGGTGGCAAGCGGAGCTGACAGAGACGCCATCGTGGCAACCGTGGCTCACCTAACGGCCGCTTTGCATTGTTAGCGACCGGACGGGCATTAAATGCCCTTGTCCCCGCCGCCGAGTTAGGTAGGGGACATCTGGTCATCGTTGTACCAACCTGCATTTTTACCTTTTACCTCCTCTTCCTACGCTGCCACCGCTGGTGCCCCTTCAGACTATAAAAGGGAGGCCCATGCGACGAGAAGGGGTTCGGTCCATTCGACACACACAACACCACTCATACGCCGCACGCCGAGCAAGATCAAATACAAACACAAAGCAGCAAGAGGAGTTTTATCTCTCGGAGAGCTCCGGTTGGGTAAAATCGCCTGCCTTCTGCCGCCCGACCTCGATCCGCTTCGCGACGCTTCCGCCTTGCCGGACTAGAAGGGCCTCCGTGCCCCATAGGTGCTCGGGGCCGCAGAGAGACGCCCCAACATCTTTGCCGCGCCAGGTAGGGGGCGCGTCGAGGTCGTGAGCATCTGATCCGGTCTCCGCGCGCGCTACATCAATGTCTTCATCAACATGCCACCGAAGAAGAAGCCTTCGGAGGTGGCCGCTCCGTCTACATCGATTCTACCATCACCGCCGGAGCAAGCGGGCGGTGGAGTGGAAGCCGGCGGAGGATCGGGCGCCGACGGTGGGACTCACGTCGTCACCAGGTCCAAAAACAAGGCCCCGCAAGCGTCGGCGACCGTGCAGACACCACAACCTTCACAGGAGGTGCAAGGTCGATAACGCCCCGGTGCTCCTAGCACCGTGCTCGCATTGGAGCAAGGCCACGCTGGTGGGTCGCGGGACGTTCAAGGTCAGCATGCGCGCCAGCATGCTGGCGCGAGTGAGGTACGGTCGCCGGACGGGCGCCGCGACCTCCCAATCCGTCGGAGTCCGAGCACATCTCGCTCCTCGCCGCTCGTCACCACCGCCACCTAAGACAGCAGAGAAAGCGCCGCCCGAGCCACTGCTTTTAGATTACCTCCGCGCCACACAAGATTGACGATCGAGGATGACCATATATAGCCTCATCGGCTTCGCTTAACGGCGATAAGCCCCGCAACCGAAGCGCATCGAAGCCCCGCAAGGTGCCCAGCGCAAGCCGACGCCGACAAGACCGCTGGGGCGCCACCTCCGTGCACTCCCAGCCTCGAAGGTTAAGATCGCGGCTCGTTTGACCAACCCCGACGGCGACTCCACGCGCTGCCGGACCCGCGAACCCGCCAGGATCAATGCCACGTTCTCCAAGAACGGGCGGCACGAAGACGCCGCTTTTCGACGAGCGCAGTAAGGAAGCGCGACGTCAATCCGACCAGCGTGCGGACCCATCGCCGATATGCATGCACCGGGGAGCCAGCGACTTGTCAGACGCGCAGTTGCCCGCGCTCACCCGTGAGCTGCGGCAAGTCCAAAGGGCCCAAAACCAAGAACTTCAAGCCGACGCGTTCGAGAAGTACGATGGCAGGATACATCCGTCGGAGTTCCTCAAAGATCTACACCATCGCGTGCAAAGCGTCGAGGGCGCGACGAGAAGATCCTCGCCAACTAGTTCCCGCTGGTGCTCAAACCCAACGTCAGATCTTGGCTCATGCACTTGCCGGACGGCTCCATCTCTTCATGGGCGGACCTGTGTCATCAGTTCGTCGGCGCTTTCACAGGCGGCCACAAATCCCATGGCCAGAGAGCGATCTGCACCGCTCGCCCGTATGAGGGGAGCCTCGCGTAAGTACATACAGAGATTCAGCCGGTGCAGCGCGAACATCCCGCACGCCCACCCCGCCGCAGCTTATCAGCCGCTTTCATCGAACGCGTGCGAATCGCAGGATGAGGGAAGAGATGGCGATGTGCAAGATCGAGATGTCACGAAGCTCTATGCTCGCCGACAAGTGTGCACGGGCCGAGGAGGGAGGAAAATCCTCGAGAGATTGCGGGAGCGTATGATCTCGACAAGGAGAATGCCGCCCGCAAGGAAGAATCGGAGGCGGAACAACAGAAGAGAAAGGCTATGGATGTGCTAGCTGTTGAGCATTCCGCAACGGAGGCGGTTCCGACAAAGCCAGAGCCGATGACTCCGGGCGAGGCTGTGGTAGCCGCCGACAAGGTGATGGCTCCGCAAGTGGTATTGCAAGATCCACCGCACTAAGGGCCATGATCTCCAAACCTGCAAGAAAGTCGAGCAGATGGCTGAGCTATGTAAAGCCGAGTATGAGCGCCGCGAGCAAGGAGAGAGCCAGGAGGTGGCGGAGGATCCGGCAGAAGCTTCCCGCCCGGGAGGGCACTGCAGAAGGCCAAGCCACGACAAGGAGACAGCCTCCCTGCGCCGCGACAAGGACTAAGATGAAGATGAGGATGATGAGATGGAGGAAGATGAGACCGATGACCAAGAGTTTCGTATATGACAGAGGTGTTGTGCATCGATGGCGGCGCTTTCTCAAGACACCTCGCACCACCAACTCAAGCAAAGGTGTGAGAGGTGAATGCAATGAGCTGTCCGTCGAGGCGCCGCAAGCTCAAGTGGTCCAAGACGCCCATCATCTTCGACGCTGAGGACCACCCTAATCGAATCATCGCGGTCGGGTGCTTGCCGATGTTGGTCTCACTCAACAATCCGCAACCTCAAGGTCACGAAGATGTTGGTTGACGGCGGGCCGGCTCGAACCTGATTTCCTCCGAAGTGCTCAAGAAGCTCCAGATCCCCGACACGAGCTCAAGAAACCGGTACCTTTCAAGGATAAACCGAAGGAGCAAGCCCAAGGGGAAGATCACATCGCTAGTGACATTTGGCAGCGAGCTGAATTTCAGGATGAGAGGGTCACGCTCGATGTTGCCGATATCCCATTACCCTACAATGGGATACTCGGCCGACCAGCGCTTGCCGAAGTTCATGACAGCCTCTCACTACGCATACAATGTGCTCAAGATGCTCGGTCCGATAAGTGTCATTTCAGATAAGGTGACAAAAGGATGCACTTATCTCGCACCGACAAAATCTACCGAAGCAAGGCCGCAGCGGAGTGCGAGCCACTTGTCACCGAAGCTCCCCGGGAAGAAGAAAGCCAAGTCCGCAAGAGCAGCTCGATGCCCACTCCGCGAAGCGCACTCTCCCGGAGTGTGCGCTGCCGCCGAGGACGCACCATCGAGCTCCACCGCAAATGCAAGAAGGCAAAGGCAGATCGCCAAAGGCTAAGCCCGCAAGGATAGCTCGTGCTCGCCCGCAAGCACGCTCGAGTGCCACGCTGCCGCTGAGGACGTGCCATCGAGCTCCACCGCCAGAGGGCGGCGAAGCAGCCATTTCGAACTTTTGAGTTGTATTCTCGAAAATCCTGCACTTGCATGAAGAACTCAGCGCAGAGGGGTCGAATCATGGCTAAGTTGCGCCTTTGATCTGCTTCGAGTCCGCTTAACGATGAAAGTGCGCCGCAACTAGCCCGACGAAGTTCTTCGCCGGGGCAACACCGCCATGGTTGCTGATGTCCCGCGACTTAGCAAGTGTGTTTGCACCGCGGTTCCTCAAAGCGTGAGGGTGAAAACGCATAAGGGAGGAAGTCAGGAGAAGTGCGGCCTCGCCGGATCGCAGAAGACGAAAAAGCTAAGTCGCCGAGCTTGAGTACGAGAGCACTTTTAGTTCTAAACTTTTATGTTATATTCCTTGAACGCTCGTGTTTTGTACGAAAAAAACTCAGGCGCCGGAGGAACCAACTCATGGTTAAGTTGCGCCCTTGCTTTGTTTCGAGTCCGCTCAACAATACAAGTGCGCCGCAATCGCTCCGAGAAGGTTTCTTGCCGAAACAACACCGCCAATGGTTACTAATGTTCCGTGACTCAGCAAGTGTGTTAGCGCCGGCAAGTTCCCTAGAAGTGTAGGGTAAAAACGTACAAGGGATGTAATAAAGTAGAGGATTAAACATAGCGAAGCCTTGCCGTGAGACGCCCTTCAGATGAGAAACTTTAGCGCAGAGGAGCTGACTCGCGGCTGAGTTGCACCCTTGATTTGTTTCCGAGTCCGCCGACAATGAAAGCGCTACCGCAACTAGCCCGACGAGGTTTCTTGTCGGAGGCAACACCGCCAGCGGGCTGCTGATGTTCCGCGACTCAAGAAGTGTGTATGCACCGCAAGTCCCCTAAAAAGCGAGAGTATAAACATACGAAGGGCGAAACATGGCATTGCGTCACCCAACCTAAAGTTACGCCACGAAAGAATAACTTATTGCGGTGTTGCCTAAGTTATTTTCGTGACTGCAGTAACAGCGACAAGGAAAAAAGCGGAAGGGCGCGCCGGCACATGGGCCCCGGAAAACCGGTTTCACTGGGGGCTGCGAGTGCCAAAATTCCTTCGCGACAAGCCAGGATCCCCGGGGCCGCAGGCCGATAAGGGCAAGGAAAGGCGCACCGGCACCTAGGTCTCGGCGGAGCCAGGGTTGCCAGGGGCTGCAAATGCCAAGACTCATCCCCGGCAAGCCAGAGTCGCCGGGGGCTACAATATCAGATAAGTCTTTCATCCCTCATCATGCATCCTCTTATGGACTAGGGAAATGCGAGGCCGCGTCCTTGAACGAGTGTGCCTTGTATAGAGAAAACCTGTGCGCGGGGGAGCCGTGTCGAAGCTAAGTTGCGCCTTTGATTTGTTTTCGAAGTCCGCTCAACAATACAACAAGGCCGCGATCGCCCGACAAGGTTTCTTGCCGAAGCAACACCGCCAAGAAGTCTGCCGACGCTCGCGACTCAAGCAAGCGTGTGAAATTACGACAAGTTTCCTAAAAGCGTAGGGTGGAAACATACAAGGCACAGAATCAAGTAAAGGACATAACCCGGCAAGCATTCCCCTCTTTTCATTAAAAAACATCCCAATTTAGTACAAGTCCATAGAGGATGAAAGAGAGGATTACAAGTTTTAAACGCAGCTAAGGCCCGAAGGCTTACAAATTAAAAAGAGATAAGATGCCCGTAATCCCTTTCCTATTTCTCTCTTCAGGAGGTAGGTCAAGGAGGCCCCGGCAAGAGAAGCTTGCCGGGGAGGGCGAAAGGAGCGCCTAGGTGAGCTACGGGTGCCAGAAGACACCAAGAGAACTTCTCGGGGGCCGGCCAGGAGCTTGGCGGAGACGGAAGCGCCGGAAGCAGAGCTCGAAGACGAGGCGGCAGGACGTCAGCACGCTGTCGAGGGCACCTCGCCCTCGTACTCCGACTTGACGGCCTTGCCGCCACCCCTCTTCCTCTTCCACAGCCTCCCTACGCCAGCCGCCCAAGGAGACGGCCCCGGGGAGTTCAGAAGGCCGGCGACCCGGATGATGGGGTCGTCGGTGGCGCGCGAGGCGACGGACGACGCCTAGTCGGACCCACCGCCGCCGTCGTCGCCGCTGCCGCCTCCTCCTCGCCACTCGCCGAGGGGAGTCTTCGCTATCGGAGGAGCTGTCCACGCAGCATCTCGCCCGGTGCTGGAGTCCTCAAGACCTTGATGGCGAGAAGGTCGCCTCCATTAACTTAAAATGGAGGGTAAACCCCGCCGTCAAGCTGTGGATGCGGCGTAACGTCTTCCACCTCGATCGAAGTACATCACGCCGGGGCTGGGGATACGACACTAACTCGAGTGCCGCTGATCCCGCAGCCCCTCATGCGCAACTCCAAAGATCTCAAGTGGTCCGTTCCATCGCGCCGCATGAACGGGCCGGAAGCCGAGGCGGCGATGAGGTGCCCGGCGCAGCTTGATGAAGAACTCCCCAGGTCGCCCCGTGTGGACCGCCGAGGAGGGGAGCTGCCAGCCGAGACGGAGGTGGCGATCTCCCGCCGCCTCTTCCCCGAGCGCCCGCCACGCCCTCGACCTGCCCACGGCCTCGCCTCCCTCTTCCCTCGTGGCAGCTCCGCCACCACAGGCGCAGATAGGGAGAGGCGCTGCCTGGTGGCCACCCGCCGCCACCGACGAAGGACCAGGTTCCCTCCCTCCATGACAGATGGGAGGAAGAGTAGCAGAAGTTGAAGAAAGAGGGAGAGAAGGAAGTGCGGGATTTTTGCACTCCCCTTCCGCCCTTTTTAAAGGAGCAAGGTGGGGGCTCGGCCGCCCCGCTCAGCCAATCGGAGCACGAGGAGGGCAGAGGAGCGGGGCCGACCCACCATCTCCGCCCGTGACGGCTCGGTTTCCCACCTTCGCCGCCCACGACCCCACGTGCATGGGAGCCTCGTGGCGGGGAGGCGAAGCTGAGGCGACGGATGAATTGACCTTGCCCTACCCCGCGATCACAGGGGTGGACGCCTTGAAAATCGCACACACCACCCATGCCTCCCACGACGCCGCAATCGACGCATGCCGTTGCGGGAGGGCGCGGTGGACACGGAGTCCGGTTTTGTGTGGACCTGTGCCGCATGCGTTCGCAGATGCTTTTGGGCCCGCCCAACAACGCCGACACCGTATGGCCCAGTCGGGCTCCTGTCGGTGTATTAAAGTAGGGGTACCTTAGCACTCGAACTTGTGCACGGGCAACGAGAGCCCCTCATGGCAAGGCTTGCGGGCGCCCGCCAAGACCCTCCATCACTTCCTAATACCGCCATTCAAGAACAAAGTATCAACTAAGAAGATAAAGGTCCCGCAAGAGGAGCTTGCGGGAAGGCCAACCAAGGCGCTTCAGAAGACTTGCCGCGACGCCAAGGCCCCGGCAAGGCCCGATGGTCGGCAAGCTTGCCGCACGACAAGAGAAGGGTCGCGAAAGGCACTTGCCAGCGCAAGGCTGCCACCCAAAATCCAGCGATCCAGCCGCATGTCACCCCTGTATTATCCCAGGGCACATGGCGAGGCGCTATGCAGCCATGCGGAGCGAGGTGGCAAGCGGAGTCGACAGAGACGCCATCGTGGCAACCGTGGCTCACCTAATGGTCGCTCTTTGCACCGTTAGCGACCGGACGGCATTATGCCCTTGTCCCCGCCGAGTTAGGTAGGGACACTGCTGGTCATCAAGTACCAACCTGCGCTTTTACCTTTTTACCCCTCTTCCCACGCTGCCACCGCTGGTGCCCCTTCAGACTATAAAAGGAGGCCCATGCGCACGAGAAGGGGTTCGGTCCATTCGACACACGCAACACCACTATACGCCGCACGCCGAGCAAGATCAAATACAAACACAAAGCAGCAAGAGGAGTTTTATCTCTCCGGAGAGCTCCGGCCGGGTAAAATCGCCTGCCTCCCGCCGCCTCGACCTCGATCCGCTCACAAGACGCCCCCCTTGCCGGACTAGAAGGGGCCTCCGTGCCCCATAGGTGCTCGGGGCCGCAGAGAGACGCCCCGACAGTGGGGTGGATGATGGCACGGCAGGAGCATGACATAACACACGGAGTTTTCTTTGATGCCAATCTGAAAATGAAGTAAATCTGTAAGGGCTCCTTAGAATTGGAGGATTCTATAACGCAGGGACAGGAAAAACACAGGAATAGGATAGGAATGCACGTGCAAAACAGAGCATTTGGAAACATACGATTTCAGTCAACCTGGGTGTTTGGCTCACATGAATTGGAAGAACAGAGGAATGGAGAAACAAAGTGATGCGACGAGTGACAACCTCTCTGGCATAGCCTTGTGGACCTCAACATCATTGGGTTGGACGTGGAGGATGGTGATGATGCTGGTGTGAATGTTGGAGGCGGGGAAGAAGATCCGAGGCCTTTGGAAACGGCGCCGAGGGTACTGCTCCGTTGTGATGGACGGTTCCGTCGTTGGAGCAGCTCCGCTAAGGTGTACGGTGACGAGGCTGAAGCATGACAAGATGCATAACTTTAATCTTATGGGACCCTAATATCATCTCGCAATAGATGATGTAAAATTCATCACCAAAAGTGCTAGATGTAAACGATCAGCCGCGCCACGTACCGCTCGACAGATGTTGTAAGCACTGCTCACTCAACTTAATCAAGAAAATGAACTTCACAAATAAACTGAATTTTATTGTCAAAACTGATTGAACTAGTAACAAAGCATTGCAATAGATGTTTAGGACGCTCGAGCACTAGTAGCAGAGAAGCAAAGGATCTAAATCAAGAGACGCCGAGCAGGAACGACTAGCAGAGAGCAGTCAGGCAAGAGCACCGCGAGCGAAAAGCTAAAGAAGCAACTCCTGTAGCTGCCGGAGGTCGTGCAGCAGCAGCAGCAGCGCAAGCGAGAGCAAGAGCAGAGCAACAGCACAAACGAAAGCAAGAGTAGTGCAGCAGCGTGACCGACAGCAAGAACAGAGCCGCAGCGCAAGTGAGAGCCGGAGCAGCTGCAGCTAGTGCCGTTGTGGAAGTCGCCACCGAGGAAGCAACAACATGGGGGAGAGACGCCGTGGATGATGTGGCTGGCGACGGCGCCGTCAGTGGAGACACCATGTTTGCTCGGTATAGAGCACCAGCAGCCCCGTGAGATCGAATAAAAGATAAAATGCAGCAGTGAGTGCAGAACCTCCTTGGTGGCACCGAGTTGGCCTCGGCTTCATTGGAGGAATTGGTGAGGGTGCTGCGGTTCCGGTGGGGCAGGTCAAGACGGCGCTGTGGGGATTGAGGTGGCGTGATAGATGAGGCAAACGTCGGGGCAGCTCCTTGGAGGTGGAGGACGGGGCGGCTGATCCAGCGGGACGATGAGATCGACAACGGATCCTCATCCGGTGGGGTGGATGAGGGACGACGAGTTGTTATGTGGACGACGAGTCGGGAAGAGTCTCCCATTGGCGGCGGTCGGGAGGCCGACGGAGGAGCATGGGTTTTCGCGGGTTTTGGCGGCCTCGGTGTATGAATGGGGGGGGGGAGGGGGCGAAGGGGGAGGGGGAGCCAAGCTTATGGACGCGCTTGTCCGAAATGTAGGGTAAGTTACCAGTGTACCCCCATCGGTTTTGACACCGCGACATGGAGCTTCATTTCTGGCTGAGGGGTAGAAGGGGGATTTCGTGTGTCTGGGCTGCGGGGGCGATTTTGGATGAGGAGGGAGTTCTCGCGCGCGTCCAAATTTCGGGATAACAAGGCACGACGCGGGTTCAAGAAGCGGGAGTTTCAAAGCAGGCGAGATAAAAGATACTCGAGCTTGAAAATTTCGGGATAACAAGGTGCGGATTCCTTGTTCGGCAGAACAAACTTAATGTGTAAAAAAATCATACAAGACACAAGAGAGTCATGTCCCCTTTTACTATATTGCTATAGATGCCATTGAGAAAACTACAAGAAAATTGTAAAAGAAATCGGGAGAACATGATTACCCCAAGACAAGACCAAATCGATTCAAGACTTCCTCAACAACAACAAAAACAAATCAATTCTCACCAAATAAAGAGTAATGTCCCTTTTTATATGATTACAGATGCCATGATCTCGAATTTCAGTTTTTGAATCCATGTTATGTTGAATTCGAATATATCATTAGGTGACCTTGCGGTTTATAATTGATGTAGTCATACATTTTGATCTTCCATCATATATGAACATTTTACTCCACCATGTGAACATATATATTGTCGTTTACCATATGGACTAAATTTGAATCAATTTTCCTTATTTGAATATGATTGTTGTCAAGTTATACAATAATTTAAATATTATCTTGATAACAAATGGACATGCATATAGCAGTAATCATATTTCACTATGAACTACATGTAGCATACGCTCTCCAATTCAAATATATGTATCCATTTTATGTTGAATTCAAAGCATAGTACATCATTGGTCTAGGTAGCGAGATGTTCGGGATAACCTAAACCCTGTTTTCATACGTATAATGTTTGGCTGAATTGGGACAAGTTTTGGTATAAGCCTCTTGCAAAACCGGAGATTCTCTCAACAAGCCTCGTGGTTCCGAGAGGGAACGTGTCACCTTTGTGTGCGAAACGATATACGCTGCCTCCCCCCTGATTTTATTTACAGAGGCAACATAGAACTATATGAGTGCCCTGTTAAATTTTGGAATTATTTCGGGTTCATTTGGCCTTTTTATACATTAATTGAGTTTCTGGACTTTTAATGTGCATAATCTAAATATGAATTGCATGCACATGCTCTGTTTCACCAAAGTGGGTTGAAAAATCACATGTGTGTCCTTGGTTGAATTTCTAGGTCCCATGGAAGAAATGAGAATGAAATTCAAACATCTCAAGGCCATGACTCGCCGAGAACATCGAGAAACTTAGATTTTAAATTCATGTAATGAAACTTGGCATGGTGTCATGTCATGTCACTAACATGTTGTGGTAAAAAATTGGGCCGATTTGGAAGCTCGTGGTTCTAAGAGCGAACGTACCACCCCCCCCGCCATTGAGTTTCTTAACAAAGGCAACATAGAACTACATTAGTGCCATGTTAAATTTTGGAATTATTCCGGGTTCGTTTGTCATTTTTTATACATTAATTGAGTTTCTGGTCATTTAATGTGCATAAGTCAAATTTGAACTACAAGCACATGCTCTTGTGCACCAAAGTTGGTTGAAAAATCACATTTGTGTCCTCGGGTGAATTTCTAGGTCCCATGTAAGAAATGAGAATAAAATTAAAACATCTGGGCATCGTGGCTCGGCCGAGAACATTGAGAAACTTGGTTTTAAAATTCTTGTAAATCCAAAACACGTCTGAAAATCATGAAACTTGGCATGGATTTCATGTCATGGTACTAACATGTTGTGGTAAAAAAATGGCCGAATAGGAACAGATTTTGGTATAAGCTTCTTACAAACCGAAGCTTCTCTCAAGAAGGCTCGTGGTTCTGAGAGGGAACGTGTCACCTTTGAGTGCGAAACGATATATGTTGTCCCCCTTGAGTTTATTTACAAAGGCAACATAGAACTACATGAGTGCCCTGTTAAATTTTGGAATTATTCCGGCTTCGTTTGGCATTATTTACACATTAATAGAGTTTTTGGTCATTTAATGTGCAGAATTCAAATTTGAACTACAAGCATGTGCTCCCGTGCACCAAAGTTGGTTGAAAATCAGATGTGTCCTCGGGTGAATTTCTACTCCCATGCAAAAAATGAGAATAGATTCAAACATCTGGGCATCGTGGCTCGGTCAAGAACATTGAGAAACTTGGTTTTAAAATCATGAAACTTGGCATGGTGTCATGTCATGGTAATACCATGCCGTGGTAAAAAAAATGGCCGAATAGGAACAAATTTTGGTATAAGCTTCTTGCAAATCGGAGCTTCTCTCAAGAAGGCTCGTGGTTCTGGGAGGGAACATGTCACCTTTGTGTGCATAATTCAAATTTGAAATACAAGCACATGTTCCAGTGCACCAAAGTTGGTTGAAAAATCACATGTGTGTCCTCGGGTAAATTTCTAGGTTCCATGCAAGAAATGGGAATGAAATTCAAAATTCTGGCCGGCGTGGTTGGGTTGGAAACATTGAGAAACTTAGTTTTTTAATTCCTGTAAATCCAAAACACGCATGAAATTAATGAAACTTGGCTTGGTGCCATGACATGACACCAACATGCTGTGGTAAATTTGCAGTCCGATTTGCGAAGGCGCACACATTAACAATCAACAAAGTCATTTTGGAACAAGTGCTGTCACGTTACAATCGGAAACAGAAGTATTATTGAAACTATGGGCGTTCTACTTACTAGTACCATTTACGTGCCGCCACGCGCCCCCATTTTTTATTAGCTAGGAGGCGCCTTTGCAGGTAGCTATTTGAGTACGAGAGGCGTGCGATCGACCCGCACGTGTTTATCGGGAGGAGAGCCTTTGACCTCCATCCGCCATCCACCTCTCTCCCAAGGTCTCCATTAATGGCGCCAAGCCTCGCTTAATGGCATGGCTATGTCTCACTCGACTGAGATTTAAAAGAGAAAAAGAAAATCGACAAAGACGGATCTTGATGTAAGATCCGACGGACCTATATAGCATCTACTGTGACTTATAGCAAGACTGATGAATATATAAGGACGTTTTTTTTATCAAAGAAGGGCTTGCCCCTTCCAATTTTCATTACTGAAAACCACCACAATTCACAAGAAGTTCAGCACAACTCTAGCCTAACACGAAGGACTAAAAGTACCAGATTGAAATGACAACATCCCAAGAGGCCCACAAAGGCCAAACATTCGCGCTAGAACCCAACATTTCACAACCGACGCCACAATCGACATCCTAAACCGATTATTACATCAAAAGAAACCAGGAAACTGAAGGAAGCCTAGCAGCAACTAGAAGAACAACAACGCCAGGGTCGCCACAACAAGAGTTTTCTTCATTCCAGCCTCGCAACATTGATCTTCCACAGAAAGATAAGGACGATTAATTGTCTTACATAATTAGAAAGATAATTAAAAAAGCCACATGCGGCTACGCCCGAAATACACAAGGGAAAAAGAAGAAGGAAGAGGCAGACAACGATCTGGCTCACTGATCTCTACTTTCTTGATGCGTTGCTGCAGGCCACGGGAACTAGTCTCCGTGGCGAGCGGCGATGAGCTCTTTCGTGTCCTCAAGATGCTTCTTGAGAACATCCACAGATTCCTCCACCAGCCTTTGGTGCTCGTTGCAGAGCATGTCATTCTCATCCATAAGTTTCTTGACGATGACGCTGGTCCTCTTCAACAAGGCATTGGTCTCCTCCTGCTGGTCTGCACTTCGGACGATCTTCTCCCTCAGCAGGTCGCGCTAGGCCCGGAGCCTCTCATTGCCCTCCCTTAGTTATCGGATGACGTCGGTAGCCTGTTCAAACGAGGCTTTCCCGTCGTCCTGCAACCTCGCCAAGCTGGAGATCTGATCCATCTGGCTATGGACGATCACATGCATGCGCTAATACCGCCGCCGCCCGCGAGAAATTTTTCCGGCGCGCGCGGCGGCCGGGCGGGATATTCGCTGCCATCGGCGCAGCGCCGACCATCTGTTGCATCGACAGTGTGGCGGGACCTCCGTGCTGCTTCAGCGGCGCGACAGGACCTCTGTGCTGCTACTTCCTTGTGGCGGGACATGTCGGTTGCTCTCGCAGCGAGGATGGACATCTCTCGTGCTTCCGCTTCCATGCTCGCCTCTGCCTGGTAGCAATCTCTTGACCCAGAACTCACGCTGGCCATGGCAGATGCAATGGAAGGATGCTGAATGACTTGTTTGTTTTTGTGGATGAGGAGTTGAGGAGGAATGTGCAGTCATCTTGGCATACTAGTATTTATAACCGAGTACTAATACGCTCCTAAGTGGGAAACCGTTTAGGTTTTATCGGTGTGAATAGGTTTGGAATTCAATATACTAGCGTGGTACTAATATGCTCCTAAGTGGGAAACCGTTTAGGTTGTGATCGGTGTGAACAGGTTTGCAATTCAATATAGCGTGGTGTAATTTGGAATGTGACGAGATGCAAGCTCAAAATTTTTTGACGGTTCTAGTTTCGAAGTGCGACACTATTCCCGGATGGCGTACTTCTTTTTCTACTCCCTCCTTTCCGATTTTATAGGGCTTATCTCAAAATTTTAGTTTTTCCATTGTATAAGGCTCAATTTGGTTGTTCCCCAACACATTTTCAGATTCCAAGGTGCATTAAATCATTGTATGCAAGTATTAAGAGAAAATTGACCATTGCATGTACTTTATGCATGCATGCATTGCAATTAATGCATTGATAAACATAATTTTTTGAGAAAAATTAGAGCATTAATTAGGTGCTTTTGCAAACTACAAAAAATATTCTACCACTCACCATAAACCGGAAAGGAGGGAGTACTGCTGTGTACGTGCAATAACTGGCAGCATCGTATACATATCTTACGGTTAATGGTGCGCTCGACAGAATAGCCGCGTGGCAGCTCTAGGCTAGTCCTTTTTCGCACGCATTAAACCTATCTCTCGACTTCGCACGCACCATCCTGCCACCCACAAAAACTTGTACTGAAGTTTAGTAGTACGTTATACAGAAGAGAATAGGTGCACACACGCACTCATCCTCTCACACACGCGCCTGTTTTTTCTCGAAAAGGAGGATGATGACCCCCGCCTCTCGTGATCCGGGAGTCACACACGATCTCAGAGGTACGAATTGTAGTGTTCTCAACCATCCGATTGGCTCTATCATGGATGTACCTATATACTAAAACATGTCTAGATACATCTATATTTTGACAAATGGAAGGCATGTATTGTGGAATAGAGGGAGTGCTTGTCATCAAAATGGATAAAAAGGGACGTGTCTAGAACTAAAATACGTCTACATACATCTCCTTTTATCCATTTTGATGACAAGTAGTACTTCTTACCCAAAGGAACTTTATATCCAACAGACACAAAATATCCGTTCGACTGTTGGAAATTATTGATCTGATGTCGAAGTAATTGCTGCAGCGCCACCAAAACTCACCATTTCTTAGACCAAGGTTTTCCCTATATTAGCATATTACTAAGATAAACAGAAGGCACTGTCGAAACATTTAGGACGTGAGCTTGTCAATCTGAATGTGGAGGGACACAAGCTTAGCCCCGGCCAGCAGCTTGGGCGGAACTGCCAAGAAGGTCACCTGCGCACGCCGACGCCGCCGATCCTTCCTGCTTGTCACCTCCATTTCCACCTTGACGGCGTCGGTCGTGCCTTTGGGCTCCCCCGGCGGGCCGTTTGCCCATAGCTTGGCCAAGTAGTGCGGCAGTGGGGACGGCCCCACTCTGATGTAGAGGACCAACACGGCGATAGGCGCGCCGATGTCGAGCAGGCCGTCGACCAAGAAAAACGCATGGCGGTCCTCCTCCGTGAACAGCAAGAGCCGTGGCTCCGATAGTGGCACTTGCAGATGGAGCACCTTGCCGTACTGGATCCTATGCATGGGCATGGGATGCGCGGTGCTGATGTGGTGGTAGAGCACCGGCAGCGGGAGAGGGAGTCCTGGATTAGGGGGTGTCCGGATGGCCGGACTATAGCCTTTGGCCGGACTCCTGGACTATGAAGGTACAAGATTCAAGACTTCGTCCCGTGTCCGAATGGGACTTTCCTTGGCGTGGAAGGCAAGCTTGGCGATACGGATATGTAGATCTCCTACCATTGTTACCGACTCTGTGTAACCCTAACCCTCTTCGGTGCCTATATAAACCGGAGGGTTTTAGTCCGTAGGACAGAACAACAATCATACCATAGGCTAGCTTCTAGTGTTTAGCCTCTCTGATCTCGTGGTAGATCTACTCTTGTACTGCCCATATCATCAGTATTAATCAAGCAGGAGTAGGGTTTTACCTCCATCG
The DNA here is from genome assembly GCA_021437245.1 of Aegilops speltoides. Lineage (NCBI taxonomy): Eukaryota > Viridiplantae > Streptophyta > Magnoliopsida > Poales > Poaceae > Aegilops > Aegilops speltoides. The sequence continues at coordinate 205,714,112 of CM038143.1, forward strand.
AGAGGGCCCGAACCTGGGTAAAAACATCGTGTCCCTTGTCTCCTGTTACCATCCGCCAAGACGCACAGTTCGGGACCCCCTACCCGAGATCCGCCGGTTTTGACACCGACATTGGTGCTTTCATTGAGAGTTCCTCTGTGTCATCATCTTTAGGCCCGATGGCTCCTCCGATCATCAACAACGATGCGGTCCGGGGTGAGACTTTTCTCCCCGGACAGATCTTCGTATTCGGCGGCTTTGCACTACGGGCCAATTCGCTTGGCCATCTGGAGCAGATTGAAAGCTACGCCCCTGGCCATCAGGTCAGATTTGGAAGTTTGAACTATACGACTGATGTCCGCGGAGACTTGATCTTCGACGGGTTCGAGCCGCAGCCAAGTGCGCCGCATGATCTAGCTCTGCCGCCGGATAGTGCCCTGGAGGCCGCACAAGTGTCCGCTCCGACCCTTAGCTCAGAGCCGACTGCGCCGATCGAGGATGGGTTGATGGACACTGCCTCGGGGGCTGCTATCTCTACGGCGATAGAGCCAAACACCAACCCTGTCCTTTGCAAAGCTCGTGACTCCAAGGCGCCAGACTCCTCTCCGGACTCTATACCTTCCGCGCCCCTGCCAATCGCCGATTGGGCACCGATCATGGAGTTCACCACCACGGACATCTTTCAGCACTCGCCCTTCGGCGACATCCTGACTTCACTAAAGTCTCTCTCTCTCTATCAAGAGAGCCCTGGACGGACTATGGTCAGCAAGGTTGGGATGCGGACGACGAAGAAATTCGACTCCCACCCACCACCCACTTTGTAGCCACTGTCGAAAGTTTAAACGACGTGCTCAACTTCGACTCCGAAGACATCGACAGTACGGACGACGATGTAGGAGACAAACATGAACCAGTACCTATAGGGCATTGGACAGCCACCTCATCTCATGATGTATACATGGTCGACACAACTAAAGGAAGCAACGACGAGGAACAACGGGACGCCACGAGGGATCATCCCCTCAAAAAGCAGTCAAAACGGCGACGTAAGCGCCGCTCAAAGTCCCGCCTCGACAAAGACAGCAACCATTCAGACCCAGCCATAGAGCAGGGCAAAACGGTGGACGACAAACATGCTATCAAGCAACCGTCCGAATAGGACAACCTAGATAAACAATCCGTCCCCGGCGAAGATAACAGTCCGGACGATCTCACGCCGGACAAGTTGCCATAGCAGAAAAACCTCCACAAAAGGCTAGTCGCCACTGCACATAGCCTGAAAAAGCAGAAGCAAAAGTTCAAAACAGCGGAAGATGCACTCAGAATCAAATGGAGCAAAGTACTCAACACGACAGACAAATACGGCGATAGTCGCCGAACAAAGAGCTACCCGAAGCGAAAACTACTGCTCGAATCTGACGAGGAGGCCGTAGAGCCCCCGCAATCAAAGAGCAACAGACCCTGGAGTCTGGATCGAGGATTACATCCTCCACATACACAAGGCTAGAGGAGATGACCTCCACGCCATAAAATACTTACCCCTCAAGCTCAAAGGGCCAGCCCAGCATTGGCTCAAAAGCCTCCCCGAAAACACCATTGGAAGTTGGGAAGAGCTCGAGGACGCCGCAAATTTTCAAGGACCTATGTCCGACCTCCGGATGCAGGGCGATTTAAGTCACATAACTCAACAACCCAAGAGTCAGCCAAAAATTTCGAACAGATTCCTTACTAAAAGAACCAAATAGTCGATCGTCCGGACGCCAAGCATTAGCAGCTTTCAAACACAACGTCCGAGAGCGAATGGCTCGCCAGACACCTCGCCATGAAAAGCCAAGAACAATGGCCGATTAACAAGCCTCATGACCCGCTTTATGCTGGAGAGGATAGCTGGCTGGCAAGATGCAGTACCAGCGACCCAAGTACATCCGAAGTCAGGGATGGAAATGGGAAACCGCGACGCAGCAAGGGCCAGCGCCGGACAAAGGGAAATAGGTCGAAGAGCACGGCAGTCAACGCCGGATTCAAAAGCTCACGGTAGAATCATAAAAAACTGCCCCTTAAGGATAACAAGGATGAGCTATCTAACTTAACCAAAATTTTGGACAAGATATACCAAATCCACAGTACTCCCGGGAAGCCTACAAACCATACCCACAGAGATTGTTGGGTCTTCAAGCAGTCCGGCAAACTCAATGCCGAACACAAGGGGCTCGACACACCAAGCGAGGACGATGACGAACCCCACAAGCAGAGCACCGGAAAAAAAAGAATTTCCCACAAGAAGTCAAAACAGTAAACTCACTTTAGGTGACAAAAGGGAAAAACAGAATGGCGCCCATAGAGATACATGCCATGCGGCCTATCCCAGAGGAGTCCCGCCACTTGTTATTAAAACCAATCACCTTCAACCATCAGGATTACTCTAGAAGTATATGGAATGCAGGGTGGACTGCCTTGGTATTAGATCCGATAATCGACGGACTCCAATTTACACAAGTCCTAATGGACGGCGGCAGTGATCTAAACCTGCTATATTAGGACACAATCCGCAAAATGGGGATAGACCCAGCCAAAATTCGCCATAGCAACACTTCCTTTCAAGGGTAATGCCAGCCCATATGCCCATTGTACGGGCTCTCATCGCTAGAAGTTATGTTCGCTCACCCGACAACTTTCGCCGCGAAAAGTTAAAGTTCCACCTCACCCCATTTGCAAGTAGCTACCAAGCACTACTGGGACGCGAAGCTTTCGCCCACTTTAATGCAATACCGCATTATGAATCCCTCACACTTGAAATGTCTGGTCCGTGAGGCATCATCTCCTTAAAGGGAAATATCGAGTGTTCCTCGGGAGTGGAAGATTGTGTGACTGCCTTGACAGCCACACACTAAACCGGCTTCACTAATCAAAGCACCTAAACAAGTCGTTCAGACCCCGGACACGGTTAGACGAGTCCGACGCAAACATACAAGGGCTTACTAGCCCCATACCCCCTCACAAGTGGCTCCGCGCATGTACAACAAGAGACAATAAAGCTCAATTTTATTCATTTTTTGAATCGTACTTTGTTTATTTAATATAACGTACATTCTTGCACGATCTTTTCAACTAAGTTCCTCTCTTTACAGATGAACACTGTGCTACACCCGTCCAGGATACGGCACAACGGAGACATAGGCGCAGACGTGCAGTAGGGACCCGTGACAAGGATTCTTTTCAGATTAAGACCCTGCGTAAACCTTTTTTACTGTCTCTTGTTGATACACATCCCCTGGTTTCTTGTTATAACCGAGGAGGAGGCTGGCGTTTTGGCATGGGCCACATCAGAATTTTGCGCGTACCTGGACACCAGGGGCTTATTACCAAGGGCGTTGTTCAGCCCGTTTTCATAAAGACCGCATACATTAGGGAGTGTTCGGTGTCTCGAGTTAGGACTTTTATGCATCAGCTCCGAATCATGTCTTTGGTCAAATGTTGGGTTTGCCTGGCTCCTGTGTTTTGCTGCCTTACGGTCCGCTCTATCGGCTAGGGTGGCACCAGGAGAACTACTGCGATTGTGCCCCAGTTCGGCAAGGCGAGCACCTCAGTAGAGAAAGCCGAAAACTGACTGTCATGATATAGCGTGAGACTAGTCAACCACTCGATAACCCGCCGGAATCTTTAGGATTCGTCCGCCTTGATGAAGGGCCGTTTCCCTGCCAGGCACTTATGCGCACCGAATTCGGGTGAGCGCGGTGCCCCTAGGGGCTATATAGTAGCCCCACTGTCAAACTCCTATGGCTAAGTGAAAGTGATAAAGCATTATAGTCTGGTTGCCTAGTTTGCCGCGCTACCACCTCCTTTATAGGACCAGGACGTTCATTGAGAGTTCCTCTGTGTCATCATCTTTAGGCCCGATGGCTCCTCCGATCATCAACAACGAGGCGGTCCAGGGTGAGACTTTTCTCCCCGGACAGATCTTCGTATTCGGTGGCTTTGCACTGCGGGCCAATTCGCTTTGCCATCTGGAGCAGATTGAAAGCTACGCCCCTGGCCATCAGGTTAGATTTGGAAGTTTGAACTATAAGTCTGACGTCCGCAGAAACTTGATCTTCGACGGGTTCGAGCCGCAGTCAAGCGCGGCGCACTGTCGCTATGGGCATGATCTAGCTGTACCGCCAGACAGTGCCCTGGAGGCCGCACAAGTGTCCGCTCCGACCCTTAGCTCGGAGCCGACTGCGCCGATCAAGGACGGGTGGTTGGACACCACCTCGGGTGCTGCTATCTCTACGGCGATAGAGCCGAACACCAACCCTGTCCTTTGCGAAGCTCATGACTCCAAGGCGCCGGACTCCTCTCCGGACTCCGAACCTTCCGCGCCCCTGCCAATCGCTGATTGGGCGCCGATCATGGAGTTCACCACCATAGACATCTTTCAGCACTCGCCCTTCGGCGACATCCTGACTTCACTAAAGTCTCTCTCTCTCTCTCTAACAAGAGAGCCCTAGCCGGACTATGGTCACCAAGGTTGGGATGCGGACGACGAAGAAATTCGACTCCCACCCACCACCCACTTTGTAGCCATTGTCGAAAGTTTTAACGACGTGCTCAACTTCGACTCCGAAGACATCGACGATATGGACGACGATGTAGGAGACAAACATGAACCAGTACCTATAGGGCACTGGACAGACACCTCATCTCACGATGTATACATGGTGGACACACCTAAAGGAAGCGACGACGAGGAACAACGGGACGCCACGAGGGATCATCCCCTCGAAAAGCAGTCAAAACGGTGACGTAAGCGCCGCTCAAAGTCCCACCTCGACAAAGACAACAGCCATTCAGACCCAGACATAGAGCAGGGCGAACCGGTGGACGATGAACATGCTATCAAGCAACCGTTCGAACAGGACAACCTGGATAAACAATTTGTCCACGGCGAAGATAATAGTCCAGATGATCTCACGCCGGACAAGTTGCCGGAGAAGAAGAACCTCCACAAAAGGCTCGTCGCCACTGTGCGTAGCCTGAAAAAGCAGAAGCAGAAGCTCAAAACAGCGGAAGATGCGCTCAGAATCATATGGAGCAAAGTACTCAACACCGCAGACAAATACGGCGATAGTCGCCGAACAAAGAGCTACCTGAAGCGAGAACTACTGCACGAATCTGATGAGGAGCCCGTAGAGCCCCCGCAATCAAAGAACAACAGACCCTGGAGTCTGGATCGAGGATTACATCCTCCACATACACATGGCTAGAGGAGATGACCTCCACGCCATAAAATACTAACCCCTCAAGCTCAAAGGGCCAGCCCGTCATTGGATCAAAAGCCTCCCCGAGAACACCATTGGAAGTTGGGAAGAGCTCGAGGACGCTTTTCGGGCAAATTTTGAAGGGACCTATGTCCGACCTCCGGATGCAGACGATTTAAGTCACATAACTCAACAACCCGGAGAGTCAGCCCGAAAATTCTGGAACAGATTCCTTACTAAAAAGAACCAAATAGTCGACTGTCCGGACGCCGAAGCATTAGCAGCTTTCAAACACAACGTCCGAGACGAATGGCTCGCCAGACACCTCGCCAAGAAAAGCCAAGAACAATGGCCGATTAACAAGCCTCATGACCCGCTTTTGCACGGAGAGGATAGCTGGCTGGCAAGATGCGCATCACCACCCAAGTACATCCAAGTCGTGGACGGAACGGAAACCGCGACACAGCAAGGACCAGCGCAGGACAAAAGGGAAACAGCCCGAAGAGCACGGCAGTCAACGCCGGATTCAAAAGCTCAGGGCAGAATCATAAAAAACTGGCCCTTAAGGATAACAAGGACCAGCTATCTAACTTAAACAACATCTTGGACAAGATATGCCAAATCTACAGTACTCCCGGGAAGCCTGCAAACCATACCCACAGAGATTATTGGGTCTTCAAGCAGTCCAGCAAAATAAACGACGAACACAAGAGACTCAACACACCAAGCGAGGACGAGGACGATGACGAACCCCACAAGCAGAGCACCGGAAAAAAAAAGAATTTCCCACAAGAAGTCAAAGCAGTAAACTCACTTTAGGTGACAAAAGGGAAAAACAGAATGGCGCCCATAGAGATACATGCCATGCGGCCTATCCCAGAGGAGTCCCGCCACTTGTTATTAAAACCAATCACCTTCAACCATCAGGATTACTCTAGAAGTATCTGGAATGCAGGGTGGACTGCCTTGGTATTAGATCCGATAATCGACGGACTCCAATTTACACAAGTCCTAATGGACGGCGGCAGTGATCTAAACCTGCTATATTAGGACACAATCCGCAAAATGGGGATAGACCCAGCCAAAATTCGCCATAGCAACACTTCCTTTCAAGGGGTAATGCCAGGCCCATATGCCCATTGTACGGGCTCTCTACTGCTAGAAGTTATGTTCGGCTCACCCGACAACTTTCGCCGCGAAAAGTTAAACTTCCACCTCGCCCCATTTGCAAGTAGCTACCAAGCACTACTGGGACGCGAAGCTTTCGCCCACTTTAATGCAATACCGCATTATGAATCCCTCACACTTGAAATGTCTGGTCCGTGAGGCATCATCTCCTTAAAGGGAAATATCGAGTGTTCCTCGATAGCAGAAGATTGTGTGACTGCCTTGACTGTGACACACTAAACCGGCTTCACTAATCAAAGCACCTAAACAGGTCGTTCAGACCTCAGACACGGTTAGACGAGTCCGGCGCAAACATAAAAGGGCTTACTAGCCGCATACCCCCGCACAAGGGGCTCCGCACATGTACAACAAGAGACAATAAAGCTCAATTTTATTCATTTTTTGAATCATACTTTGTTTATTTAATATAATGTACATTCTTGCACGATCTTTTTCAACTAAGTTCCTATCTTTTACAGATGAACACTGTGCTTCATCTATAAAGGATACGACACAACGGAGACACAGGCGCAGACGTGTAGTAGGGACCCGTGACAAGGATTCTTTTCAGATTAAGACCTCACAGAACCTTTTTTATCGCCTCTTGTTGATACACATCCCCTGGTTTCTTGTTATAACCGAGGAGGCTGGCGTTTTGGCATGGGCCACGTCAGAATTTTGCGCGTACCTGGACACCAGGAGCTTATTACCAAGGGCATTGTTTGGCCCGTGTCGGTGTACTAAGGTAGGGGTATCTTAGTACCCCGAACTTGTGCACGGGCGGTCGCAGCACCCCGCGGCAAGGCTTGCCGGACGCCCCGCCAAGACCCTCCATCACACCTACTACTGCCATTCAAGAACAAAGTATTAACCAAAGAAAGCGAAGGCCCCGGCAAGAGGAGCTTGCCGGGAAGGCCGGCCAAGGCATCGCCAGAAGACTTGCCGTGGCGCCCCGCGCGTCCCGGCAAGGCCCGACGGCCGGCAAGCTTGCAGGCACAACAAAGAAGGGCGCGCAAGGCACTTATCAGCGCAAGGCTGCCACCAACTCCAGTACAGATCCGCGACGTGTCATCACAAGGCCATCCCAAGGGCACGTGGCGAGGCACTACGCAGCCATGCGGGGCGAGGTGGCAAACGGAGCTGGCAGAGACGCCATCGTGGCAACCGGTGGCTCACTTAACGGTCACTCCTCTGCACTGTTGGAGCGACCGGATGGGCATTAAATGCCCTTGTCCCCCCGCCGCCGAGTTAGGTAGGGGACACTATTGGTCATCATTGTACCAACTCATGCGTTTTACTTTTTACCCCCTCTTCCTATGCTGCCACCTGTTGGTGCCCCCTTCAGACTATAAAAGGGAGGCCCATGCGCACGTAGAAGGGGTTCGGTCCATTCGATACCCACAACACCACCATACGCTCGCATGCTCGAGCAAGATCAAATACAATCACCAAAGCAGCAGTAGGGGTTTTATCTCTCCGGAGAGCCCCGAAGCTGGGTAAAATTGTCCGCTCTCAAGGCCGACCTCGATCCGCTCACAGACGCCTCCGCCTCCTTGCCGGACTAGAAGGGGCCCCTAGTGCCCCATAGGTGCTCGAGGCCACAGAGAGACGTACGCCCCGACATCTTTGGCGCGCCAGGTAGGGGTTCGTCGAGATCGTGAGCATCTGATCCGGTCTCCGCGCGCGCTGCATCAATGCGTTCATCAACATGCCACCAAGAAGAAGCCTTCGGAGGTGGCCGCCCGCTCACATCGATTCCTCCACCACCGCCGAGCAAACGGGCGGTGGAGTGGACGCCGCGAGGAGCGGGCGCCGACGGTGGACTCACGCCATCACCAGATCTAGAAACAAGGCCCCGCAAGCGCCGGGCGACGCAGTGCATACACCGCACCCTTCTCGGGAGGTGCAAGGTCGACAACGCCCGCGCTCCTAGCACCGTGCTCGCGCTGGAACAAGGCCTGCTGGTGGGTCGCGAACGCCGAGGTCAGCATGCACGCCCGCATGCTGGCGCGAGCGAGGTACGGTCGCCCGGACGGGGTGTTGCACCTCCCAATTCGGTTGGGAGTCCAAGCACATCCCGTTCCTCGCGCCGCTCGTCGCCACCACCACCTAAGACAGCAGAGGAAGCACTGGCCCGAGCCCAGCTGCTTCTGGACTACCCTCCGGCGCCGCACAAGATCGACGACTAGAGAATGACCATATACAGCCTCATCGGCTTCGCCAACGGCGACAAGCCCCGGCAACCGAGCGCATCAAGGCCCTGGCAAGCCGCCCAGGCGCAAGCCAACGCCGACAAAACCGGCGGGGGTGCCGCCTCCGTGGACTCCCAGCCCCGAAGGCCAAGATCGCCAGCTCGCCGGACCAACCCCGACGCCGACTCCACCGCGTCGTCGGACCCGCGAACTCGCCGCGATCAATGCCATGTCCTACAAGAACGGCAACACGAAGACGCCCGCACTCGCATCGAGCGCCGGAGAGAAGCGCGACGTCAATCTGACCAGCGCGCTGGGCCCACTATTGACATGCACGCACCGCGAACCAGCGACTTGTCAGACGCTGCAGGTTGCCCCGCTGCTCACCCGTGAGTTGCGGCAAGTCCAAAGGGCCCAAAACCAAGAACTTGCCGAGTGCCCGAGAAGTATGATGGCAGGATACACCCGTCAGAGTTCCTCAAGATCTACACCATCGCGGTGCAGGCTGCCGAGGGCACGACGAGAAGATCTCGCCAACTACTTCCTCGCCGGGTACTCAAGCCCAACGCCGATCTTGGCTCATGCACTTGCCGGACGGCTCCATCTTCATGGGCGGACCTCAGGTCATCAGTTTGTCGGCGCCTTCACGGGTGGCCACAAGCCTCATGTCTAGGAGAGTGACCTCCACTTGCTCGTCCAGAAGGAGGGGGAGCCCCTGCGCAAGTACATATAGAGATTCAGCCAAGTGCAGCGCAACATTCCAGACGTCCACCCTGCCGCAGTTATCAGCGCGTTTCATCAGAACGTGCGCAACCGCAGGATGAGGTAGGAGATGGCGATGTGCAAGATCAGAGACGTCAGCGAGCTCTATGCTCTGGCCGACAAGTGTGCACGGGCTGAGGAAGGGAGGAAGATCCCCGGAGAAGTTGCAGGAGCGTATGATCTCGACAGGAGGACGCCCCGCAAGGAAGAACCAGAGGCGGAACAACAGAAGAGAAAGGCTAAGGATGTGCCGCCGCTGAGCATTCCGCAACGGAGGGCAGTTCCGACAAGGCCAAAGCCGATGATTTCGGCGAGGCCGTCAGAGTCAGCCGACAAGCAGGATGGCTCGCAAGCGATATTGCAAGATCCACCGCACTAAGGGCCACGATCTCCAAACCTCGCAAGAAAGTAGAGCAGATGGCGGAGCTACAAAAGCTGAGTACGAGCGCCGAGCAAGGAGAGAGCCTGGTGGAGGTGGCGGAGGATCCGCAAGAAGCTTCCCGCCTGGGAGGGCTCACAGAAGGCCAAGCCGCTGCAAGGAGACAGCCCCCCGCCGCGACAAGGACGAAGACGAAGATGAGGATGATGAGATGGAGGAAGATGAGGCCGGCGACCAAGAGTTTCGTGAAGGCGACAGAGGTGTTGTGCATCGACGGCGGCGCTTTCTTCGCACACCTCGCACCGCCAACTCAAGCAAAGGTGCGAAGTGAACGCAGCGGAGCCGCCCATCGAGGCGCCGCAAGCTCAAGTGGTCCAAGACGCCCATCATCTTCGACGTTGAGGACCACCCGATTGCATCACCGCAGCCGGTGCTTGCTAATGTTGGTCTCACTCAACAACCGCAACCTCAAGGTCACGAAGATGTTGGTTGACGGCGGGCCGGCTCGAACCTCGATCTCCTCCGCAGGCTCAAGAAGCTCCAGATCCTCGACAACAGCTCAAGAGATCGGTACCTTTCAAGGGATAAACCCGGAAGGAGCAAGTCAAGGAAGATCACGCCGCCAAGAACGCCCGGCAGCCGAACTGAACTTCGTGACGTAAAGGGCCACATTCGATGTTGTTGATATCCCATTACCCTACAATGGGATACTCGGCCGACCAGCGCTTGCAAGTTCATGGCAGCCTCTCACTATGCATATAATGTGCTCAAGATGCCTGGTCCGTTAGGGTGTCATCTCCGCCCAAGGCGACAAGAAGGATGCACTTATCCGCACCGACAAGATTTACCGGGAAGCAGAGCCGCAGCAGAGAGCAAGCCACTTGCCGCAGAAGCTCCCTGGGGGAAAAAGAAAGTCACGTCCGGCAAGAGCAGCTCTGATGCCCACTCCGGCAAGCGCACCTCCCCGGAGTGCTGCACTGCCGTCGAGGACGCACCATCGAGCTCCGCCGGCAAAGGCAAGAAGACAAAGGCAGATCTACCAAAGAATAAGCCCGGCAAGAACAGCTCTGGTGCCTGCTCCGGCAAGCACACCTCTTCGAAGTGCCGCGCTGCCGTCGAGGATGCGCCATCGAGCTCCACCGGCCAGTAGGGCGAAGAAGGTGTCTAGTTTCGAGCTTTTGAATTGTATTCCTTGAGAATCCGTACCTTGTATGAAGAACCTCCGCGCAGAAGGGTTGAATCATGGCTAAGTTGCACCTTTGATCTGTTTCGAGTCCGCTCGACGATGAAAGCGCGCTGCAACTAGCCCGACGAGTTCTTCCTACCGGAAGCAACACCGCCAGCGGGCTGTTGATGTCCTGCACTCAGCAAGTGTGTTTGCACAGGGGGGGGTTCCCTGAAAGCGTGAGGGAGAAAACATACAAGGGAGGAGGTCAAGAAGAAATACGGCCTCGGCATACCGCTGAAGACGGAAAAGCTAAGTCACTCAAGCTTTCGTACAAAACACGTTTTAGTCCTAAGCTTTTATGTTATAGTCCTCAAGCGTTTGTCCCTTGTACGAAGAACCTGTGCGCGGAGGAACCAGCTCGTGGTTAAGTTGTGCCCTTGCTTTGTTTCCCAGTCCGCTCAACAATACAAGTGCGCTGCAACTGGCCCGAGAAGGTTTTTTTGCCGAAAACAACACCGCCAGCGGGCTGCTGACGTCCCGCACTCAGCAAGTGTGTTAGCGCCGCAAGTTACCTAGAAGCGTAGGGCTAACAACGCATAAGGGATGTAACGGCAGAGGACGAATATGGCAAGCCTTGCCGTGGGACGCCTTTTCGATGAGAAACTTGTGCGCGAGGAACTAACTCGCAGCTTGTTGGCGCTTTGATCTGTTTCGAGTCCGCTCGACGATGAAAGCCCGCCGCAACTAGCCCGACGAGGTTTCTTGCCGGGGGCAACACCGCCAGCGGGCTGCTGATTTCCGCACTCAGCAAGCGTGTTCGCACCGGCAAGTCCCCTAAAAAGCGTAGAGTACAAGCATAGGAAGGGCGAAGCATGGCATTGCGTTGCCCAACCTAAAAAAGAGAATCGTCCCACGAAAGAGTAACTTATTATGGCGCTGTCTCAATTATTTTCGTGACTATGATAGCAGCGATAAGGCAAAACCAGAAGGGCGCGCTGGTGTGAAGGCTCCGGCAAGTCGGCTTCGCTGGGGGCTGCAAGTATCGAAGTTCCTCCGCAAAGCAGGCCGATCCCCTGAGACCGCAGCGCCGCCGATAAGGACAAGGAAAGGCGGACCGGCACCTAGGTCTCAAGGAGCTGTGGTTGCCGGGGCTGCAAATGCCAAGATTTCTCCCCGCAAGCTAGAGTCGCCGGGGCCGCAAGGGCCGATAAGTTTTTCATCCTCATCATGCATCCTCTTATGGATCGGGAAAGGAGGGGCCGCGCCCTGAACGAGTGTGCCTTGTAAAAGAAACTCGGCGCTGAGGAGCCGAAGTCAAGTTAAGTTGCGCCTTTGATTTGTTTCCGAGTCCGCCAACAACTCAAGCGCGCTGCAATCGCCCGACAAGGTTTCTTGCCGAAGCAATAACGCCAGGCTGCCGACGCTCAAGACTCAAAGACGCTTTGTTTGCGCCGCAAGTTTCCTAGAAGCGAGGGTGGGAACATACAAGGCACAAAATCAAGTAAAGGACTTAATCCGCAAGCGCCCTCTTTTCATTTAAAAACATCCCAATTTAGTACAAGTCCATAGAGGATGAAAAACATGATAGAGAGGATTACAGATTTTAAATACAGCTAAGGCGTCCAAGGCTTACAAATTAAAAGATAAGATGCCCGTAATCCCTCTCCTGCTTTTCTCTTCAGAGGTAGGTCAGGAGGCCCCGCAAGAGAAGCTTGCCGGGAGGGAAAAAGGGCGCTTAGGTGAGCTACGGGTGCCGAAGACACCAAGAGAACTTCCTGGGCCGCCAGAGCTTGGCGGAGACGGAGGCGCCGGAGGCAGAGCTTGAAGACGGGCGGCGGACGCCAAGACGCTGCCGAGGGCACCTCGCCAGATTCGATTTGACGGCCTTGCCGCCACCCCTCTTCCTTCTTCCGCAACCTCTCACGCCACCGCCCAAGGAGACGGCCCCGGAGTTCAAGGCCGGGCGACCGGATGATGGGGTCGCCGGTATGCGCGCGAGGCAGCGCCCGACGCTTAGTCGGACCCGCCATCCTCGCTGCCGATAGTTGTTCTCCTCATCACTCTCGCCGAGGAGGGGCTTCATTGCCGGAGGAGCTGTCCACACAAAGATCTCGCCCGGTGCCGGAGTCCTCAAGACCTTGACGGCGAGAAGGTCGCCTCCATTAACTTAAAATGGAGGGTAAACCCCGCCAAGCTGTGGATGCGAAGCGAACGCCTTCCACCTCCGCCGGCACATCACGCCGGGCCGGGGACACGACACTAACTCGAAAGTGCCGCTTAATCCCGCAGCCCTCATGCGCAACTCCAACATCTCGGCGGATCCGTTCCATCGCCGCTGAACGGGCTGGAAGCCGGAGGCGACGACGGGGCCCGGACGAGCTTGATGAAGAACTCCTGGGGTCGCCTCCAGGTGGGACCGCCAAGAAGAGGAGCTGCCGGCGGAGACGGGGTGGCGCACCACCCCGCCGCCTCCCGAGCGCCCGACCACGCCCACGACCTCGCTCATGCCTCGCCTCCTCTTCCCTTGTGGTTGGCTCCGCCACAAAGCGCAGGATAGGAGAGGTGCGCTGTTCGGTGGCGACCTTCGCCGCCACGGATGAAGGACCGGGGTTCCCTTCCTCCATGGTAGATGGGAGGAAGAGTAACGGAAGTTGAAGACGGAGGAAGAAGAGGAAGTGCGGGACTATTGTGCTCCCCTTCCGCCCTTTTTAAAGGGCAAGGTGGGGGCTCGGCCGCCCCGCTCAGCCAATCTGGGCATAAGGAGGGCAGAGGAGCGGGGCCGACTCGCCATCCCCTCCCGTGACGGCTCGGTCTCCCACCTCGCCCCACCACCCCCACGCATGGGAGCCGCGATAAAAAGCTGAGCCGAGCGACGGACTAAATGACCTCGCCCTGCCCGTGATCACGGGGTGGATGCCTTAAAGATCGCACAACACCACCCACGCCTCCCACGACGCCAAGAATCGACGCTGCGCTGCTATGGAGAGCGCGGTGGGCACGGAGTCCGCTTTTGAGGGGCCCAGCCGCGGACGCCTGCAGACTGCTTTTGGGCCTGGCCCAACAACGCCGCACCGCATATGGCCCAGCCCGGGCTCCGCGTCGGTGTATTAAGGTAGGGGTACCTTAGTACCTCGAACTTGTGCACGGGTCGCAAAGACCTCAGCGGCAAGGCTTGCCGGACGCCCGCCAAGACCCTCCATCACACCTACTACTGCCATTCAAGAACAAAGTATTAACCAAAGAAAGCGAAGGCCCCTAAGAAGAGGAGCTTGCCGAAGGCCGCCAAGGCATCACCAGAAGACTTGCCGCGCGCTCGCAAGGCCCCGGCAGCAGCCCGACGGCCGGCAAGCTTGCGGCACAACAAAGAAGGGCCGCAAGGCACTTATCATGCAAGGCTGCCACCCCAACTCCAACAAGATCCGCGACGTGTCATCACAAGGCCATCCCAAGGGCACGGGCGAGGCACTACGCAGCCAGCGCGGGCGAGGTGGCAAACGGAGCTGGCGAGACGCCATCGCGGCAACCGTGGCTCACTTAATGGTCACTCCTCCGCACTATTGAGCGAATCGGACGGCATTAAATGCCCTTGTCCCCGCCACGAGTTAGGTAGGGGACACTGCTGGTCACCGCTGTACCAACCCGCGCTTACCTTTTTACCACCTCTTCCCACGCTGCCACCGTTGGTGCCCCTTCAGACTATAAAAGGAGGCCCATGCGCACGAGAAGGGGTTCGGTCCATCTCGATACCCACAACACCACCATACGCCGCATGCTCGAGCAAGATCAAATACAATCACCAAAGCAGCAAGAGGGGTTTTATCTCCGAGAGCCCCGGCCGGGTAAAATTGCCTGCCTCCCCCCCGCCGACCTCGATCCGCTCACAAGACCCCTCCGCCTCCCTTATCGGACTAGAAGGGCCCCTAGTGCCCCATAGGTGCTCGAGGCCACAGAGAGACGTACGCCCCGACAGCCCGTTTCATAAAGACCGAATACCTTAGGGAGTGTTCGCCGTCTCGAGTTAGGCCTTATATGCATCATCTCCGAATCATGTCTTTGGTCAAATGTTGGGCTTGCCTGGCTCCTGTGTTTTGCTGCCTTACGGTCCGCTCTATCGGCTAAGGTGGCACCAGGAGAACTATGCGACAGTTCCCGTTCGCCAGCAAGCACCTCGGTAGAGAAAGTCGAAAACCGATCATCATGATATAGCGTGAGACTGGTCAACTGGGCCGATGACCCGACGGAATCTTTAGGATTCCTCCGATTGACGTAAGGGCCGTTTCCGCCAGCACTTACGCGTTCTGAATTTGGGTGAGCTGTGCCCCTAGGGGCTATATAGTAGCCCCACCGCCAAACTCCTATGGCTAAGTGAAAGTGATAAAGCATTATAGTCTGTTGCCTAGTTTCGCCGCTACCACCACCTTTATAGACCAAGATGTTGGATCAAGTGTGAAAATGCGCTTTTGCAAACACCCCGCATTATATGCGTAGTTGAAGTCAAGACTGCCATCTTTCAGGTTATATACACATATACATTAACGACCGCAGAGGAGGTATTTTAATTCTTGAAGGCACAAGTACAAAAAGATTTCATATCTCATGGAAACATTGTTTCACAATAATACATGTTATTCGAACATAATATCCTTCGAGCACTGCGTTTCTATTAAACGAGCGCCCTGCAGAACTTCCTGAAAATAGTGCTCGACAGGTACTCGGCTTTCGTCCGAATCTTGGGATGCAACATCGGTGGCCTTCATCTCCGCCCAGTATGTCTTGACACGGGCAAGAGCCATCCGCGCACCCTCTATGCATGCCAACCTCCTCATTGCATTGATATGTGGCACCACACCAAGGAACTGCTGCACCAAGCCAAAATAACTCTTCGGCTCGGGCCTCTTCGGCCACAAAAGACTCACGACATCCTTCGTGGCAAGTTCGGATAACCTATTCAGCTCCGCCAATTCGGCTAAGCAATCGGTTAATGGAAGTGGGCGCTCTGGATTATGGAACTGCGACCAAAAAACCTTTTCCATTTCGTGATCCTTTTGATCTCGGAAGTGTTCGGCCGCATCCGCGGCACTTGCCGCCAAGTCCAGATAAGCATCCTCCGCATTCCACAGCTGGTCCAACTGAGCATATTTAGGATCCATGAATTTCCTCTGCAGCAGAAAGGGCTTTCCAGCCGCGATATCTCCGGCCTGACGCAGCTCCTCCTTCATAGCTCTCATCACAGAGCGAGCATCCTTGGCCTTGGTAGTGGCCTTCTTCAGGTCCTCTTGTACCACTCGATCTTCTTTTTCAAGAAGCTTGTAGCGGTCGGCAGCATTCTTCAACTTCACGGTCATCTCGGCCATTTCATTCTTGCTTGGCAAAGGAGCAGCCTGTTCGCTTTTAGCTCTTCGCCGCCTTCAAGGCAGCCGCATCACTCTTTTCTCGCCTGTTCCTTAGCTCCGGCGAGCTCCGCCCGGTTGTTCTCCATTGCAGCGGCACCATCCGCATCAAGCATACATATTGTAAGGCACGGCATCAAGCTCCCTTACCGGTGTCCGCGAGAAATTGTATACCTTAGACTCGCCAAGTCGCTATTGACAAGCGCGATGTCGGCATCCGCCACGTTAAGTTGCCGCATTAGTTCGACAAATTCATCGGTCGGCCGCTAGCCATCGGACCCTTCGCCACCTACATAGGACAGGCGCATATATTATACTGAGATGATCCCGGCTACTGTCATTTTTTGACAACACACCGAGCCTCGGGGCTACTATCTACACAGTGGTGCATTTTATATGCGAAATCGCTCAAGGTAGCGCACTTCAAAACCTGTCAAGAACCGACAGCTTCGCGGCAATCCGCCTCAGCAGATGAAATCGTTTCAATCACCGTACCCATTAACGCACGGTGATCTTTCGACATAGACGCCGCCGAAAGCAGATCATTCAGCTCCTCCGACCGCACACACCGTGGTGCCGGACTGGTCGATGGCCTTTTTCAAGGCCGGACGCGGAGGGCTTTGGGGACATACGATCGCCTCCGCCCCGCCGACTCGGAGAAACCTCCGCGACGACACCTCAGGGTCGCCCGCCTCGCAAGACGGTACGGTAGGGGGAGGCGTTTCGCTCTCTATCATCTCCGGACGAAGATCCCTCGAAGATGAGCTCTGGTGAGAAGGGCTGAGATCCGAACTACAAGGTAAAATTTCAGTTATCTTCATCAAAAATAAGGCAGGCCTTTATTTTAACTCCCTTTTTACTTAGGGCTCGGTGGAGGGCTGATCCCCTTGGGAGCACAATGCGGCCGAGGCATCTCTCGGCGCAGGACCCTCTGACGAAGATTTCTTCCCCCGCTTTGAGACCATGGTCTCCAGGTCTTTAGAGGCGGTCCTCTTCTTCCCTTGGATGGAGGGATTCTCGATCCTTTCTTTCCCAACAGCCTCCTTCGCGGAGGCGGTAGCTTCCTTGTTCCCCCCTTGGCCTTCTTCTGAAGGCGCAACCTCCAGCATCCTGGTTAACACGGGATCCGGTGTGGTCTCAGGAAGGGGGGCCAGACAATTGATGAACTTTGCTTTCACTAACCACTCCTGTTCAAGGGACAGCTCTTTTGAGGGCAAATTCATGATGAATATGGGATAGCGTGTCCGGGTACATGGCTACTTACTTGAGTATCCGGGCGATTGTAGCTCAGACCTGCGTCCTCGGTGAAGTCCGGACACATCGCTTGTGATTCGAAGAAAAGCTTATACATCTCCACGGGCGCTAAGGCCCATAAAAGTTTGAGAGCTCGTGGTCCCTCCGGTTAAATTCCCACAAAGGAGGGGGCGACGTTTTGTGTCAGATGCATTAATCAGCATGACCTGCGCTACTACAACCAGAGTGATCTCTCTCTCTCTAGGAGGTCTTGAATGCGGCCCTACAACAAGGGCACGTCCTTGGATGGCCCCCAATCAAGTCCTTTATTAACCCATGACGCCAGCCGCGGTGGAGGACCCGAGCGAAAGGCAGGCGGCGCCACCCATTTGGTTCCCCTGGGAGCTGTGATATAAAACCATTCTTGTTGCCATAGGCCGAGCTCCTCTTGGAAAGAGCCCTCGGGCCACGGAGCATCAACATTCCTGCTTATAACAGCCCCTCCGCACTCTGCCTGCTGCCCCCTGATCATCTTCGGCTCCACTTTGAAGGTCTTGAGCCACAATCTGAGGTGAGGGGTAATGCGGAGGAAGGCTTCGCATACGACAATGAACGATGAGATGTGGAGGATGGACTCTGGATCCAAGTCGTGAAATTCCAACCCATAATAAAACATGAGCCCCCTCACGAAGGGGTTTGTCGGGAAGCCTAGCCCCCGAAGGAAGTGAGACGCGAACACTAAGCTTTCGCCAGGCTTGGGAGTGGGAATAACCTGCCCTTGGACAGGCAGCCTATGCGAAATTTCACCGGTTAGATACTTGGCATCTCTTAGCTTTAGCACGTCTTCTTCCGTAACGGAGGAGGGCATCCACCGGCCTTGCAGGTCGGAGCTGGACATCATCGAAGGTCCGAAGTGCCTGAATCTGGAACCTTGGGCGTTGGAACTTGAGGCGAGGGGCGGATTCGATTGAGATTGAAAGAAAGGAGTGGAAGTTTGGTCTCTTTATAAAGAGGTTGAATACCAAGAGCCTTCCCCGTGACCGTTCGGGACTCGCCTTTGATAGAGGAGACGTGCCAACAGGCACGATTGGGTTACCCATGCCCGTATTAATGAGAATCCCAGAATAAGGGGACACGATCTCTGCTTGGACAAGACGTGCCAAGGAAACCGCCTTGCTAAACGCTACCGAGGTGGGACAAGAAAACGATTCAATAAAGGCTTGGCCGTGGTGTGATGTCACGCCACAAAATACGTCAGCAGATTGTATTTGTGTAAATATTATTCTCTCTACGGTGGTATGTGGAACTTATTTTGCAGAGCCGGACACTATCCTTGTGTTCAAAATCTTCTATGAAGTATTCGGAGGAGGAACCCACCTTGCAATGCCGAAGACAATATGCGCGCCGGACTCGTCGTCATTGAAGCCTGGTTTAGGGGCTACTGAGGGAGTCCTGGATTAGGGGGTGTCCGGATGGCCGGACTATAGCCTTTGGCCGGACTCCTGGACTATGAAGATACAAGATTGAAGACTTCGTCCCGTGTCCGGATGGGACTTTCCTTGGCGTGGAAGGCAAGCTTGGCGATACGGATATGTAGATCTCCTACCATTGTAACCGACTCTGTGTAACCCTAATCCTCTTCGGTGCCTATATAAACCGGAGGGTTTTAGTCCGTAGGACAGAACAAAAATCATACCATAGGCTAGCTTGTAGGGTTTAGCCTCTCTGATCTCGTGTTAGATCTACTCTTGTACTACCCACATCATCAGTATTAATCAAGCAGGAGTAGGGTTTTACCTCCATCGAGAGGGCCCGAACCTGGGTAAAAACATCGTGTCCCTTGTCTCCTGTTACCATCCGCCTAGACGCACAGTTCGGGACCCCCTACCCGAGATCCGCCGGTTTTGACACCAACAGCGGGCCTTCGTAGCCACAGACGGACACAGGGCATTTGAAGGGCGCGAGCGGACAAACGCTCTGGTGATCGGCGAGCTTGTGGTAAGTGACGTAGAGCCCACAGCCTTCGTAGGCGGGCACTCCACCTCACCGACGAAAGGCGAAGTCCACCGCCGTGTTCCGCGACGCCGAAGCCACCGCCAAGGCCGCGACTTCGCTCGATGCTGGTTCCCGGCACTCAACGCGGCAGTCCGCGCAGGCAGTGCCTCCCTTGCACCGCAGAAATCAATCCAACAACAAGATCAATCAAGAAACCTGCACCTTGCTCAATCACCGAACGGACGAGGTGTATTTGAACCTCATACACCGGAGGCCTCAAGGGCGGAGGCACAAGGGGCATGGAGCACGGTGAGGTCCATCGAGACCTTAGAGAGCTCCGCTGCCGGGTCCTCGTTCCTCGGCCTCGCATGATCTCGCCTCCTCGTGCACAACCATCCTTCAAGGTGCATTAAATAAACACATGCAAGTACTATCAAAAGAAGAGTCATGGCATGCATGCATGTGTTGTAATTATTGCATCGGTAAACGCAAATTATTGAAATATATTGAGTGCAGTGCTTTGATGTGTCGCGTCAACTCGTACATCAACGAAGTTTGATTATCCTCTCCTCGCGGACTTAATCGCACTCGCTTTTGGCTGTATGACATGTTGGCACACACACATGTCGGGCCCACTGTCATACATGCAAAGACAGGAGCGTCCCTCCCTCACCCATGAGCGTGGTGGCTGGCAAGACTAGGAGAAGCTGTCGCTACATGCTCTCCCTCCCGCACGCGGTGGACATGCAGCAGTTCAATCGGTGCCAGATGGCTAGAAGCGCATCAGAGTACTCCTCCAAAGGCAAGAGTACACCATCATTGTTCGACTTCCCGAAGAGGCGAAGAGCCAAGCGCAGCCCAGACTCTCGTGTGGAAGTTTCATGTGTAGAGTAGTCTAGATAGCGTGTACCGTGCCTGTTAGATTAAAATCGTTGGGGTCGGCTCCATGCTATGTGGCCGTCTCGAAGTTTTTTTTAAAATTAAAATAGTCTTCTGGTCCTACCTGTCACCCTAGTGATTGTAGTTTGCACACTCACTCGAAAAGGGGGGGACTCCCCGGCCTCTGCATCAGAATGATGCATACGGCCACATATATTTTAATTTGTGGTGAGTAAATGTTAGAGGTTGCAGCAAATATATTGTACACTGCGGGTCTTTCAGCCAAGTTTAGAGGCAAGCATGTGGGGCTACTGCTATGATGTGTCGCGTCAACTCGTAGAACGAGGAGAAGCTTGATTTGACTACACGCCTTCTCCCTCGCCCATGAACGCGGTTGCTTGCAAACGAGGACAGGCTTTTGCTTAGTAGTAGTACTTCTACAACAAGCTATCCGTCCCGCTCCCGGTGGACGGACATGCAGCAGTGGATTCGACAATGTAGAAGCAGTAGTAGTAACATCATTGTTCGTCTTCTCGAAGAGGCGAAGAAAAGCAAAACCAAATGTTGCAGATATGTAACATTGAGCACGATATAGCCGTGCTCTTGCATGAGACAAAATTGCTATGTGAGCCCACTATTGTACTAGTACGTACAACTACTTGCTAGTATAGCCCTGTAAACCAGAAAGGAGCATTTGCCCTTCTAGAAATTTCAACAAGTGACTAGACTACACCGAGACGGAGTACATATGGAGCAACATGAGTGAATCTGCACCATTAATAAATACATACTAGTTCTATCGTTTTCCTCTCCGAGGTGCACAATATTGAGTATACTGACTAGTCTCTTTTTGACACGCATTTATGTTTTTTTTGACATAGTACAGACGCAAGCGCTCATATACACGTGCATACACTCACCCCTATGAACGCACACACGCACGGCACTATCATCTTGAAATTTACAAAGTCACCATAGGCACCTCAACGTCGACTGGTCCATAGGTGCTTGAATGCCAAGGAGAAAGAGGGTAGCGGTTCCCGAGACATTGAACGGTCAATGATGCATCCTCAATTACATGCAGAGGGAATTAATTGAAGGAGCAGACTAGAGCCAGCACGATGTGAATGCAATAGAGTTTGGACTCTCATATAAGAAAGGCGCCCCACCACTCCAATCCATCTACTCCCAAGTCTCTGCGCAACACTGCTCACTCCAATCCAAGACCAAGTGAACAGAAGCCACAAGCACCTATGGAGGCGATGGACGCCAGGCGGTCGGCTGTGCTAAATCATCCAAGGCGCCGCTCATACCGCACCGCCAGCAGCTGTTTCCGAATGTCATGCATCGCAGCATCGTAGCCCTCGCCGACGCCGGCCGCCTCGCATGGGCGACATGATGGTCAACTCCATCCGCAAGTTCACCGCCGTCAAGAAGCGCGCGGACGACCTTGTCGTACTGCTCCAGCCCGCGCGCCCAGGCTCCTCATTGCCTGCCACCCTCATCGGCCAACATGATTGAGGGAGTCATGGACTAGGGGGTGTCCGGATAGCCAAACTATCATCATCGGCCGGACTCCAAGACTATGAAGATACAAGATTGAAGACTTCATCCCGTGTCCGGATGGGACTTTCCTTGGCGTGGAAGGCAAGCTTGGCGATACGGATACGTAGATCTCCTACCATTGTAACCGACTCTCTGTAACCCTAGCCCTCTCCCGTGTCTATATAAACCGGAGGGTTTTAGTCCGTAGGACGACAACAATAACAACCATCATACCATAGGCTAGCTTCTAGGCTTTAGCCTCCTTGATCTCGTGGTAGATCCACTCTTGTACTACCCATATCATCAATATCAATCAAGCAGGAGTAGGGTTTTACCTCCATCGAGAGGGCCCGAACCTGGGTAAAAACATCGTGTCCCTTGTCTCCTGTAACCATCCGCCTAGACGCACAGCTCGGGACCCCCTACCCGAGATCCGCCGGTTTTGACACCGACATTGGTGCTTTCATTGAGAGTTCCTCTATGTCGTCACCAATAGGCTCGATGGCTCCTTCAATCATCAACAACAACGATGCAGTCCAGGGTGAGACTTTTCTCCCCGGACAGATCTTCAGATTCGGGCGGCTTTGCATCGCGGGTCAATTCGCTGGCCATCCGAGCAGATCGAAGCTACGCCCGTCCGTCAGTCGATTTAAGTGTAAACTTCACGGCTGACATCCACGAAGACTTGATCTTCGATGGATTCGAGCCACAGCCGAGCGCGCCGAATTGTCATGATGGGCATGATTTAGCTCTGCTGCCGGATAGTGTCCTGGAGGCCGCACATGA
This sequence comes from Aegilops speltoides, assembly GCA_021437245.1. Taxonomy (NCBI): domain Eukaryota; kingdom Viridiplantae; phylum Streptophyta; class Magnoliopsida; order Poales; family Poaceae; genus Aegilops; species Aegilops speltoides. Next base: position 205,736,824 of record CM038143.1, read on the forward strand.
GTCCGCTCCGATCCCTAATTCAGAGCCGACTGCGCAGATCGAGGATGGGTGGCTAGACACCGCCTCGGGGGCTGCAACCTCTACGGCGATGGAGCTGAATACTGACCTTGTCCCTTGTGAAGCTCGTGACTCTGAGGTGCCGACTCTGCCGACCAACCTCCCGCACCCCCTCCAATCGAATCCGATTGGGCGCCGATCATGGAGTTCACCGCTGCGGACATCTTTCAACACTCACCTTTCGGCGACATCCTGAATTCGCTAAAATATCTCTCGTTATCAGGAGAGCCTTGGCCGGACTGCGGTCAGGACGGTTGGGATGCGGACGAGGAAGAAATTCAAACCCCACCCACCACCCACTTAGTAGCCACTGTCGACGATCTAACCGACATGCTAGACTTCAACTCCGAAGACATCGACAAGATGGACGCATTTATGTCAAGACGACTCAAGAACCAGCGCATTGGCACTGGAAAGCCACCTCGTCATATGACATATACATGGTGGATATCCCAATGGATGGGAATGGCGAAGGAATGGCGGAGGAGACCCCTCCAGGAAACAGCCCAAGTGCCGGCGTCAGCGGCGCTGCTCTAAATCCCGCCACAGCAAGAATGGAGATTCTAGCACCGAATATAATAACACCCCAGAGAGTGCCGAAGACAACCCTCCAAAGAAGATTCAAAGACAGAGGACGGAAAAGCCACCCTCATGAGAGAGCGGCATTTAAGAGGTAGAGGATGATAATTACATGCCTCCTCCCGGAGACGAGCCAAGCCTCGACGATTTACCTAATTCGTTGCAGCCCGAGGATCCCGCTCGAACAAGAGCGTTTTAAACGGCGGCTTATGGCCACGGCGAACAGCCTCAAGAAAAAGCAGCAACAGCTTAGAGCTGATCAAGATCTGCTAGCCGACAGATGGACGGAAGTCCTTGCGGCCGAAGAGCATGAACTCAAACACCCCTCCAAAAGCTACCCCAAACGCAAGATGCTCCCCTGATTAGAGGACGAGGCATATAAACCTACATCACCAGCGCACAATACGGCTGACCGACCACCTCGTGGCCACGACAGAGAGGCCTCTAGGCCCTCCACTAGAACCGTACCCCGGCACCGCTCGAAAACTATGAAGCCACGGGGGAATGCGCCGGACTTGCGAGACATATTGGAGGATAAGGAAAGACAATCAAGATCGATCTATGGATCGCGTGGGCGCCCCACGATGCGCAATGACGACCGTCGCGCCTGATACAACAACTCTGTCCGGGCCGAACACAGTAGACAAAGCTCGCTTGAGCTACGTCATGATATAGCCCAATATAGAGGCGCCGCACACCCACTATGCTTCATAGATGAAGTAATGGATCATCAAATCCCCGAAGGGTTTTAACCCGTGAATATTGAATCCTACGATGGCACTACAGACCCCGCGGTTTGGATCGAAGACTATCTCCTTCATATATACATGGCCCGCGGTGATGATCTTCACGCCATCAAATACCTCCCACTCAAGCTTAAAGGACCAGCTCGGCATTGGCTTAACAGCTTGCCGCCAGAATCAATTGGGTGTTGGGAGGACCTCGAAGCCGCATTCCTTGATAACTTTCGTGGCACGTATGTGCAACCACCGACGCCGATGACCTAAGCCACATAATTCAGCGTTGCAGATTTAATCGGCGCATAATTCTCGACACGGTTCTAACAAAGAAAAATCAAATCGTCGATCGTCCGGATGCAGAGGCCCTCGTAGCCTTCAAACATAACATCCACGACGAGTGGCTTGCCCGCACCTAGGACAGAAAATCCAAATCCATGGCAGCCCTCACATCACTCATGACCCGCTTCGCTGGAGAGGACAGCTGGCTAGCCCGCAAAGAATAACCTCAAAGAAGAATTCGCGCACCGATACCAAGGACCACAATGGCGGTCGCGCCGCAACAAGAACAAAGCGCCTTTAACGGTGATAACACTAAGGATACGGCAGTCAACGCCGGATTCAGATGCTCCAAACCTGGTCAGCGGAAAAAGCCATTCAAAAGAACTACTCCGGGTCCGTCCAATTTGGACCGAATACTCGACCGCTCGTGCCAGATACACGGCACCCCCGAAAAGCCAGCTAATCACACCAACAGGGACTGTTGGGTATTCAAGTAGGCAGGCAAGCTGATTGCCGAAAATAGTGACAAGGGGCTGCACAGCGACGAGGAGGAAGAGACTCGGCCGCCGAACAGTAGAGGACAAAAGGGTTTCCCCCCACAAGTGCGGACGGTAAACATGATATACGCAACCCATATACCCAAGAGGGAGCGGAAGCATGCACTTAGGGACGTATACGCGATGGAACCAATCGCCCCAAAGTTCAACCCATGGTCCTCTTGCCCGATCACTTTCGATCGAAGGGACCACCCTACCAGTATCCGTCATGGTGGATTCGCCGCATTGGTTTTAGACCCAATCGTCGATGGATTTCACCTCACCAGATTCCTGATGGATGGCGGCAGCAGCCTGAACCTGCTTTATCAGGATATAGTGCACAAGATGGGCATAGACCCCTCAAGGACTAAACCCACAAAGACGACCTTCAAAGGCGTCATACCAGGTGTAGAGGCCAATTGTAGAGGCTCAGTCACACTTGAAGTGGTCTTCGGATCCCCGGATAACTTCCCAAGCGAGGAGTTAATCTTCGACATAGTTCCGTTCCGCAGCGGCTATCATGCTCTGCTCGGACGGACCGCATTTGCAAAATTCAACGCGGTGCCGCACTATGCATACCTCAAGCTCAAGATGCCAGGCCCTCGAGGAGTCATCACGGTCAATGGAAACACTGAATGCTCCCTCTGAACGGAGGAACACACAACGGCTCTCGTGGCAGAAGTACAGAGCAGCCTCTTAAGGCAATTCTTGAGTCCGGTCGTTAAGCGACCGGACACGGCTAAACGCGCCCGGAGTAACCTACAACAAGACCACCGCACGCCCGAGCACGCAGAGTAATGCGGCCCCAACGCCAGCCCTTGCAAAATTGCAAGACTGATCCTTCGTGTACATCATTACGCTCTGGATATACCATGGGCATAGGGGGAGGGGCACGACCACGACAGGCCCAGAATGCGGCTTAACCACAGCAGGGGCTCCCAAGTGTGTCATTCTTTTTCCTTTTTCTTTTTTCTTACCCACAGGATTCCGTTCACCAGAGGCCCTGTCCGGCAGTAGACCTGCCGAACTCACGATGCAACAGCCAGGGAAGGAGAAAGGCTACGACGAGTATCCAGGTGGTCTCCATTACGAGCATTAAATCTGTTTTATACACCATTCCGCAGGCTACCCCTGGAGGGGGACATGTTTAATAGTCCCATCCCTTGCTTACCACACTATTTGTATCGTTCTGCATTCATGGCAGTATTTATTGAATAAACAATGCATCGCTTTTTGCTTATAATTGCATTTCTTTCTTATACATATGTTCATTTATGACATGTTGCATCCGTACACTTTGGTACGGCTAAATACACCAGGGGCTTAAGTTCCCCACATTATGGTGTGATAAGTCCGAACACTTTCACAAGTGCGGAACCCCGAACTTATAGCATTATATGCATTGGCTCAATCATGTCTTGGGTCAATAGTTGGGTTTGCCTGCTCCCATGTTTTGGTACCTTACGCCCGCTGTATCGGCTAAGGTAGCACTGGGAGAACCACTGCGATTGCGCCCCGGTTGAGCTGGGCGAGCGCCTCAGTGGAGAAAGCTAAAACTGACTGTCATGATAAGGCGAGAGCTGGTCGCTATTCGAGAGGTTTTTTTCGAGTCCCTAAAGACTTATGCCGCTTAGAGCGAGGAACCGGCTTTGTCTGGCCCAGGCGTGGATAGCGCCCCGAACTCGGTCTTCCGAACACTAGGGGCTTTGCCGAAATTCAAAATTATAGAATTCTATGGCTAAGTGAGAGTGTTCAAGCATTATAAGTCCGGTTGCCTCGTTCGTTGTGTTGAGCGCCTCCCTAGATGGACCCAAAAAATGGGAACAAGAGCGCTAAAGTTTATCCCAACACCCCAAAGACTGTGGCATGGGGGTCAAGCCGACGACTTGCCATCTCTCGATTTGATAAACGGCCGCATGAAGGTAATATTTTAAATTACTAAGCATTGCTTAGCGATATGAACAAAGTTTTCAGCGACAGATAACAAAATGCGAGTCTACTCAAATATTACATCTTTGAGCACTCACCGCAATCATGCGGGCACCCTTCAGACACTCTTATAATACATCTCGGGCATGCGATACTCCTTGCCCGCGTCGGTGGCGCGTCTGTCACAAGCTTCTCAAGGTCCATCCCGCCCCAGGCACCTTTGCATGGGCAAGGACTGACGGCACCTTCAATGCGGCGGAGTGCTTGACGACTTCTGCCAGGACACGATCCACCAGCCGCGACCAGGCAAGTAGCTCCTGTGCATGGCCTCCTTGGGCCACGGCCAACTATGAGGCCCTTCATGGCCTGTTCGCCACTGGTGGAGCTCGACCAGCTGCTTCATCTGGTCGCTAAGGGCACTGGATGTCCGCCTCAAGATACCGAGACCGAAGACCTTCTTCGCCGAGCTCCCTCCTCGGCGGTAGAAAGCGGCAGATCGGACACGCCATGAGGCAGATTCGCGAACGCCCCGAGAGCTCCGACCGGGTAAGTAATAGGTAATTCACATTCACATGCTTGCTTTGCATGAAAAATGCCTTACCCGCCGCTATTTTCTTCAACGCTCGATTTCGGAGGGCCTTCGGGCTTCGCCTTAGCGGCTTTGGCACTCTCAAGAGCCAACGCAAGCTCGGACTCGAGTCTTCGAGTCACGCCCAAACTCTCAGATTTTTCCATGAGAGCCCGGAGCTCTTGCTGTACCTCCGCCACCGCGCCTCGCTTCTCTCGCCGGCCTCGTCCGCAGCCAAGATTGAGTTCAGCCATGACACCGCCTCCTTCAGGGTTGCCACCTCGTTCGTAGCCCCTGAAGTACCCATGTTATCCTTGTTATTTCTCTTGCAACCAAATCCTTTTCAGTAAGGTACAACTTTAATACGATGTTACTCACCTTCCTTGTCCTCGAGCTGCTTCTTGGCACGGCCGAGCTCGCTCTCGGACCGCCCAAGGCTTTGTTTCAAGGTATTGACCTCCGCAGTCAGTGCGGCAGAGGTTAGCAGCGCAGCTTGCAATCCCATATTGACATATTTTTTAAGACTCCACAGATATCTTTTAGATCCTCATCCGCTTTTCTTTCCGAACACCAAACCGAGCATCACGGGCTACCGCCTATGCGGTACTATTTTACATATATTTAAATCCTTACCTCAAAGTCTTTTAGAAGGTTGCAGAAGCTTGGTCAGCCCGCCTTGGCGAATGAACCTTCAATCACCGCACTCATGACAAGGCGGTGTTCTTCTTTGATGGAAGCGCCGTTGAGCGCCCAACAAGTTATCTGGCGCCTCGGTTGGACGGAGGCCGCCGTTGTCACAGTCTTGCCCTTCTTCGAAGGGCGGGCCACGGACTCGAACCATCGGTGCGGAATCCGGTGCAAAGTCCGGGAGGTTGCCCTGCGGCACCTTCGGGGCCTCCTCCTCCTGGCGGGTCCCTTCCTAGGATCCCACCTCGACGTCGTCAGTGTCACGGGGGGTGGAGGCGGTCGAAAGAGAATCCATGTTCGACGTGCCCAAGGACCTGCTCGACGAAGCGGGAAGATCGTCCTTGGGCGGACTACAGGTTGTATGCGGCATTAGAAAGACACCATGTGACAAAAAGAAAAATTATAAAATCATCTAGTAGTCCGGATACTTACGACCTCACCAGGGGCTTGGCCCTTGAGGGCCACTCCTCGTTGCTGTCGCCGACATTAGCGGAACAGTCCGGGGGAAGGGTCCTCTCCTTTTTGGACCCTTCGGCCTCCCTTGTTGGGGAGGCCTTCCTTTTCTTCTCTCCCCCCACTGGGGGAGAGGCCTCTTTCTTCTCCTCCTCGTCCTCGTGGAGGAGTCCGCCGAGTCATCGGACGATGAGTCCGATACACTCGACGCCGGAACTCCTTCGGTTCCCGTGGCCTTCTTCTTGGCCTTCTTCTCCGCACTACGTAAAGTGCCGGACCAGCAACCTCACAAACGGGCGCCCGCTGGGTCTTCGGAAGGGGAGCAGACAGTTAACCTGTCCGGACGCCTTCGCCAGTTCTGTTAAAGGTATTGGGAGTTTAGATCCCGTGATAGAGTCAAACTATGAAAAGCAAGTGTCCCATAAAGGATGATATAGCTTACCTCGCCAAATGGACGCTGCGTGCTGAATCCGCGATCTTCGTAGCGGATGCGGAACTTCGGCGCCTTTGAACAAGACCTCCGTGTAGCTTCAGACGTAGTGTCAAGAGCCCGCTAAGGTCCAAAGTGCAGGCAGGATCAAACTCCCACAAATTGAAGTCCCGCTCGGGCAGGGGAGAATCCGCGGACGAGCATGACTGGATCACGCTGACAAGCTTGAGCTTGTTCACGTGGTCTGGAGACAGATCGAGTCCGGTCAGCTCTTCCAACTACCCCATAGCAAGCCCTTTCTTTCCAGAGGTGAGCTGCATGGGGATGCCAGATCTGAATTCGGGGCCGCTGCCCATTTAGGGTCACGCTGCTCGGTGATGTAGAACCACCCGATTGCCACCCTTTGATGGATTCCATGAAGGCACCTCGAGCCAAGTGACGCCGGGCATTTTGCCCACCATGGCGCCTCCGACTTCGCTTGGCTGCCCTTCACAACCTTCGCTTGACATTGAAGGTCTTTAGCCACAAGCAAGTGGGGCTGGATGCGAAGAAGGTTTCGCACACCACGATAAACGCCGAGATATTGAGGATGAAATTGGGGCCGATCGTGGAAATCCAGGCCGAGTAGAACATGAGCCCCGGACAAAGGGGTGGAGGGAAGCCCAGTCCGCGGAGGAAATGGGGAAGGAATACCACCATCTCATGGGGCTCGGGGGATGAGCTGCCCCTCGTCGGGGAGCCGATGCGCGATGTCGCTGGACAGATATCCGGCGCTGCGCAGCTTCTCTATGTGCCCCTCCGTAACGGAGGAGGCCATCCACTTGCCTCCCGCTCCGGACATGGCTGGAGAAGGTCGAGGTGAGATATGCGGACTTGGGCGCTGGAGCTCGAGTGCGCGGAGATGGATAAGCAAAGGAGGAAGAAGGCGTAGGTAAAAAAGGTGGATCCTTATCCCCTTATATATGGGCGGATGAAACTATGCGTCCCTACTGGCCTGCTAAAACTCGCTTATCTCCCAAGCACCGCAATCAATGGCGCGGTTGGGTTACCCACGTCCGTATGGATGGGAATCCCGGAATAAGGGGAACACGATCTCTGCTTCGACAAGACGTGCCAAGGAAACCGCTTCGCTAAATGCGCTGAGGTGGTATAACAAAAACGATTCGAGTAAAGGCTTGGTTGTGGTGTGACGTCACGCCACAAAATACGTCAGCAGATTGAACTTGTGTAAATATTATTCTCTCTACGGTGGTATGTGGAATTTATTTTTACAGAGCCGGACACTATCCTGGTGTTCACAATCTTCTATGAATTATTCGGAGGAGGAACCCGCCTTGCAATGCCGAAGACAATATGCGCGCCGGATTCGTCGTCATTGAAGCCTGGTTCAGGGGCTACTGAGGGAGTCCTGGACTAGGGGGTGTCCGGATAGCCGAACTATCATCATCGGCCAGACTCCAAGACTATGAAGATACAAGATTGAAGACTTCGTCCCGTGTCCGGATGGGACTTTCCTTGGCGTGGAAGGCAAGCTTGGCGATACGGATACGTAGATATCCTACCATTGTAACCGACTCTGTGTAACCCTAGCCCTCTCCGGTGTCTATATAAACCGGAGGGTTTTAGTCCGTAGGATGACAACAATAACAACCATCATACCATAGGCTAGCTTCTAGGGTTTAGCCTCCTTGATCTCGTGGTAGATCCACTCTTGTACTATCCATATCGTCAATATTAATCAAGCAGGAGTAGGGTTTTACCTCCATCGAAAGGGCCCGAACCTAGGTAAAAACATCGTGTCCCTTGTCTCCTGTAACCATCCGCCTAGACGCACAGTTCGGGACCCCCTACCCGAGATCCGCCGGTTTTGACATCGACAATGATGACGAACTCTTTCAAGCCCTGGTGGCCCTGCAGGTGCCGGAGGTCGCGACAAAGAATGTTCACCTCGAGGCCGCGCTCGCCGTGCAGCGCCTCGCCATGCAAGAAACCGTCGACCTGCACATCCACGTCTACGAGGAAATCGTCTACATAGGCCACTACAAGGCAAGCGAGTACAGAAAGACGTTGGCCTTCTTCTAGCGGCTGGAATCATTGGACGCCATTGTTCAGAAGCACGTCGACCTGGCCACGAAAGCCGCTGCTACTTAGGCGCCGTTTGGTGGGCCGGCGCCGTGAGTCGAGGAGGTGGACGTCGTCGATGGATGCATCTCTTATTCTTGCCTCCTGTAACCATCACTGCATCGCCTCGTGGCCTTAATGTTTTATTAGTATAGTACTCCCTCCGTTCCCAAATATAAGTCTTTCTAAAGATTCCAGCAAGTGACTACTACATACGGAGCAAAATGAGTGAATCTACACTCTAAACTATGTCTTCATACATTTGTATGTTGTATTCCATTTGAAGTAGTATCTAAAAAGGCTTATATTTAGGAACGGAGGGAGTATATGGCATTTTTTATTCCATTCGTAACGTTTTCACTGTGAGGTGGGGCCGCAGTTGAGCAAACCCACCCCACCCACCGGGCGTCGACCGAGTTTAGAGTTAGAAGAGAGAAACGAGGGAGGAGGGCTAGCTGTAGCACGGACGCTGTTTGTCAGATGGGACTCGTGTTTATAGAATAGGAGTACTGAGCACTCATGCCTCTTTTTTTTAGGGAAAAATTAGTCGTATGTCTGGTACCACTAGTTGGGTGCGTGCGACCTATAGCTGTCATCACTTTATGTCTACTTTTCGAACCGCGGCTATGCTTCACAGTACATATTTTTCACGCATTTATCCTCCTATATGTACTCCTAGGCTATTTCCACGTGCTCCCATTCGCCAACATGTGGGACATAGAGCATCTGGGCCGTAGTGCATGCACGACTCGGAGCATATGCCGGGGTACTTTACATTGCAGACCTCACGAATTACATGCAAACCCCCCGCGGAAGAATAAATAAATCAATGAATTACTACATGAAACCGGATTATTTTCGTGGAAACCGGAGCACGTTCATTAAATTTTGGACATAACACGTTTATAAAAAATGACTGGACCTAAACCAGTCTAAGGGCCTCTTTGATTTTTCCCGAAAAAAGGGCCTCTTTGATTCGTAGGATACAGAAAACATAGGAATGGGGAAAGTATGATGGCGATGAACCGAGACGAGGAGAACTCTAACTCAGTTAGAGGTTAGAGTTAGATTCTAACCCTGAACTAACTCTAAACCAAAGAGGTGTATGGATGACAGGTTAGATTGACAATAAATGCTCTATCTCAATCATTTGACTACTTTGGACCCTATTTTTAGTCGACTAAAATAAGTCCCTTGGATCCAAGCACCTCTTGGTGTGGCCGGCTCTTTCGTGGCCTCCTCCCGCCACAATTGACATAAACGAACCATCTATACAATCAAGCATGCAAAACATGATAATTTTTACTTTGTCCATACAAATGAGATATCCCACTTAAACATACAAGTCGTCAATCAAGCTTCACAAAATAAAAAACACTTCATGAAACAAAGAATGAGGTAACTCATCACGGAAGTTGTTCACAATAGGGAGGGAGCCCAAGCCCTCACCCACCGAGGAGGAGCTCGCCATCGCCGCCCGAGGAAGGCTCAGAGAGCCCAAGCCCCGAACCCTCCGACGCCTTGACCATTGCGAAGTTGAGGTCGACACTGCATGGGTAGCGGGGCCGCTGTCACGATCGAACTTAATCTTTGGGCCTCTAGAAATAATGCAAGCTCAGAATTAAAATACCTAGAAAGGTGAACTCAATCTTTGGGCCTCTAGAAATAATGCAAGCCTGAAACTGAAATACCTAGAAAGGTGAACTCAATCTTTGGGCCTCTAGAAATAATGCAAGCTCTAAACTTAATTACCTAGAAAGGTGAACTGAATCTTTGGGCCTCTAGAAACAATGCAAGCTGAAACCTGAAATACCTAGAAAGGTGAATCAATCTTTGGGCCTCTAGAAATAATGCAAGCCTAAAACTGAAATGCCTAGAAAGGTGAACTCAATCTTTGGGCCTCTAGAAATAATGCAAGCTCGAAACTCAAATACCTAGAAAGGTGAATCAATCTTTGGGCCTCTAGAAACAATGCAAGCCTGAAATTGAAATACCAAGAAAGGTCAATCAATCTTTGGGCCTCTAGAAATAATGCAAGCTCTAAACTGAAATACCTAGAAAGGTGAACTCAATCTTTGGGCCTCTAGAAATAATGCAAGCACGAAACTGAAATACCTAGAAAGGTGAATCAATCTTTGGGCCTCTAGAAATAATGCAAGCTCAAACTCGAATACCTAGAAAGGTGAACTGAATCTTTGGGCCTCTAGAAACAATGCAAGCTTTAAATTGAAATACCAAGAAAGGTGAACTGAATCTTTGGGCCTCTACAAATAATGCAAGCCTGAAATTGAAATACCTACAAAGGTGACCTGAATCTTTGGGCCTCTAGAAAGATTTATTACCTCCTCAAGCAGCATCAAACAATTCCATGCGTGCACCACAAATCTATAGCAAGTTTGATCAGGATCTACTTTTCCAAATCAGAATTAGCGCTAGAGCAAGCAAGATCAATGATATGCCATGAGACAAAGAAGGAACGAACAAACTCACCCCTCTCGCGACCTCCTTGGTAGATGCACCGCCGCCGCGCACGACAGAGGGAGAAAAACGACTGGTGAAGGGGGAGCGGGGCGACCTTCGAAGGTCGGAGGGAGAGGGCGGCCGGAGTAGGGCGGCGGAGGCCGGAAGGAGAGGGTGGCCGGAGGAGAGAGAGGGCGAGCGACGCTTGGGCGGGTGGCCCTATGCGGGCAGGTGAGATTTCTTTAGGGGACCGATCTGGTGCGGGCAGGTGAGATTTTTTTAGTTCTCTTTTAGTGGGCCTAGGATAACTAACTCAATTAGAACCTCTCCACCGGGCTAGTTTTTTTAGCTGGGTTAGAGCAAACTAGCTCAAACTAACCCCTCTTGTTTCGATAATTTGAGGCTATTTCAACCCAAACTAGCTCTAACTCAGGGATCCAAACAAAGAGGAGTGTTACTGTACATGCTACAGTGTGGACCATAGCACATTGTTTTTTATGGCCATATCACCACATTATTGTTTTCTACTGCTGGTTCATTGGGCTACCATGGTTCGCACGGCTGGTTCACTGGGCTGCCGTGGTTCGCACTCCTCTGACCTGACTAGTACTCCCTCCGTTCCTAAATATATGTCTTCGTAGATATTTCACTGTGGACCGCATACGGATGTATATAGATGCATTTTATGTGTATGTTCACTCATTTTCTCCGTATGTGGTCCATAGTGAAATATCTCCAAAGACTTATATTTAGGAACAGAGGGAGTAGTATAGTACTAGTATATACAGCATCATTCTTTGCTCCTTCTTACTACTCCGACATGTGGGAGAGCCAGCATCCGGGTCGACGTGTCATGCACCAGATTAGAGCGCGGAACGGAAGGGGGGCATCACCCCGGTCGGAGTGCCAGTAATTCATGACTATAGTGAGTGGTCATATCACAAGTCTTTCCAAAGAAGCAACGCCAAATCGCACGGCCCCACTCACTCACCCTCCTCGCCTCTCACAAACCGCCTACCCAAAACTGCAGCACAGATTGTGGGAAAAGCCCGCCCTCAACTTTTAACTACGCTAAAATAGTTCGAGCTTGTTCGTTATATATAAATATAGTACTTATCAGATGTTTATTCACCCGTGGGGTTGTTCAATGAATGGAGGGCGGGAGCACAAGTGAACAATACTACCTTTGTAGGGTTTATTGGTCCCCATTTAGAGCAGCCAAATTTTGACCATAGATTAAACTAAGAAAATGTTCACGCATGTCACCAAACATTATGTTTTTCAAAACTATGTTCAAATACGGATCCAATGAGATAATTTTTCTTGACATGCATTAACATTTTGTTAGTTAAATCTTTAGTCAAAATTTGGCACAAACTATAAAAGGGACCTATAAACCAGTAAGGAGGTAGTACTGTAGTAGTAAGTAGAAGTCGTAGAGTAGTCACCTTAAATAGAGAGTTTCTTTTCTTTAATGCCACGTACACAAATTGTAACGCTTGTTGTGGAGAGAAAAAAGATAATCACTCCACTATATATGGACGGAGGGGCCCGAGTGCTTGCTTTACTAGGGTTGCTCTCTTCATTCTCTCTTCTTTTGTAGAAATAAACAAGACAGCGGTAGCGACATTTTCTCTCTCCTCACCGCTGGTCAGAGATCCGGCCGGATCCCTTCGGCCGGTGTATGTAGAGGACTAAAAGGTGCATCGTTCACGCTGTCATCACCGCCGAGGGAGGAAACCCACATCTGCCAGAGAGGCCCGATCCTCTGCCCGTGTCGTTCTCTCCGACACAGCGCCTGCTCGGGAGGTCCTCCGACCCTTCTTCCTCCCTGCCTTTTTGTCCGCAGATCTAACCTGCCGCCGCCGACATCCCGGCGACCCTTAGGTATAAGTTCTTCGAAAGCGGCCTTGCTCTACTGCCCCAGCTCCCCATGTGTCTGCATGTGCATCTTTTTCTACTCCCATCAGCTCTTCGAAAGCCACCTAAATTTTTAGTATTATTAGAGGTAATAAAGCTACTTCATCCATTCGAATCTAGGGCTTTGTTCAAACAACGAAGAAAGGGGGGAAAGTTGTCGCATGAATCTAGGACTTGATACAAAGAGGAAATAATATGGTGAAAGTAGTAGAGACCGGATACCCAACCGGTCTCTTGGTTGAAAAGGGAAATAATGGGAAAACGCAGTACAAACTGGATATGGAGCAGATCTATTATTGGTTGAAAAAAGGATAGAAAGTGGAGGTTGGTGGACAAGTCAACAGAGTATGTCCAGGATTAGATTTGCTACCATCACATAGTAAAAGGTGTCTAGGATTAGATTTGCTGCCCTCACATAGTAAAAGGTCTCAGGATTAGATTTGTCGCCTCACATAGTAAAAGGTCTCGTGATTAGATTTGCCGCCTCGACATAGTAAAAGGTCTCGAGATTAGATTTGCTGCCTCACATAGTAAAAGGCCTCTGTGATTAGATTTGTCGCCTCACATAGTAAAAGGTCTCAGATTATATTTGTCGCCTCGACAGAGTAAAAGGTCTCAGGATTAGATTTGCTGCCTCACATAGTAAAAGGCCTCCGTGAATAGATTTGCGCCTCACATAGTAAAAGGTCTCCGTGATTAGGTTTGCTGCCTCACATAGCGTGAACAAGCTCGCATCACCACTTTATGCCTCCTCAGACGTACATTGTGCCGATGCGCCCACCGTCGCATGTCCTTATACCAACCTTTTGCTGTTTTTTTGCGGGTAAACCAACCTTTTGATGTAAGGGCGCATGTAAAATGAAGCGATCACACTGTTACCTTAGGGACATGTCTAACCAGCATTATTGTTAATCTAATGCCTCCAGTGATAAGATGCAATTAAACTGTGTTACAAATGGCACTCCTGCTGTTTTCCCCAGTATGATAAGTAAGTTGCTCCTTTACGCTGCTGAGAGTCCTGGTATCCCCACGGTCCCATGCCCTTAATCCAACTCTTTGGCTACTGTTGATTTACTGTGTCCGGTAAACAAGCAATGCCACAATTAAAGTAATCCCATATCTAAGTAATCTCATTGTTGATCGTAATGCTTCCGGTAACATGAAGCATTGCTGACGTTTTAAAATTTCTACTGTCCTTGCGTGATTGCCATGAACATAATTAAGATGCTTCTTTTCATTTTGTATATGTTTCGTATATTCTTATTGACCAGCAACTGTTTACTTTCTATCATTTTGTGCAGATAGGGATATCCATTTCACCTTGTTGCTATTGTGACCTTTTGGTGAACTGCACAAAACACTTTTTTTGGAATGAGTGTCTTGTGCAGTTCAACTAAAATGTCACGTGGGCAACATCTCTCAATTTTGGTGGAACTGCACAAAATGGTTAAACTAAAGTGAAATCATGCTCTCATGTCTCCTTGTTTGTGCTATGCAAACATGTTGTGCAAACAGGAATACTCTACTACAGATGTTGTGACGGTCAAGAGCAACATCTCTCAATTTTGGTGGAACTGTACAAAATGGTTCAACTAAAGCGAAATCATGCTCTCCTGTCTCCTTGTTTGTGCTATGCAAACATGCTGTGCAAACAGGAATACTCTACTACAGATGTTGTGACGGTCAAGAGCATTCGCCAAGTTCTTTGATTGTATGACATGGCTAGCCAAGATGGATTTAATCCCAATATTCACTTTATCAAAAGGCTCTAATGGGTTGGTTCTGAATCTTGCAAGCTGGGAATCAGTGAGCTGTGTAGGCATCTTTGTTGTACTTATTATTTGTATCTTATTTGTTGGTTGTGAATCTTGCAAGCTGGGAATCAATGAGACGTGTAGGCATCTTTGTTGTACTTATTATTTGGATCTTATTTCTTGGTTCCGAATCTTGCAAGCTGGGAATCAATGAGATGTGTAGGCATCTTTGTTGTACTTATTATTTGGATCTTATTTGTTGGTTCTGAATCTTGCAAGCTGGGAAACACGACATGATGATGCAGAGGACAGCAACCATAAGAAACAGTTCAAACTTGGTAGTATTATCTTTGTGAAAGTGCGACAAATGTGCTGATCGCGTGCGTCCTGAGAATAATAATTCTAATTGTTGTGCATGTTGATCCCGTGGCACTGATAGAACGAGCCAATGCATTGCTTGTTTTAAGTATAAATTTCTATTAAAGCTAATTAAATTTAAGTAAAGTGACCACTAACTCCTGTTATTACAAAGACCAATACTGAGACCGCCGTGAACCGACGTGGCCGGAGTAGGTTTCTTAATGGAGGCATTTGAATGCGCCGAGGTGCATCTTCGCGGCGTGCAGCGGAAGAGGGAGGGTAGTAACTGTTGTCGCTATTGACACTCACCATCTTTGTTGAGTCCAGCCCCAAGAGCTGAAAAATGAACTGCTGCCGCCGCCTACACACTCGTTCACTCGAAGAGACTCCAATGGCGATCCGAGGGGTGAGCCTGCTGGATATGCACTTCAGCAAGGAGTTAGTTCGACGTTCAGTCCTATGGCTGCACCAAGTTGAATGTGATGTACCCCAACAATACGGACTCGGTGAAGCTCTGCCTCGCCTCAGTCCTATGGTTGCACCAGGTTCTGGAGCATTTGCCCGTTTCATCGGCAGCGCCGACTGCACCTTCGCTACGGTGGAGAGAGGGAACAACGCGACGATTCGGCCATCTGGTCCAACAAGCTTGTCGACATCTAGAAGCAATACAAGATCATCAGCAACGGGCAGGAGAAGGACTCCGTGGTTGACCTCGCTGAGACCATCATCGACCCCTGATACGCCAACACGAAAGAAGATGACCTGAACACGTGGGAGGTACCTCTGAATCTAGCCTACATAACCTACGCGGCCAAGGACGCATACGCATGCTACGACATGTACAGGCAGATCTTGGACACGAGGGCGGTTCGCTTCCGTGAATCGACGAGTACACGGACAGCCGCAGCGTCATGATCAAGCGTGCCAGGAAGGTCTAGATGTTGTACTTTATCTGTTTATAAGCACCTTTATCATCTGAGTGTTTCATGCATTAGCCTATTTGTCGTAATTATCTGTTTTGTTCGAAATATTTCTTTTAAGAACCCATTAACCTGATTTCTTTTTTTAGTTGCTATTTGCTAATGTATGTAAACTAGTTCACTTGTCCGTAAAAAAAACTAGTTCACTCGGCTGCCGTGCTTTGAATCTCCTTCCTTCCAACATATTCCTCTCCTCAGGTGGACCCAGCAGGTCTCTGAATTTTCTCCCACTTTCTTTTCGATGTAAACTGAGTTTTCTCCCAGTACTTTCCCCTAGAACCAACTCAACTGTCCCACGTCTAGCCTAAAAAATAATAATACCCCACGTACTATTAACTCATCAAATTAAAATGATATTTTATTTCGTAACTTGAAAGTTCTTACAAAATAATAATAATAATTGTTTATATATAACTTGGCAAGTTAACTCCTAGTGATTGCCTACATAAGCTTGCAAAGATTTTACTGACATGCAATCATGTGTTTATGTTTTTATAACATATCTCCGTCTAGCCCAACATGATATTTTCACCCAGCCCAGCAAGTCCGCGGATTTCGAGAAAAATGCAAATGGGATTTAAACGGGCTGCATAGATGCTACATCATTGTTTCACCCAGCCCACCAAATGGACTAAAAAAATAAATGGACTAGCTGACATGTGGGCCAGTAGGTCAAAGCCTAAGAAGGCGTTGGATTTACATCCAATGGCCGACATTCTTCTTCAATCTCTCGTCTTCTTCCCCCAGTGCTGCCGGAACCGCCTGCTCCAGCCTTCGGCATCCAGCGGTGTTGTTTTGCACTCCTCAGCGAAACGCTACCCCGCCGACGGCCAAGCCATCCCTCCACTCCACACCTCCTGTTATTGTCTGCCGAGTGTAGGCCCACCCCGCACCCGAACCAGTCAAGTTTCCCACTCCTCTCCGTCTGCGACTCCACCGCCATGTCTTCCCCATCTCCGGGTCGTACAAGTCTGGGGCCTTGCCATCGTCCACCGCCTCGGTGCGCTCGGCGCGGCGTGGTCAACATAACGAGAGTCATCGAAGAGGACTGTACGTGGAGAGCCTAACGGCTGGGACCCACGAGGTCCATGGTCGCACGCAAGGAAAGTTCCTCCTTATTACGCACTGTACATGCATTGTACATGGGAAGGGCTTATGTATTTCGCGAAAAAAACGTCCCCCCCGCTGACAGGTCGGACCCACCAGCTATATCTTTGCACGCAAGGAAGTGCCTCCTTATTACGCACCAAAAAATGAATACCCCCCTGCTAGCTGGGACCCACCATAGTGGGTGGCTGACTTGTGGGTCTACTAAGTTGACGAGGACGGAGGGCTTTCTCAACTTAGTCAATATGAACGATTCTAGCTCTAGTGACCGTACGATGTCCATCCAACGACCATAGTACTTCTTCAACCTCTAGTCTTGTTGCTCCAGCCGCCCAAAGCAGCACCGGTCGTGCCACGTGCTCCTGCCTCTCGTGACCGGCTGTGATGCCACGGAGGCCTCACCTCCCCCTACTACTCCCACCGCTGGCCCAGGGTATCCCTCTACTCACCCACACCCCCTGTTATTCTTCGGCGACAGCAGCCTCACGCCGCAGCCAAACCAGTGAACCCTCATACTCCACTGCCGCGTCTTCCCTAGCTCCACGTCGTCCCCTTCCTAGGCCTCGCCGTCGTCCACCGCCTTGGTGCTCTCGGCACGGCGTGGTCAATGTGGTCAACGACCGACTTCCATTGGAAGAGTACTGTACGTGGAGAGGCTGACAGCTGGGTCCAAGGCCACAACCTAATTTTTTGTGATTTGCCAAGTAAGTCGCTTTGTTAGGCCTGTTGGGCTGCAAATCTTTCAAGACGAGGAGAGCTTCATTCGGCTGGCCGAGATAATGGCCTATCAGTAATGAGAAATGGGTTGTACATTTTTAAAACACATCAAACTGGCAATTGGTTTCAAATATCTTTTTTTCATTTCGAGATTTTAAATTACATTAATTTTTATGCGTGGAGAATTTGTTGGATTTTATATTGATATACATTTATTTTTAAAATCAATTTGAATGTGAGTTTGAATTTCGGGATTAAAAACAGTTCGGACCGAGCCGAAATATGTAAAATTTCGTATAATTTTTTAATCGTGGCCACAATATGGGCTGTAATGCTAACAAAAAGAATATGGACTCCAAAAAAAACCTTAAGAATTAGCAAATGGGTTGTAAATTATTAGAATAATGGCAGATGAACTGTATGCTGTTTTCCACAGATTTGAGGCTTTCCTAAAAAAACGGTTGGCGCACAAGCAGTGACGGTTGGATGGCCATCCAACGGCCGTCGTGCTTCTTCAATCTTTGCTCTTCCTGCTCCAACCGCTCAAACAAGCGCCGGCGGGACTGCCTGCTCCCTCCTCCTCGCGGCTTTGTCTTTGCGCCAGAGGCCCCACCGCCCCACCGTACTCCCATCGCTGGCCTAGCCATCCCTCTACTCACCCACACCTGATGTTATTCTCCGGTGACGGCAGATGAACCAGTAAACCCTCGTTCAGTCGTACTCCCCTCCGCGTGGGAAACAACTGCGGAGTCTTCCCTGCCTCCGTGTCATTCCCTTCCTAGGCCTCGCCGTCGTCCACCGCCCTGGTGCTCTCGGCGCAGCCTGGTCAACGTGGTCAACGACCGACATGCATCTGAAGTGGACTGTACGTGGAGAGGTCGACAGCTGGGTCCACGGCCGCACGCAAGGAAATGCCTCCTTACTACGCGCAAAATAATGATTCCTCCACCTGACATCGAGGACCCACCGAAAGGGCTTCAGTATTTCCTGAAAAAAACTTTACCGCCGCTGACAGCTCGGACCCACGAGCTATATCTTCGCACGCAAGGAAGTGCCTCCTTATTACGAACAAAAAAATGAATACTCCCCCTATTAGCTGGGACTCAGTATAGTGGCAGGCTGACTTGTGGGCCTACTAAGTTGACGGGGACGGAGGGCTTTGTCAACTTAGTCAATATGCAGGATTGTAGCTCAAGTGACCGTACGATGTCCATCCAACGGCCGTAGTGCTTCTTCAACCTCTGGTCTTCTTGCTCCAGCTGCCCAAACCAGCGCCGGTCGTGCCTCGTGCTCCTGCCTCCCGTGGCCGGCTGCGATGCGGCGGAGGCCTCACCGCCCCCTACTACTCCCACCACTGGCCAGGCCATCCCTCTACTCACCCCCTGTTATTCTGCGGCGACGGCAGGCTCACACCACAGAGAACCATGAACCCTCGTACTCCTCTACGTGTGGGCATCCACTGCTGCATCTTCCCCGGCTCCGCATCGTCCCCTTCCTAGGCCTCGCCGTCGTCCACTGCCCTGGTGCTCTCGGCGCTGCATGGTCAACGTGGTCAAGGAACGACTTCCACCGGACGTGGACTGTATGTGGAGAGGCTGACAGCTGGGTCCACGGCTGCAGAAAGGAAGTGCCTCCTTATTATGCGCAAAATAATTATTCCTCCACCTGACAGTGGGGCCCCACCGGACGGGCCACCATATTTCGCGAAAAAAACGTTTCCCCCTTACTGCTGGGACCCACCAGCTACACCTTCGCACGCAAGGAAGTGCGTCTGGGCAAAAAAAACAAAACGATTCGCCCCCCTGACTGCTGGGACCCACCAGCTACATCTTCGCATGCAAGGAAGTGTTTGACAGTCGGGACCCACCTGGTCGAAGCGTACGTAGCATTGTCATTCTGGTCGCGAACTTGTACGTACATACTGGTCGATGTAGAGGCGCGCACGTGTCGTAGATGTAGAGGCGCGCACGTGTTGTAGTAGAGGCGCACACATAACATGTACATGTACGCACAACGGCGAGGGTGCAAGAAAGAAAATACGGCCACGTACGTATATACGGGCAAGGTCTCGAACGCCTACTCGCGCATACATACATGGCTGGGTCGGAACGGAGAAACAGCATCGTCGTCGTGTTCATGGGGAGCCAACCGGCTGGGTCGGAACGGAATGCGTGGTCGTGTTCATCGGGAGGGCTTGGACGGAACAGGCGATGGAAACGAGGCCAGGCGTACCGCAGAATGAAGGAAACGGACCTCCTACGTTCGGAACAGGGTCCTGTTGATCGAGAGGGGTGTGGCGTATGGCAAAACGGAGGAAACGGACCTCCTACGTTCGAAACGGGGGTCCTGTTGATCGAGAAGGGTGTGGCGTACCGCAAAGCGGACGAAACGGACCTCCTACGGTCGAAACGGGGGTCCTGTTGATCGGGAGGGGTGTGGCGTACCGCAAAACAGAAGAAACGGGCCTCCTACGGTCGAAATGGGGGTCCTGTTCATCGGGAGGGGTGTGGTGTACCGCAAAACGGGACTCCACGAGATATTGTTCATCTCCACCGTCGACCTCCTCCAACCTCCACGGGCTACCGTCGACCTCCTCCAGCCTCCACGGGCTCCTGTTCATCCATCCTCCACCACGCGCTACTCCACCGGCTACTGTTCAACCACCCCTCCACGGGCACCCCACCACCGTCTACTGTTCATCCAGCCCTCCACACCACGGGGTCCTGTTCAACCACCCATCCACCGTCTACTGTTCATCCAGCCCTCCACACCACGGGTTCCTGTTCTCCAGAGGCAACGCCACCGCTCATTGTTCATCCAACCCCCGCAACGCTCACTGTTCATCCCAGAAGCAGCATCGATCGGCTTCAGTGAGCAGCGGTAGTGAAGGAATCGCTCCATGGAGTTCAGTTAATAGCCATCGATCGATCGCTCGGGTTCAGTAACGCGTAGCCTGCAGTGCAATCGCTCGGGTTTAGTTAGAGCCCAATGCCTCGCTCGGCTTCAGTTAGAGCCAATGCCTCGCACACACGCGCGTACGTATGAGAGAAACGCGCATCGCTCGGCCCTCGACCTCCCACCGTAACCGGCAACTCCCCGAAATTTTCCTCCCCCTCGCTTCTACCACGGTTTTTCCATCATGCACGGCCCAAAGAATGTCATGCAGCTACGTCTCCGGCCCGCCCAGGACGAAAAGCCCATTTACTGTCATGATTTGTTGTCATAGAAGTAGGAGCCCACCACATCTAGGATGATACCGGGTTTTGTCAAAATTATCGTCATAGAAGTGTCATATGTATGACAGAAAAAAATTTCGTTCGGCCCAAAATGTCACGGATGTGTCTTTTTTTGTAGTGTAGGCTCTAAGTTTAATGTTTTGCATAAAGCTAATTTTTCTCTACAACAAAGAAATAAATTTTATGTACTACAAAGTTATACCAACATTTGAGAAGGTTCCTCCAACTCAAATCCCAACATTAATCAAGTATCACCATTAAACAAAATTCATTAATTAATAAGTGATGAGATCAACAATAATGTCCACTTCTAGATACTCAAGATGTCCATAATCGGGGACATGGCTAATCATGATTAGTTTATACACTCTGCAGAGGTTGCACACTTTTCCCCACAAGACTCGACTGCATCCATGATCGAAAAATCGAGACATAGTCATCCTGAAGCATTAACTCTCTACTCTGGGTAGACCGGTACACCTACTTTCCCCTACTTCTGCTAATCCACCTCTTCAAGAGCTCACACAACTTACTCAACTATGCCAGAGCCCATAATTGCTTGTGGCCGCACATGGAAGTTTCTAGGCATGAAATATAATATGATCCCTTTGAGCCTGGGTTGCGAACCGAGGAAAAATCACACGGTACTCCGGATTCCCATGGGCAAGGACTGGTTTCTCTAGGTGCCCCAACCAATCCACCCAGATGTGTATTAAAGTTACCACCTTAATGTTGTCCAAAATTATTATCTCTCACAACTTCCATGAATATCACGATCCAATCTCTGTCTACGAGCTTGGCTAAGCAATAAATGAGCATAACGTATATTCCCGGGGTGATCAAAGGTAATAGGTTACTACCTCAAGTACTACGACCAAATCCACATGTTCCCAAATCCTACTCATGCAAATATTTCAGGGGCAAAACTAATGCTTAGTAAAAACTGGGTATAGAAAAGTATGATCCAAGTGTAACTTGCCTTGCTGACGATGGAGAATTCTAGAGATTCATAGTAACAAGCTTCGCACTCCGGAAAATCTAGCATAGACAAACAATAGCATACATAAGCAATCAAGCAAACGATGCAAAGAGAAATCGAGAAAAGATCCAAATAAAACTCGAAAACAAGCAACTAACTAAACTAAACAGAAAACAAATTCTAACAGCATTAAATTTTTGTGGATTATATCTTAACAGGAGGTACATGTGATTATCTACAATTTGCAAAAAAGAATCAACGCAAACCGATCTAGGAAACTAAAGATACAAACAAAACAAGATCAAATACTAATCTGAACTGATCTCAAATTTTAAATTTTCAAAATCATGTTCAAGTACAGGGGAGCATTCTGGAGATTTAGGTGTTGGTTTCATTTAATTTGGATAAACGAGCTAAAAGTTACGCTAGTTTAAAAATTAGGGGCTAAACTGCGATAAAACTATTCATGGATAGGTCCCTGGACGAAAATAAACAGAAAAAAAATCAATCGGACGAACGTCCGCTAACAGAGACTAACGAACGAATTCGTTCGTTAACAGATCTAAACGGGTGAACGTTCGCTACTTAGTCTAACTAATAAAATAAACCGATCTAATTAGCTAAACTGAAAAAACGAAAAGACCGACGATTTATACCAGTTCTCGAGGTTCGGCCGGCGGCGAGAAATCCAACGACGGCGGCAGTCCTCGGCAAGGCGGCGTCGGCGGCGTAGGCGGGCTCTGGCAGCAGGTTTGGTCTTGAGGTGCGGCGTCGCTGCAGCAGCGTCGGGCGGCTGACGACGGTGGCGGCTGCGGTGGTTAGCGAGGGGCGGCGCTGGTCGGGATGACGGCTCCGGCGGCGTGGCGGCGGCGGCATAGCGATGGCGACGGCATGCAGCGGTGGCGGGGCGGAGTGCGGCGGTGTGCGAGGGCGACGGTGTGCGAGGGCGGCAGCGCGGCCCGGACTCCAGCCGGGATCCAGCTTGGACATAGCGGCGGTGGCAGTTGGCTCGGTTGGGCCGCGGCCTGGCTTGAGTTGGGCCGGCCCAGTTCAGTGGCGCGCACGTTTCTTTTTAAATAATTTTTCTAGAGACTGAAAACACTTAAAAATAAATATAAATATAGTCCTAAAAATTCCAGAAAAATTCACGTCTAAATGGCCTTATTAGTGACCTCGTGAACATTTTCCTGGACTTATATGCGTAAACTAAAAATGAACATTACAGTTCTAATTACTCAGCTAACTAATAAATAAACTAGCGAATAAAATCAAATAATTCTCAAAAATTCAATTTTCAATATTTTTCTACTGAATTGAAGATGTGATATTATCTTCTCTCATTATTTTTAAAATATTTGGAAAAAGAATTTTGGAAAACAATTTGATCCAATTACCAAAATTTGATAAATCAAAATTGGATTTTTGTGAAACCTCCAACTGTCTCAAATTGGCCCTTGAGTTGCTTAAGGCCTCCTGGATCAATATGCAAGAAAAACTAAACAACAAAATGAATAAATCATGTATGCATATGAATGATCTATGTATAACATCCAAATTGAAAATTGGGGTGTTACAAACCTACCCCCCTTAAGATGAATCTCGCCCTCGAGATTCGGGTTGGTCAGCAAAAAGGTGGGGGTGGTCCTTGCGGAGGCCTTCTTCTCGCTCCCAGGTGGCTTCCTCCTCGGTATGGTGATTCCACTGAACTTTGCTAAACTTGATGACTTTGCTGCGAGAAACTCAGCTGGAAAACTCGAGAATCTTAACTGGCTTATCTTCATAAGTCAGGTCACTATCCAACTGAATCGCTTCCAGTGGCACTATATCTCTCAGAGGAATGTCAGCCATCTCTGCATGGCACTTCGTCAACTAGGAAACGTGAAACACATCATGAATTCCTGACCATCCTTCGGGCAATTCCAACTTTTAGGCAACTTCTCCCATACGTTCCAAAACTCTATATGGTCCCACAAATCATGGTGCTAGCTATCCTTTGACTCCAAAAAGTTTAACTCCTCAAACTGGGGACACACGAAGATATGCTCTGTCTCCGACTTCATAGGATACCTCCTTACATTTAGTATCGGCATAACTCTTCTGCCTGGACAACGCTATCTTGAGTCTATCTCGAATCAACTTAACCTTCTCCTCAGAATCTCTGATTAAGTCTAGACCGAACATGATAGAGGCGAAGGTGTCCTGTCTTTCGATGAGATGGTAGCTTTCATTTTGGTGGAAGTCAACTTTGACAATCTGACTACGAACATGCAAGGACGTCATGCCTTAGCAATCGCTAAACCAACTCTGAGAGGTTATTGACCACGCCGGAGCACGATCAACCTAACCACGAAGGTCTATTTCCTGCAAGCAAACGAAGAACAAACAAGAAACTAGGATTGCAATCTGGATATTGCGAATAATAGAGGAAAGCTTTAATAATGAAGGTGGGGTTCTGTGACGCCTTTGTCTGGTCGTTGAACACAAACAAAGTACGCGAAGTTGCAGCTATGGCAAACTTTTAATCTAAACAAAACCCGAAGTCTAACGGTGCCCTAAGGGCTGTATATATGGAGGAAGAGGGGGGAATTTCATGGCCCTTGGTGGAGGGGTCTGAAATCAACCCTATCTCTTGTTTCCCCACACATACGGACTCTAAAAATAGCCTATACTTATGTATTTTGAAATTACATGGGCCTGGCCCTATAATAAGGTGTCGCAACACCTAGAATAGCCTCGGGATGAAATTTATGAAATGGCATCTTGTATATTTCGCCCAAGGCTACATGCACCCATTATGGTGGCTTCAAAGTCCTGAAATCATCACTTGTAACTTCGTTCGTGTTCCCCTTGCGCATGCCATAATCTCCATGCTTGTTCTTGCTCCAATGTTCATCCTTCTCCAAGCTAGGCCCTTCACTTGTAAGCAAAACAAATGTATCCAATTTAGGCAGCATCATATTCTCATTAGAATCATTACCAAGAAACGGAAGTACCTGATAATTTAATTGGCGTGCGCGAGCTCTAGTAATTGGTCCAGTATATGTAGCAGTAGGGGTTGTGGGTGTAATAATGGTATTGATGTCCTCATCATCCTCCCCTTCTTGAAATGAAGTCGTCCCTGACGGAAGCTCATCTTCCTCACCCAAATAAGGCTTCAAATCTGCAATGTTAAAAGTGGGACTAACCCCAAAATCTGCAGGCAACTCAAGTTTATATGCATTATCATTTATTTTCTCCAACACCTTAAAAGGACCATCAACACGAGGCATTAGCTTTGATTTGCGCAAATCAGGAAATCTATCCTTACGCAAATGTAACCAAACAAGATCTCTAGGTGCAAACACAGCATGTTTTCTACCCTTATCTCTAGCAAGTTTATATTTAGCATTCATACGCTCAATGTTTTCCTTAGTTAACTCATGCATTTTTAAAATCAATTCAGCACGTTGTTTAGCATCAAAATTAACCCTCTCCGAAGATGGAAGAGGTAACAAATCAATAGGTGCATGAGGAAGGAAACCATACACAATTTCAAAAGGTCACATCTTAGTAGTAGAATGCAATGAACGATTATAAGCAAATTCAATATGAGGCAAGCATTCTTCCCACATTTTCTTATTATTCTTCAAAACAGCCCTAAGCATAGTAGACAATGTTCTATTGACTACTTCAGTTTGTCCATCAGTTTGGGGGTGACAAGTAGTACTAAAAAGCAATTTAGTCCCCAACTTAGCCCATAAACATCTCCAAAAGTGGCTAAGAAATTTAGTATCGCAAACTGAAACAATAGTATTTGGCACACCATGCAAGCGAATAATTTCACGAAAGAAACAACATCATCTCTTATATGACATGGTATAAAGTGTGCCATTTTCGAGAATCTATCCACGACAACAAATATGCTATCCCTCCCCTTCTTTGTTCGAGGTAAACCTAAAACAAAGTCCATAGATATATCCTCCCAAGGAACACTAGGTACAGGCAAAGGCATATATAAACCATGAGGATTGAGTCGTTACTTAGCTTTTTGACATGTAGTGCAGCGAGCAACAAAGCGCTCAACATCCCGTCTCATCTTTGGCCAAAAGAAATGTGTAGCAAGTACGTCCTCCGTCTTCTTCACGCCAAAGTGTCCCATTAGTCCTCCTCCATGTGCCTCCTGCAACAACAAAAGACGAACGGAGCTAGGTGGAATGCATAGCTTGTTAGCAAGGAACACAAATCTATCATTAACGACGAACTTGTTCCATGTTCTTCCTTCTTTACAATTCTGCAATACATCTTTAAAATCAGCATCATGCACATGTTGATCTTTGATGGTCTCCAAACCAAATATTTTGAAGTCAAGTTGTGAAAGCATAGTATAGCGATGAGACAATGCATCAGCAATAACATTTTCTTTACCCTTCTTGTGTTTAAGGACATAAGGGAAAGTCTCAATGAATTCAACCCATTTAGCATGTCTACGATTAAGTTTAGCTTGACTTTTAATATGTTTCAAAGATTCGTGATCAGAATGTATAACAAATTCTTTGGGCCATAAATAATGTTGCCATGTTTCTAAAGTCCGAACTAGAGAATATAGTTCTTTATCATAAGTAGAATAATTCAGACTAGGCCCACTCAATTTTTCAGAAAAGTATGCAACAGGTTTGCCAACTTGTAATAAAACACCTCCTAATCCAATTCCACTAGCATCACATTAAAGCTCAAATGTCTTATTAAAATCAGGAAGTTGGAGTAAAGGAGCATGTGTCAACTTATCTTTCAACACCGTGAAGGCTTCTTCCTGTGCGGTACCCCAGACAAAAGGCACATCCTTCTTTGTAAGCTCATTGAGAGGTGCAACAATGGTTTTAAAATCTCTCACAAAACGCCTATAGAATCCAGCGAGGCCAAGAAAACTCCTCACTTGTGTGACCGTTTTGGGCTGCGGCCAACTCTCAATAGCTTCAATCTTGGCTTTATCAACTTCAATTCCCTGTGGAGTAATAACATAGCCAAGAAAAGACACTCGGTCGGTGCAAAAGGTGCACTTCCCAAGGTTACCAAACAAACGTGCATCACGTAGATCAATAAAAATAGCATGTAAATGTTCCAAATGTTCCTCCAAAGATCTGCTATAAATCAATATGTCATCAAAGTAAACTACCACAAATCGTCCAATGAAAGCATGTAAAACTTCGTTCATTAATCTCATGAAAGTACTAGGTGCATTAGTTAACCCAAAAGGCATGACTAACCACTCATATAATCCAAACTTAGTTCTAAAAGTTGTTTTCCATTCATCCCCCAATTTCATACGAATTTGATGGTATCCACTACGCAAATCAACTTTGGAGAATATTGTAGAGCCACTCAATTCATCAAGCATATCATCTAGCCTAGGAATAGGATGGCGATAACGAATAGTAATATTATTAATGCCTCTACAATCAACACACATACGCGATGTACCATCCTTTTTCGGCACTAGAATAATAGGAACAGCACAAGGACTAAGGGATTCACGTATATAACCTTTGTCGAGAAGCTCTTGTACTTGACGCATAATCTCCTTCGTCTCCTCTGGATTGGTACAATATGGCGCACAGTTTGGCAGTGAAGCACCGGGAATTAAGTCAATCTGATGCTCAATCCCTCGAATAGGCGGTAATCCCGGTGGCACGTGTTGTGGAAAGATGTGAGCAAACTCCTGCAAAATGTTAGTGACAGCAGGAGGCAAAGAGGAAGGCACGTCCTCGAATGAAAATAATGCCTCTTTGCACACAAAAGCAAAGCAAACAGATTTGCTGAAATCTAGCTCATCAATATCAGATTTGGTGGCAAATAAACATGCACTTTTCGATTTAATTTCAGAAGCAACACTAGATGGTTTATTATTAGGCTTCATTTGTTTCTCAAATTCTTTTGCCACAATCTGATTTTTACTCTTATTCTTCTCCTTTTTTGCTTTGTTAGATCTATTAATATCATCTTTCAAAATGGAATCAGGAGTCATAGGAAGCAAAGTAATATTTTTATCCTTATGAACAAGAGTATATTGATTGTTTCTACCATGGTGTACAGAATTTTTATCAAATTTCCATGGTCTACCAAGTAATAAGGAACATGCTTGCATAGGTACCACATCACAATCAACATAATCAGCATATGTAGAGATACTAAAATGCACATGAATAGTACATGTTACCTTAACCTTGCCGCTGTTGTTGAACCATTGGATGTAGTAAGGATGTGGATGTGGTCTTGTGGTGAGAGAGAGCTTCTCCACCATCTCCATGCTAGCCAAGTTGTTGCAGCTCCCTCCGTCTATGATGACGCGCATGTAGCGTTCCTTCACAACTCCCTTTGTATGGAATAAATTATGCCTCTGATTTTGCTCACTTGTGTGACTGCACACTCAAAACATGGTGAGCAACTAAACATTCATACTGTCGGCGTCTTGGGAGCCATGTATTGCGTCTCATGATCAGAATCATCTCCACCATGTTCTTCACGTGTAATAAGAGCCAAAGTCTCCTCATCATAGTCACTAGCGGACTCCTACCCACCATCCTCAGTAGCAATCATCAAATGCTAAGATTTGCATTCTCTCGCATAATGACCTCTTCCCTTACGATGATGACAAATAATATCACTTGTTTGCCCAGTTGATGCCATGGAAGAAGAAGAGCTCTGTGCAGGCCCGGCAGGTGCGCTCTTGGCAGATAGTGGTGGTTGTGCCTGCTTTCTTGTATCACGGCTGGAGGTGGCACCTAATGGAGGTGCTGGTGTAGTGGAAGTAGAAGATGCACGTTGTGTCCATGATGAAGGTCGACCTGCAGAAAAGTTAGTTCGCACCGATGCTTGTCGATCCTGCACTTCACGTTCAGCTTTGCAAGTAAGATGGAATAAATGAGTGATATTAGTATACTCCTTATACTCTAGAATGGTCTGAATCTCTCTATTTAACCCACCCATAAAACGTGCAAGCAATGCTTCATTCTCCGAAACAATACCACATCTAATCATGCCAGTTTGTAATTCCTGGTAATATTCTTCTACAGAATTTTTCCCTTGTCTTAAACGCTGCAATTTTTGAAGCAATTCACGTTGATAATATGGTGGAACCGAATGAGTACATATAGCAGTTTTCAAAGCAACCCAAGTAGTTGGAATAGGATATAATCTACAATGTTCAGACCACCATACACATGCAAAACTAGTGAAAGCACAAACAGCAGCAGCAACACATCTCTCCTCAAGATATTGTAAACATGTAAATTGTTGTTCAATTTCTAACTCCCAAGTAAGATATATATCAGGAACATATCTACCCTCAAATGGTGGAATATTCAATTTCAGTTTAGGAAGATGGTCATGATCTCGTACAGCCCTACCATTGTGATTATTTGCATGTGGACGACCTGGTGGTTGTGGTGCTGGTGGTTGCACGTAGTTCTGATTTTGATCAACCTCATCCTCGTAATCTCCTGCATAATCATCCTCCGCATCAGTAGCAGGAGCCACAGAAGTATCAATAGCAGCACCAACAGTTTGGCCAGGCTGAAGAAGGACACGGCTCGCTCGGCGGAGGTCTGTTTCGCGACGTGGAGGTAGTAGTTGTTGTTGTTGCAGAGATGTGGCAGGTGCAGCGGGTGGAAGACGTGCAAGCAGTTCATTAAATCTGTTATCGAGTGTTATCGAGCATTGTTTTGAACGTCTTCTAAAGGCCAGTGATCTTATCCATGGCCTCTTCAAAATTGTTCAGCACATCTTGTACCTGTTCAGTCATCATTTGCTGAAACTTATGATGAAACTCCTTGTTCGTTAAGTTCGCCCAGTCAATCTCGTCGGCTTGTGATCCTGGCATGGTTAGCAATGTAAAGCAGACAAGAATATGATCCTACAGACTACTAACAAGTGGTGGTGGTGGGTGTCACAAATCCGTCAAGCAAAACTCAAATTCTTACTAGTTCTTACCCAGCAGCAGGCGGTGATCGGCAACCATTGTAGTCAAAACTCTCAAAGCTTGGATAGAGCGATTACCAGGGAGAGTCAAACACATGACGTAGATGTATGTGGAGCTGGGAAGGCTTATAATATGGTAGCAAAAAGGATCAGCAATAATCTATTCAGAGATGCAAAGTCGAATAAACGCTCAACGACGGTACTGTGCTGGTCCCAGGCTAGACCATGTTAGAGACGCGAGCCTAGAACACTAACAAAATCACGGCGCTGCACGTAAACAAGGGAGAAGCACACTCCGGAAAAAAAAATCACACTTTTTTTTTGCGCTCTGCTTTTTTTTGCGCTCCTTTTTTTTGCGAAAAATCACTATAATGGCGAGTGTCTCAAAACTCTTCCCAGGTCAAACTGATAGGATGGGCACAAAATTTTTTTGACAATTTTTTTTCGGAAATCAGGGAAGCAACGACGAAAAAGTGCGACAAAAAATCACTATGATGGCGAGTGTCTCAAAACACTCCCTGGGACCTAAAATAGGATAGGGAAAAAATATATTCGGTCGCCGAAATTTTGTCCGAAAAACTGCCCGGGGGTCTCCGATTTTTTTTCCGAAACCTACTCAGGCAAGGAAACACGAATCGGAAATTAGATGGATCTCGAAAATAAATCTAATATGCAAGGAACTCGGATTGGTGGTGGATATATGGTGGTGGTATATGGCAGCGGTGGTGGTATATGGCAGCGGTGGTAGTATATGGATATGGATTGCTGGTGATAGGTGGCAGGGGCGATGATGATGGTGCGGTGGCGGCGTGACAACTTATGACCAGAACTCGAAACTCTAAAAGACTAGACGCTAAGACCAGCAACTTGACGTGACGATGCAACCGCAAATTCAACAAAGCAAATGCAACGCCCCGGATTCAGGTGTCTGCCAGTTATTCGCCGTTGTTGCCATGTCATTTGCTTGCGTGTTGCATTTTGCCATGTCATCATGTGCATCTCATTTTGCATACGCGTTCGTCTCATGCATTCCAGCATTTTCCCCGTTGTCCGTTTTGCAATCCGGCACTCCTATGTCATCTGGCGTCCCCCCTTTTGTCTCTTGTTGTGAGCGAGTGTTAAACATTCTCGGAATGGACCGAGGTTTGCCAAGCGGCCTTGGTACACCACTGGTAGACCACCTGTCAAGTTTCGTGCCATTTGGAGGTCGTTTGATACTCCAACGGTTAACGGGGGAACCGTAAAGGCCTCTTTTGTGTGCAGCCCAACACCCCTCCAAAGTGGCCCAACAACCCATCCAAACCCCCTCCATGCTCTCGCTCGTTCGATCACAATCGTGTGGGCGAAAACCGCTCCTCATTTGGACTCTCCTAGCTCCTTCTAACTACAAATATGCCCTCTCCCCCGAAATCCCGGGTCCAAACCCTAGCTTCTCCCTCCTCCCGCCGCTGGACGTGTTCGTCCCGCACCGGACATGTCCAGCGCCGCCGCCCCGTCCAATCCCACCTCGCCACGCGTCCAACGCGTCTTTCCCCCACCGTCGCGGCACGGCGAAGCCCATCCGAGGCCCGCCCGCCCGAAGCCTCCGTCGCCATGCCCGCGCGCCGAAGTCCGCCGCCGATCACCGCCGTTCGTCCCGGCCGCCGCCGCAGCAGCTTCGCCGGCGCGGACTGCGCCATCCGCCGCGCCACCTCCACGCCTGCGCCACCGGCGACCCGCGCCTTCCAAGCCGTCCCTGCGCGTCGCCCAGCGCCCGCGCCTCCCTGCGCCGCCCGACGCCGTCGCGAACTCTCTCGCCGGTCGCCGTCCAGATCGTCGCCGCCGGCCGCCTCCGCCACCGTCGCCCGCTGCCCTGTCGTCGGATCTGGGCGGGTGGATGAGATCCACCCATCCCCGGACCAAACGCGCGCAGCCCGTTCCACCCCGCTCCATCCCGGGATCTCCCCGTTCAACTTCCTGCGAGGTGAAATTCCACCAAGTCCCCCGGTTCTACAACATTTTCATTGCAAGTTCATTGCATCATATCTTCATGGTTGTAACTCCGTTTTGCGTGCACGAGATACCGGAATGTTTATCATGAGATTCTCTTCATTTCATTCCATTATGCCATGCTTGTTTGAGTCCATCTTGGTGCCCTAATCATCGTTGCAAGAGTGCTATATGATGTTAACCTGCTGAAACTGTTATAACTTTGTGATTTGTCTTTTTCATTGCATTTTATGTGTGCATCCTTTGAGCATGAGCTCTACATGTGTTTTGTGCTACATCATGCCATCTTTACAGTGGTGCAATCCATGTATTTGTGTGAGTCTTGTAGTAAGTGCATCGAGCTCGTGAAGTAGGGTACTTGATGTTACTGTTTTGCTAGACTGTTTCTGCTATATCATGATGCTATATAAACCTGCTGCTACAAGTCATTCTATGCATAATCTGGAGATGTTTACTAAGGATATTTTGTTATACATGTCATGATCTATCCATTCATACCCCTGGTTGCATTTATAGTCTGCTGCGACTTGTTTTTATCTTGCTCAAAACTTGCTATATAATGTTTCTGTCAGCCTGTTAACATTAAGTTCAATGTTGCCATGATTGTTGTTAGTGATCCAAGCATGCTATGGACTTTCTCTTGCCATTTTTTGCTTCTTAAACATTTCTTCTTACAGTTGGTTACCTTTCCATGCGATGTATTGCTCAGTGGTGAGTGGTACAAGCTCACCAACATGCCTACTTATTGTTGTTCCTGCCATGTCTGAATCTGTCATATCATTTGCCATGTTTACATGGATACCACCATGTTTTCTATTGATCTTTGGAATAAGTTCAGTAAGGGAGTTTTGTTCTATGTCTTTAGTACTAGCATTCCATGTCTTTGTTTGCCATGTTAAGTTCCTTAAACATGTTGTTTGATAGCTCTAAACATTGCAACCTGATGTTATTTCTGCTAAGTCTGAAACTGTTATAATTTGCAATCTTGCCATGTCCTTTTGAGCATGTTCTAGTGATTTCTGGAGATAGCTCAGTTTTCATGTTTTGTCATGCTTTACCTGTACTTCATGCCCATGTATTTTGTTCTTATGTTGGGGTGTTGTAGCTTGTTGTTTTGATGCTTGCTATATGCCTAGTTGTTGTTTTGGACAGCTTGTCCTTTAAACTTGTAGTGTGTATGTGTTGAACCGTTGCTCCGTTTCGAGTGTGTTCTATATGAAACTTGCCTGATTTAGCATGTAGTTTTATATTATCATATTGCATCCTTGATTTGAGGTGTTTGCTTGATGCTTGTATGCATTTTGTATCAATGCCATGTTTAACTTGTTTTGCTCATATCTTCTAGGCCGTAGCTCCGAATTAAATGAACTTTATATGTAACTTGACTAGAATTTCGTGTAGATCCTCTTGGTGCATCTTAACTTGCTGTTTAACAACTTGAACATAAGGTTTATTCAGTTCTGGACCAATTTCTAAATTTGCATATGAGGACTTACCGGAATTGTTATATGTTGTTCCCGGCCTCATTTAAACTTTTTTTGTTGTGTTGCTCTTGTATGCATCATCTCTCGCCATGAGTAGCTTCATGTAGCCTTGTCATGCATCATACTTGGTTGAGCATCATGCCTTGTCATGTGCGGTGTGTTTACCATGTTGTGTGCTTCTTCTCCATAGTTCTTGTTTCGTTGCGATCGTGAGGATTCGTTCGTCTACGCTTGGTTCGGCTTCATCCATTCGTCTTCTTCATGGACTCGTTCTTCTTCCTTGCGGGATTTCAGACAAGATGGCCGTCACCTTGGATCTCACTACTATCATTGCTATGCTAGTTGCTTCGTTCTATCACTATGTTGCGCTACCTATCACTTGTTCTTCAAGCCTCCCAATTTGCCATGTCCGCCTCTAACCTTTTCACCCTTTCTAGCAAACCATTGCTTGAATATGTTACCGCTTTGCTCAGCCCCTCTTATAGCGTTGTTAGTTGCAGGTGAAGTTGAAGATTGCTCCATGATGGACAGGATTATGTTGGGATATCACAATATCTCTTATTTAATTAATGCATCTATATACTTGGTAAAGGGTGGAAGACTCGGCCTTATGCCTGGTGTTTTGTTCCACTCTTGCTGCCCTAGTTTCCGTCATACCGGTGTTATGTTCCTTGATTTTGCGTTCCTTACGCGGTTGGGTGATTTATGGGACCCCCTTGACAGTTCGCTTTGAATAAAACTCCTCCAGCAAGGCCCAACCTTGGTTTTACCATTTGCCTCACCTAGCCCTTTTTCCCTTGGGTTTCCGGAGCCCGAGGGTCATCTTTATTTAACCCCCCGGGCCAGTGCTCCTTCGAGTGTTGGTCCGAACTGAGCTTCCTGTGGGGCCACCTCGAGGAAACTTGAGGGTTGGTTTTACTTGTAGCTAGTCTCATCCGGTGTTTCCCTGAGAATGAGATATGTGCAGCTCCTATCGGGATTTGTCGGCACATCGAGCGGCTTTGCTGGTCTTGTTTTACCATTGTCGAAATGTCTTGTAAACCGGGATTCCGAGACTGATCGGGTCTTCCTGGGAGAAGGAATATCCTTCGTTGACCGTGAGAGCTTGTGATGGGCTAAGTTGGGACACCCATGCAGGGTATAAACTTTCGAAAGCCGAGCCCGCGGTTATGTGGCAGATGGGAATTTGTTAATGTCCGGTTGTAGATAACTTGACACCGGATTCGAATTAAAACGCATCAACCGCGTGTGTAGCCGTGATGGTCTCTTCTCGGCTGAGTCCGGGAAGTGAACATGATTTTGAGTTATGTTTGACATAAGTAGGAGTTCAGGATCACCTCTTGATCATTGCTAGTTTCACGACCGTTCCGTTTGCGCTCTTTTCGCTCTTATTTGTGTATGTTAGCCACCATATATGCTTAGTCGCTGCTGCAACCTCACCACTTTACCCCCTTCCTTTCCCATTAAGCTTTGCTAGTCTTGATACCCATGGTAATGGGATTGCTGAGTCCTCGTGGCTCACAGATTACTACAACAACAGTTGTAGGTGCAAGTTATGCGATGATCATGACGCGAGAGCGATGTTAACTTGTTTTGGAGTTCTTCTTCTGCTTCTTCTTCGATCAGGGGATAGGTTCCAGGTCGGCAGCCTGGACTAGCAGGGTGGATGTCGTTTGAGTTTCTGTTTGTGTTTCATCCGTAGTCGGATGTTGATCTTATGTATGATGTATTGATGTATTCTTGCGGCATTTGTATGCCTTGTATGTATCCCCATCTATTATGTAATGTTGATGTAATGATATCCACCTTGCAAAAGCGTATCAATATGCGGTTCTATCCTTGGTGGGACCTTCGAGTCTCTTTAGGATAGTATCGCATATTGGGCGTGACAGCAAAATACTGAAAAGACTATGCAAAGGCTCAGACTGGTTCGAATAGGAAGAACTAACCCTAATTTTTTGGCTTTTTCGTGGACTATAGGTATGAAGAACAGGCTCAATCTAAACTACAAAAAACTGTAAAATCTCACCAAGCAACCTGGAAATTTGATACCACTTGATAGAGGCAAAGGTGTCCCGTCTTTCGATGGGATGGTAGCTTTCATTTTGGTGGAAGTCGACTTTGACGATCCGACTACGAACGTGCGAGGATGTCGCGCCTTAGCAATCGCTAAACCAACTCCGAGAGGTTATTGACCACGCCGGAGCACGATCAACCTGACCACGAAGGTCTATTTCCTGCAAGCAAACGAAGAACAAGCAAGAAACTAAGATTGCAATCTAGATATTGCGAATAATAGAGGAAAGCTTTATTAATGAAGGTGGGGTTCTGTGAAGCCTTTGTCTGGTCGTTGAACACAAACGAAGTACGCAAGTTGCAGCTATGGCAAACTTTTAATCTAAACAAAACCCGAAGTCTAACAGTGCCCTAAGGGCTGTATATATGGATGAAGAGGGGGGGAATTTCGTGGCCCTTGGTGGAGGGGTCCGAAATCAACCCTATCTCTTGTTTCCCCACGCATACGGACTCTAAAAATAGCCTATACTTATGTATTTCAAAATTACATGGGGCTGGCCCTATAATAAGGTTACGCAGCACCTAGAATAGCCTCGGGACGAAATTTATGAAGCGGCATCTTGTATATTTCATCCAAGGCTTCATGCACCCATTATGGTGGCTTCAAAGTCCTGAAATCATCACTTGTAACTCTGTTCTTGTTCCCCTTGCGCATGCCATCATCTCCATGCTTGTTCTTGCTCCAATGTTCATCCTTCTCCAAGCTAGGCCCTTCATTTGTAAGCAAAACAAATGTATCCAATTTAGGCAGCAGCATATTCTCATGAACATTAGAATCATTACCAAGAAACGAAAGTACCTGATAATTTAATTGGCGTGCGCGAGCTCTAGTAATTGGTCCAGTATATGTAGCAGTAGGGGCTGTGGGTGTAACAATGGTATTGATGTCCTCATCAGAACAACTGTCGATCTCCAACTTCATCCCACGATAGTGGTGTCCTGCACCTCATTCCGTACAAGGCTCTGAAAGGGGTCATCTTCAAACTGGCTTGATAACTGTTGTTGTAGGAGAACTCTGCATAGGGTAAATTATCATCCCAACTAGATCCATAATCTAGCGCACAGGCTCTCAACATGTCCTCCAGAATCTGGTTGACTCTCTCAGTCTGTCCATCTGTCTGTGGATGAAAGGTTGTACTGAACTCTAGCCTGGTGCCCAACATTTCGTGCAGCTGATTCCAAAACTTTGAAGTAAACTGTGTTCCTCTATCTGATACGAAGGTCCTTAGAACTCCATGCATACATACGATCCTGGTCATGTATATCTTCGCCAACTTAGCACTTGTATAAGTTGTCTTCATAGGGATGAAATGGGCTACCTTCGTCAAGCGATCGACTACAACCCAGATAGAGTCATAGCCTGAACGGGTCCTGGGTAATCCAGTGATAAAATCCATGCCAAGTTTATCCCACTTCCATTCGGGTATCGGCAAAGGCTGAAGTAACCCTGCTTGTTTCTGATGCTCTGCCTTAACTCTCTGACATACATCGCATACTGCTACATACTCGGCAATATCCTTCTTCATTCCTGTCCACCAAAAACTCTCCTTCAAATCCAGGTACATCTTGGTGTTGCCTAGGTGAATCGAATAAGGCGAATCATGAGCCTCTTGAAGAATTAACTTCCTGATCTCGGGGTCATTAGGCACATAAATACAATCCTCAAACCATAAAGTATCATGTTCATCCTCACGAAAACCATTAGCCTTTCCTTTACTCATCCTTTCCTTTATCTCTGCAATCCCCTTGTCCATCTTCTGGACTTCTTGGATCTTTCCCAGCAAAGTGGACTGAATTTCCAATGCTACAAAATAACCTCTTCAAACTATCTCCAAGCATAGTTCTCAGAGATCATCGGCTAACTCCTGAGGTAATCCTCCGGTTAGGAGCGTGTTAACATAGCTCTTGCGGCTCAACGCATCTGCTATGACATTGGCCTGTCCTACATGATAATGCAATCTCATATCATAATCCGTTATGAGCTCCAACCATCTCCTTGCCTGAGGTTCAACTCCTTCTGCGTGAAGATGTACTTCAAACTCTTATGATCTGTGTAAACATCACAACGGTTACCGATGAGAAAGTGTCTCCTTGTCTTGAGCGCATGCACTACAGCTGCTAACTCCAAATCATGCGTGGCATAATTCAACTCATGAGGTCGAAGCTTTCGTGAGGCGTATGAAACAACTCTTCCTCCTCCATAAGAACACCTCCAAGTCCTCGACGTGAAGTGTCGCAATATACTTGGAAATCCTTGCATATGTCTGGAAGAACATCACTGGGGCTGTAACCAAACATTTCTTCAACTCCTGAAAACTGGTCTCACAATCCTCTATCCATTTAAACTTGGTGTCCTTCTTCAATAACTCCGTCATGGGCTTAACTATCTTGGAAAAATTCTCAATAAATCTCCAATAATAACCTGCAAGTTCAAGAAAACTTCTGATCTCTCCAACTTAGGTGGGTGCCAACCACTTAGTGATAGATGCAACCTTGGTAGGGTCTACTGCTATTCCTTCTCCTGATATAACATGTCCGAGAAATCCAACTTCCTTCAACCAAAACTCACATTTGCTGAACTTGGCATACAACTGATGTTCCCTGAGCTTCTCGACAACCAAGCGCACATTTTCCTTATGATCTTCTTCATTCTTCTAGTAGACCAATATATCATAAATGAACACCACAACAAACTTGTCCAAAAACTCCATGAACACCTTGTTCATCATACTCATAAAATAGGTAGGTGCATTAGTCAAACCAAATGACATGACTGTATACTCATATAGCCCATACCTTGTGGTAAAAGCTGTCTTTGGTATATCCCGCTCTCAGATCTTCAGCTAGTGATAACCTGACTGAAAATCGATCTTCGAGAAAACCTTAGCTCCCTACAACTGGTCGAACAAATCATTGATCATCGGCAGTGGGTATTTGTTCTTGATCGTCACCTCATTCAGTGCACAATAATCAACAACCATCCTTAAAGATCCATCCTTCTTCTCAACTAGAAGCACCGGGGCTCCCCAAGGCGATGAGCTTGGTCGAATATAACCTTTCTCTAGTAACTCCTTAATCTGCTTCTTAATTTCCTCCTAATCATTTGCGGGCATCCGATACGGTCTCTTGGATATTGGTCCGGTGCCTGGCAATAACTCAATCAAAAACTCAATATCTCGATCTGGTGGCATCCCTGGTAACTCCTTTAGAAATACATCGGGATAATCCTTCACCACTGGTACTTCCTCCTGAACAACTCACGATAGGGAATTCACCTGAGTCCTTCTCGGCGCATGCCTAGACACATACTTGATCCTCTTTCCTTTTGGGGTGGTGATAAGAATTTTTTACTGGCGCAATCAATGTTTCCCTCAAACTTGGAGAGCCAATCCATGCCGAGGATCACGTCCAATCCTTGTGACTCCAGGACAATAAGGTCGGTGGGGAAAACATGTCTATCTATGGTTATTGGCAACTAATAACATCCCCCACTAGCCATATACTCTTCTCGTGGGGAATTCACTAACATATGTGACTTAAGGGCTACGGTTGGTAACTTAAACTTGTCCACAAATCCCCTTGATATGAATGAATGAGATGCACGAGTATCGAAAAGAACAAGTGATGTAAATGCATTAATCAAAAACTTACCGACAACTGCGTTGGACTGCTCCTCAATCTCCTCCACACTGACGTGGTTCACCTGACCTCTGGTGCAAGGGTTGGGCTTCTTTCCAGAACTTTTGTTGCCATTTCCATTCTTTGCTTCTGAACATTTAGTGGCGTAGTGTCTGGTCTTCCCGCACTTGAAACAATTAATGTGACTCAGATCCTTCTTGGCGAGTGTCGCGGGGTTGGAACAGTTCTAACTGCTACTTCCTCCATTCCCATTGCCATTCTTAGGGCCACTGTGGTTGTGTGAACTTCCTCCATTGTGCGAATGTCCTCCATGGTTATGCCCTACATGGTTATGAGTACGTCATCCCGAGTACGGGGAATAGTCGGGCTTCTACTGAGCTCCAGAAGTGTACCTCCCATGTCCATACTTCCTCTTGCGGTTGTCTATCTGCTGCTGCTTGCCTTCTATCATGAGGGCCCTGTCTACCAGCTCCTGGTAGTTGTTGAAGGTTGCCACCATCAACTGCATACTTAGCTCATCATTGAGTCCCTCAAGAAACTTCTCCTGCTTCACGGCATCTGTGGCCACATCATGTGGGGCATAGCATGCTAACTTGCTGAACTCATCCACATACTGCCCCACTGTACGACTCCCTTGGCGTAAGTTGCGAAACACATGCTTCTTCAAACGCATGGCTCCAGCTGAAACATGTGCGGTGCGGAAGGCCTGCTGAAACCGATCCCATGTAACTGTAGCAATGGGGTAAGTGGTGGTGAAATTCTCCCACCAAGATGTTGCGGGTCCATCAAGATGATGCGCGGCAAAGCGCACTCTCTCCGCATTTGTGCATCCGGCAGTGGCCAGCTCTCTTCCAATCTTGCAGAGCCAATCATCTGCAACAATCGGCTCAGTGCTGCTAGAAAACACCGGTGGATTCAACCTCAGAGAACGGGCTAGGTTGTCAATAGGGGGTGGTGGAGGTGGGTTGTTGTTGTTTCCTTGGTTCTGGTTCTGGTTCTGGACTAACATCTTCTTCAAGGCATTCTGCTGCTGCATCATCTGGGTGAGCTCCGACGGGAAAACGAATCCGGTCTCACGCCTCAGAGGCATCTGATGGGTTAGAAGGGGTGAGAAAACATAATAGAATAAGGTCTAAGAGAGATTTCACTACCCATATGCATATGAGGAAAATACAATCAATTCACTTCATTCAAAATCAAACAAGGTTCACACAATCGATCTAAACTATGATTACAAATTGATCGATCTAACTACATGGAAGAATACTACCAGTAACATGGTGGTCGTCTAGAAATTTTGATCGGTGGAAGACTCCACAATATCTGCTCTAGCTTCGTATTCATAATCATCATCACTGTCATCATTTGCATCACTGTCCATGTCGGTGTCATCCAAGATGATGTAGTCCTTCGAACGGATCTCCACTTCAGGTTCTTGCTTCTGGTTCACCGCGGGTATTCTTAGCTTCTTCTTCAGGTCTTCATGCTTCTCCAATAGCACAGTGAATTCCTATTACTATCCATCATATGTTGACTTGAGTT
Organism: Aegilops speltoides; assembly: GCA_021437245.1. NCBI lineage: Eukaryota > Viridiplantae > Streptophyta > Magnoliopsida > Poales > Poaceae > Aegilops > Aegilops speltoides. Next base: position 205,777,399 of record CM038143.1, read on the forward strand.
CCTCTTCTAGCTCGATATTCCTCTTCATCAGCTTCTTGGTCTTCTTCATGATACCGCACATCTGGTTCTCATATCAACGAATGTGTTGATCCATCTCCTAAATGTATGCTGCAATTGATCCATCCTTCCTGGTACGAATCATCTCCCATTCCTTGTCTCGGCATCCACATATCTAATAGATGGTGTCTTCAAGTTCCTTGTGGTACACCTCACAAATGCATCCAAAAGTGATGTGGGCTGCCATGCTCTTTCCCAAGTTCCAACTTGGTGCATCCAAGGTGAAATCAATGGGCTCTGTTGTTGGTGCAAACATCCTCCCAGGTACATGAACTTTGATCCTCCAGCGCTCCTCTTCCAGTAATGTTGCAGTGAAGGTTCCCGTGAAGCTTTGTAGTCCAATGTTCATTTACTTCATGACTTCCTTCAAGTGTCGTTCGAAAGGGGTGTCGTCATCCGGCTGAGTGAACTTGTTCCTGGGGTCCGCCATCTATAGACTAGAAGTAGAGGAGGATTAGAAATGAGCAGAGAAGAGTACCCTGTGGCTTGTCCTAGTGGCCGCATCCTACAGTCAGCATGTGCTCAGATACCATCTTGTAGCGACCATGATCCCAATGGACTGAAGTCTCTGTGCTTAAGTGTCATCCCTGGATCGGTATGCTGACACACACAATACTCGAGGAATTATAACAGAGTTCAATCACACACTTATTACATCGAGATCCTCATAAAGAGTATCTGATACACGAATAATATGGTTGAAGGCCATCTAAACTAAATAACTGCGGAAGCTTCGAAGATAAATGAGTCCATCAACTTCAACGGCATAGCTGAGTGCATGACAATGACCTATTGCACCTTATTCTTTGTCGGTAAAGTCTGCAACATGAGACATTGCAGCCGCGCAGGTCAGCACATGGAATATGCTGGCAGAGTTACACTGTAGAGCAAATGAATGCAAGAAACTATATCTAGATGCATATTTGGCTGGTGGAGGCTCTAAGTTTAATGTTTTGCATCAAGCTAATTTTTTCCCTACAACAAAGGAATAAATTTTATTTACTACAAAGTTATACCAACATTTGAGAAGGTTCCTCCAACTCAAATCCCAACATTAATCAAGTATCATCATTAAATCCAATTCATTAATTAAAGAGTGATGACATCAACAATAATATCCACTTCTAGATACTCAAGATGTCCATAACCAGGGACACGGCTAATCATGATTAGTTTATACACTCTGCAGAGGTTGCGCACTTTTCCCCACAAGACTCGACCGAATCCATGATCGTAAGATCGAGACATGGTCTTTCTGAAGCATTAACTCTCTACTCTGGGTAGACCGGTACACCTACTTTCCTCTACATCTGCTAGTCCACCTCTTCAAGAGCTCACACAACTTACTCAACTATGCCAGAGCCCATAATGGCTTGTGGCTGCACACAGAAGTTTCCAGGCATGAAATATCATATAATCCCTTTGAGTCTAGGTGGCGAACCGAGGAAAAATCACACGGGTACTTTGGGATTCCCATGGGCAAGCACGGCATTCTCCAGGTGCCCCAACCAATCCACCCAGATGTGTATTAAAGTTACCACCTTAATGTTGTCCAAAATTATTATCTCTCATAACTTCCATGAATATCACGATCCAATCCCCGTCTACGAGCATGGCTAAGCAATAATGAGCATAACATATATTCCCGGGGTGATCAAAGGAAATAGGTTCCTACCTCAAGTACTACGACCAAATCCACATGTTCCAAAATCCTACTCATGCAAATATTTGAGGGCAAAACTAATGCTTAGCAAAAACTGGGTATAGAAAAGTATGATCAAAGTGTAACTTGCCTTGCTGACTGATACGGCTCCAACGTATCTATAATTTTTGATTGTTCCATGCTATTATATTACCCGTTTTGGATGTTTATGGGCTGTATTACACACTTTTATATTATTTTTGGAACTAACCTATTAACCGGAGGCCCAGCCCAAATTGCTGTTTTCTACCTATTTCAGTGTTTCGAAGAAAAGGAATATCAAACGGAGTCCAAACGGAATGAAACCTTCGGGAGAGTTACTTTTGGAACAAACGCGATCCAGGAGACTTGGAGTGGACGTCAAGAAGTAAACGAGGCGGCCACGAGACTGGGAGGCACGCCCTAGGGGGGTGGGCGTGCCCCCCACCCTCGCGGGCCCCTCGTGGCTCCCATGACCGACTTCTTCACCTATATATACTTGCATACCCTGAAAACATACAGGAGCACCACGAAACCCTATTTCCACCACCACAACCTTCTGTACCCGTGAGATACCATCTTGGAGCCTTTTCTGGCGCTCCGCCAGATGGGGAATCGATCACGGAGGGCTTCTACATCAACACCATAGCCTCTCCGATGAGTTGTGAGTAGTTTACCACAGACCTTCGGGTCCATAGTTATTAGCTAGATGGCTTCTTCTCTCTCTCTGAATCTCAATACAATGTTCTGCTCGATCTTCTTAGAGATCTATTTGATGTAACTCTTTTTGCCGTGTGTTTGTCGAGATCCGATGAATTGTGGGTTTACGATCAAGTTTATCTATGAGAAATATTTGAATCTCCTCTGAATTCTTTTATGTATGATTGGTTATCATTGGAAGTCACTTCGAATTATCAGTTTGGTTTGGCCTACTAGATTGATCTTTCTTGCAATGGGAGAAGTGCTTAGCTTTGGGTTCAATCTTGCGGTGTCCTTTCCCAATGACAGCAGGGGCAGCAAGGCACGTATTGTATTGTTGCCATCGAGGATAAAAAGATGGGGTTTATATCATATTGCTTGAGTTTATCCCTCTACATCATGTAGTCTTGCCTAATGCGTTACTCTGTTCTTATGAACTTAATACTTTAGATGCATGCTGGATAGCGGTCGATGTGTGGAGTAATAGTAGTAGATGCAGAATCGTTTCGATCTACTTGTCGCGGACTTAATGCCTATATACATGATCATGCCCAGATATCCTCATAACTATGCACTTTTCTGTCAATTGCTCGACAGTAATTTGTTCACCCACCGTAATACTTATGCTATCTTGAGAGAAGCCACTAGTGAAACCTATGGCCCCCGGGTCTATTTTCTATCATATAAGTTTCTGGTCTACTTTATTTTGCAATCTTTACTTTTCAATCTATATCTAAAAATACCAAAAATATTTATCTTATTATTATCTCTATCAGATCTCACTTTCACAAGTGGCCGTGAAGGGATTGACAACCCCTTTATCGCATTGGTTGCGAGGTTCTTGTTTGTTTGTGTAGGTACGAGGGACTTGCGTGTAGCATCCTACTGGATTGATACCTTGGTTCTCAAAAACTGAGGGAAATACTTACGCTACTTTGTTGCATCACCCTTTCCTCATCAAGGGAAAACCAACGCAGTGCTGAAGAGGTAGCAAGAAGGATTTCTGGCGCCGTTGCCGGGGAGTCTACGCCCAAGTCAAGACATATCAAGTACCCATCACAAACTCTTCACCCTCGCATTACATTATTTTCCATTTGCCTCTCGTTTTCCTCTCCCCACTTCACCCTTGCCATTTTATTCACCCTCTCTTTCCCGTTCACATTTTTCTCGCTTGCTTCTTGCTGACACTATGTCTGAAATTGGGGAGGTTATCATTGATAATGACAATAGTAATAACATGGGAAACTTTGATGCTTTTGATGATCCTGCTGAAGAACCCACTATCTTACATAATAAAAAGTTTCGAATCAGTAGTGGTAATATTATTGGAAAAGGGGTTATTCAAGACTTCTTTACTTGTGCTAGTGCTTTACCTTATGGGTGGTTCTATTCGTCATAGAACTAGTAGTCTTGCGGATGCTATATCCTTGCTTATAGTTGAACTTGAAAGACAGTTTATGCGTATGCATCCTTGAATACAAAGGATTTTCCTAGAGTTTTCCAATATTGAGCATTCTTCTGTTAAGCGTGCAGCTACTGTCTTTTTGGCACAGGAGTTAAGATTTATAAAAAAAAAGCCAAAGAAATCTTTGCGCACTAGAGGGTGGACGCTGGTCGCCCTCCCATAGAGGCGATCCTTTTTTATCAAGAAGACATAATGCGTTTACAATCCTTAGATCATGTTGCTTTTAATCAAAACCTTAGAAAGAAGGTTCCTACCGATGTTATAGTTGATAGAATCTCTGAACTTAATGATGATTTTTCTATTCAAAACAATGGGTTAGGATTTTCTCTTGAGAAAAGGCTCATGACTTTTTGCCAAAACAATGCTTATAATGATGAATTGGTTGTGCAATGTGAGGGGCCAAAGGAGGAACCCATACCTCCCGAGCTTGATCTTGGGGACTTCTGTCCCATTTAATTTAGCACTTTTGATTACTTTTGCTTGCCACAAAAAAAACTTGCTGCTGAACGTAGGGCATATGTGATGACTTTTCGTGATTTACCATATCATTATGGCAATACCTAGATCTATCCTCGCTTTTATGCCTAGCAAGGGGCGTTAAACGATAGCGCTTGTTGGGAGGCAACCCAATTTTATTTCTGTTCTTTACTTTTTGCTCCTCTTTAGTATTCAATAATTCATCTAGCCTCTGGCTAGATGTGGTTTTATGTTTTAATTAGTGTTTGTGCCAAGTAGAACCTATAGGATAACCTACGGTGGAAGTTAATTTGATCTTGCTGAAAAACAGAAACTTTTGCACACACAAGAATAATTTTAATAAATCACAGAAACGTGATTTTTAGTTGATTATTTTTGCAGAATATTAGTAGACAAATTTCCTAGGACTTCCTATTTTTGTAGTATTTTTAGAGTTCCAGAAGTATTCCAAAAGTTACAGATTGCTACAGACTGTTCTCTTTTTGATAGATTCTGTTTTTCGTGTGTTGTTTGCTTATTTTGATGAATCTATGGCTAGTATCGGAGGGTATGAACCACAGAGAAGTTTGAATACAGTAGGTATAAAACCAATATAAATAAAGAATGATTTCATGACAGTACCTTAAAGTGGTGGTTTGCTTTCTTGCACTAACGGAACTCATGAGATTTTCTGTTGAGTTTTGTGTTGTGAAGTTTTCAAGTTTTGGGTAAAGATTTTATGGAGTATGGAATAAGGAGTGGCAAGATCCTATGCTTGGGGATGACCAAGGCACCCCAAGGTAAATTCATGGACAACCAAAATCCTAAGCTTGGGGATGCCCCGGAAGGCATCCCCTTTTTCGTCTTCGTCCATCGGTAACTTTACTTGGAGCTATATTTTTATTCACCACATGATATGTGTTTTGCTTGGAGCGTCTTGTACGATATGAGTCTTTTCTTTTTATTGACCACAATCATCCTTGTTGTACACACCTTTTGAGAGAGACACACATGATTCGGAATTTATTAGAATACTCTATGTGCTTCACTTATATCTTTTGAGCTAGATAATTTTGCTCTAGTGCTTCATTTATATCTTTTTAGAGCATGGTGGTGGCTTTATTTTGTAGAAATTATTGATCTCTCATGCTTCACTTATATTATTTTGAGAGTCTTTTAGAACAGCATGGTATTTGCTTTGGTTATAATTTTAGTCCTAAAATGATGAGCATCCAAGATAGGTATAATAAAAACTATCATATAAAGTGCATTGAATACTATGAGAAGTTTGATGCTTGATGATTGTTTTGAGATATGAGGATGGTAATATTAGAGTCATGCTAGTTGGGTAGTTGTGAATTTGAGGAATACTTGTGTTAAAAGTTTGTGATTCCCATAGCATGCACGTATGGTGAACCGTTATGTGATGAAGTTGGAGCATGATTTATTTATTGGTTTTCTTCCTTATGTGTGGAGGTCGGGATCGCGCGATGGTTAACTCCTACCAACCCTACCCTTAGGAGCATGTGTGTAGTACTTTGTTTTGCTAACTTGTAGATTTTTGCAATAAGTATGTGAGTCCTTCATGACTAATGTTGAGACCATGGATTATACACACTCTCACCCTTCCACCATTGCTAGCCTCTCATGTGCCGTGCAACTTTCGTCGGTACCATATGCCCACCATATACCTTCCTCAAAACAGCCACCATACCTACCTATTATGGAATTTCCATAGCCATTCCAAGATATATTGCCATGCAACTTTCCACCGTTCCGTTATTTATGACATGCTTCATCATTGTCATATTGCTTTTGCATGATCATGTAGTTGACATTGTATTTGTGGCAAAGCCACTTTCATAATTCTTTCATACATGTCACTCTTGATTCATTGCATATCCCGGTACACCGCCGGAGGCATTCACATAGAGTCATATTTTGTTCTAAGTATTGAGTTGTAACTCTTGAGTTGTAAATAAATAAAAGTGTGGTGATCTTCATTATTAGAGCATTGTCCCAAGTGAGGGAAGGATGATGGAGACTACGATTCCCCCACAAGTCGGGTTGAGACTCCGGACTTTATGAAAAATAAAAGAGGACAAAGAAGCCCAAATAAAAAAAGAGGCCAAATAAGACCACCAAAATAAAATTAAGAAAAATGAGAGAAAAAGAGAGAAGGGACAATGTTACTATCAGTTTTCCACCCTTGTGCTTCAAAGTTGCACCATGATCTTCATGATAGAGAGTCTCCTATGTTGTCACTTTCACATGCTAGTGGGAATTTTTCATTATAGAACTTGCCTTGTATATTCCAATGATGGGCTTCCTTAAAATGCCCTAGGTCTTCGTGAGCAAGAAAGTTGGATGCATACCCACTTAGTTTCTTTTGATGAGCTTTCATACATTTATAGCTCTAGTGCATCCGTTGCATGGCAATCCCTACTCACTCACATTGATTTCTATTAATGGGCAACTCCATAGCCGTTGACACACCTAGTTGACATGAGACTATCTTCTCCTTTTTTTTCTTCTCCACAACCACCATTCTATTCCACATATAGTGCTATGTCCATGGCTCACGCTCATGTATTGCGTGAAGATTGAAAAAGTTTGAAAATACTGAAGTATGAAACAATTGCTTGACTAAAACCGGGGTTGTGCATGATTTAAATATTTTGTGTGATGAAGATAGAGCAGAGCCAGGCTATGTGATTTTGTAGGGATAACTTTCTTTGGCCATGTTATTTTGAGAAGACATTATTACTTTGTTATTATGCTTGAAGTATTATTACTCTTATGTCAATATGAACTTTTATCTTGAATCATTTGGATCTGAACATTCATGCCACAATAAAGAAAATTACATTGAGAAATATGCTAGGTAGCATTCCACATCAAAAATTCTATTTTTATCATTTACCTACACGAGGACGAGCAGGAATTAAGCTTGGGGATGCTTTATATGTATCCAACATATCTAAAATTTTTGATTGATAAATGCCATTATATTACCCGTTTTGGATGTTTATGGGCTTTATTAGACACTTATATATTATTTTTGGGACTAACCTATTAATCGGAGGCCGAGCCCAAATTGCTGTTTTTTGCCTATTTCAGTGTTTCGAAGAAAAGGAATATCAAATGGAGTCCAAATGGAATGAAACCTTCGGGAGAGTTATTTTTGGAACAAACGTGATCCAAGAGACTTGGAGTGGACGTCAAGGAGTAAACGAGGTGGCCACGAGGCAGTGAGGCGCGCCCTAGGGGGTGGGCGCGCCCCCCCACCCTCGTGGCTCCCCTGACCGACTTCCTTCGCCTATATATATAGTTTCATACCCAGAAAACATCCAGGAGCACCACGAAACCCTATTTCCACCGCCGCAACCTTCTGTACCTGTGAGATCCCATCTTGGATCCTTTTCCGGCGCTCTGCCGGAGGGGGAATCGATCATGGAGGGCTTCTACATCAACACCATAGCCTCTCTGATGAGTTGTGAGTAGTTTACCACAGACCTCCGAGTCCATAGTTATTAGCTAGATGGCTTCTTCTCTCTCTTTGAATCTCAATACAATGTTCTCCTCGATCTTCTTGGAGATCTATTCGATGTAACTCTTTTTGCGATGTGTTTGTCGAGATCCGATGAATAGTGGGTTTATGATCAAGTTTATCTATGATAAATATTTGAATCTCCTCTGAATTCTTTTATGTATGATTGGTTATCTTCGCAAGTCTCTTCGAATTATCAGTTTGGTTTGGCCTACTAGATTGATCTTTCTTGCAATGGGAGAAGTGCTTAGCTTTGGGTTCAATCTTGTGGTGTCCTTTCCCGATGATGCGAGGGCAGCAAGGCACGTATTGTATTGTTGCCATCGAGGATAAAAAGATGGGGTTTATATCATAATGCTTGAGTTTATCCCTGTACATCATGTCATCTTGCCTAATGCATCACTCTGTTCTTATGAATTTGATACTCTAGATGCATGCAGGATAGCGGTCGATGTGTGGAGTAATAGTAGTAGATGTAGAATTGTTTCGATCTACTTGTCGTGGACGTGATGCCTATATACATTGATCATGCCTATATATTCTCATAACTATGCACATTTCCATCAATTGCTCGACAGTAATTTGTTCACCCACCGTAATACTTATGCTATCTTGAGAGAGGCCACTAGTGAAACCTATGGCCCCAGGTCTATTTTCTATCATATAAGTTTTTGATCTACTTTATTTTGCAATCTTTACTTTTCAATCTATATCATTAAAATACCAAAAATATTTATCTTATTATTATCTCTATCAGATCTCACTTTCGTAAGTGGCCGTGAAGGGATTGACAACCCCTTTATCGCGTTGGTTGTGAGGTTCTTGTTTGTTTGTGTAGGTACGAGGGACATGCGTGTAGCCTCCTATTGGATTGATACCTTGGTTCTCAAAAACTGAGGGAAATACTTACGCTACTTTGCTGCATCACCCTTTCCTCTTCAAGGGAAAAACAACGTAGTGCTCAAGAGGTAGCAGTGACGATCGAAAAACTCTAGAGATTCGTCGTAACAAGCTTCGCACTCCGGAAAATCTAGCATAGACAAACAATAGCACACATAAGCAATCAAGCAAACGATGCAAATAGAAATCGTGAAAAGATCCAAATAAATCTCGAAAACAAGCAAATAAGTAAATTAAGAATAAAACAAATTCTAACCGCATTGAATTTATTTGAATTAGATCTTCACAGTAGGTACATGTGATTAGCTATGATTTGCAAAAAGAATCAACTCAAACGGACCTACGAAACTCAAGATACAAACAAAACAAGATCAAATACTAATCTGAACTAAACTCAAATTTTAAATTGTCAAAATCATGTTCCAGTTGGTTTACTAGATAGAGGGGAATGTTCTGAAGATTTATGCGTTGGTTTCATCTAGTATGGATAAACGAGCTAAAAGTTACGCTAGTTTGAAGTTCACGGGCTAAACTGAGATAAAACTATTCACGGATAGGTCCCTGGACAAAAATAAGCAGAAAAAGAAAAATCTATCGGACGAACGTCTGCTAACAGAGACTAACGAACAAATTCGTTCGTTAACAGATCTAAATGGGTGAATGTTCGCTACTTAGTCTAACTAATAAAATAAACCGATCTAATTAGCTAGACCAAAAAATGAAAAGACCGATCGGTTTTTACTGGTTCTCGAGGGTTCGGGCCGGCGGCGATAAATCCAACGGCGGCGGCGGTCTTTGGTGAGGCGGCGTCGGCGGAGAAGCGGGGCTCTGGCGGCGGGGTTCGGGTGCGGGTGCGGCGGCATCGGCGGCGACGGCGGCGATAGTAGGCGGCGGCGGATCGGCGGCGACGGCATGGCGTGGCGTTAGCCGCAATGGCGGGCATGTGGCGGCGGCGCGAGAGCGGCGGCGGCGCTAGATGGCGGCGGCACGGCTTGGGACGGCAGCTCCGGCGAGGCGGCGGTGACGGTTGGCTCGGCTGAGTCACGGCCTAGCTTGAGCTGGGCCGGCCCAGTTCGACGGCGCGTGCCCGTTTTTTTAAACAATTTTTCTAGAGACTGAAAACATTCAAAAATAAATATAAATATAGTCCTAAAAATTCCAGAAAAATTCACGTAGCTAAATGGCCTTATTAGTGACCCCGTGAACATTTCTCTGGACTTATATGCCTAAACTAAAAATAAACATTACAGGTCTAATTACTCAGCAAAATAATAAATAAACTACCGAATAAAATCAAATAAACTCTCTAAAATTCAAAATTTAATTTCCAATTTTTTCTACTCAATTGAAGTAGTTATATTATCTTCTCTCATTATTTTTAAAATATTTGGAAAAAGAATTTTGAAAAACAATTTGATCCAATTACCAAATTTTGATAAATCAAAAATGGTTTTTTGCGAAACCTCCAACTCTCTCAAATTGGTCCTTGAGTTGCTTAAGGACTCCTGGATCAAAATGCAAGCAAAACTAAACAACAAAATGCAATAAATGATGTTTGCATATGAATGATCTATGTATAACATCCAAATTGAAAATGGGGATGTTACACGCGGCCAGATCACATATTGCACGAGAAATGACACACCATGTTTCGTTAACATGTGGTCCCGTTCCAACATGTCAGTGAGACGAGAGTGAGTCCTTTTGTACAATTTCCGAACGGACGTCTATGTAGGTCAGGGCACCTCTTCTTGTACCATGGCAACCGTCCACCGACTCTTCGCTGATAACCCACAAGTATATGGATCGCTACAGTTTTCGAGGGTAGAGTATTCAACCCAAATTTATAGATTCGACACAAGGGGAGCCAAAGAATACTTGCAACTATTAGCAGCTGAGTTGTTAGTTCAACCACACCTGGAGATTAATTATCTGCAGCAAAGTGATCAGTAGCACAGTAATATGATAGTTTTGATAATGGTAGCAGTATCAGTAACGGTAATAGTGATAGCAATGATTTTGTAGTAGTAACGATAGTAGTAGCAGTAGTAGTAACTTAGCAAGAACAATATAAGATAAATTCGTAGGCATTGGATCGGTGATTCCTTGGATGGTATTCATCATGAGACAGTCAGAACCTAGGGCGATAAGGCACTAGCTCTAGTTCATAAATATAATGTAGGCATGTATTCCGTAAATAGTCATACGTGCTTATGGAAAGAACTTGCATGACATCTTTGCCCTACCCTCCTGTGGCAGCAGGGTCCTATTGGAAACTACGGGATATTAAGGCACCCTTTTAATAGAGAGCCAGGGCAAAGCATTAACACACGGTGAATACATGAACTCCTCAAACTTCGGTAATCCCCGGAAGTGGTCCCGACTATTGTCACTCCGGGGTTGCCGGATCATAACACGCAGTAGGTGACTATAACTTGCAAGATTGGATCTAGAACATGGATATAATGGTGATAACATAAACGGTTCAGATCTGAAATCATGGCACCCGGGCCCAGAGTGACAAGCATTAAGCATGGCAAAGTCATAGCAACATCAATCTCAGAACGTAATGGATATTAGGGATCAGGCACTAACAAAACAAACTCGGTTACATGATGAATCTCATCCAACTCCTCACTGACCAGCGAGCCCATGAAGGAATTACTCACTCCCGGTGGGGAGCATCATGGAATTGACGATGGAGGAGTGTTGGTGATGACGAAGATCAAAGACCCCCCTCTCTAGAGCCCCAAACGGACTCCAGATTTGGCCTCCCGATGAAGAATAGGAGACGACGGCGGCTCCTTCTCATGAAACGTGATAATTCTTTCTTCCTGATTTTTTATATGGAAAAATAGGATTTTATAGTGTTGGTTTCTGGGTCTGCGGGGCCACCAGGTGGGGATAACCCACCTGGGCGTGCCTCGAGGGGGTGGCGCGCCCTAGTGGGTTGTGCCCACCCAGGTGCCCCCCTCCGATGGTTCTTGGCTCCAGATATTTTCTTTTATTGTATAAAAAATTCTCGCAAAGTTTTGTTCCATTCCGAGAACTTTTATTTCTACACAGAAACAACACAATGGTAGTTCTGTTGAAAACATCGTTAGTCCGGGTTAGTTTCATTCAAATCATGCAAATTAGGATCCCAAACTAGAGGAAAAGCGTTAGGAAAAGCAGATACGACGGAGACGTATAAACTCCCCCAAGCTTAAACATTTGCTTGTCCTCAAGCAATTCAGTTGATAAACTGAAAGTGAAAAAGAAAAACTTTTACGAACTCTTTTGCTCTTGTTTCATAAATAAGCTTAAACATCACCCAGGTTTTCAACAAAGATTATAACTAACCATGTCGACAATAACTCTTAAAAATTATATTCACTCATATCAATGACATAATCAACTAGAGAGCAATAATAAGACATCTCAAACAGCAACACGATTTCAAAACAACCATGATAATATGACAATAGTGGTATCTCGCTAGCCCTTTCTGAGACCGCAAAACATAAATGCAGAGCACCCTCAAAGTTCAAGCAACGACTAAACATTGTAATTCATGGTAGAAAAGATCCAGTCATGATGAACGCAACATTAGCTACACACAATGCATCAGCATGACAATAGTGCTCTCAGGTTCTGGCGCTTATTTGAGAAGGTGATGACACAACATAGAAGTAAATAGATAGTCCCTTCGCAGAGGGAAGCAGTGATTTGCAGAGGTGCCAGAGCTCAAGTTTTTAAAACAGAGGTAAATGAAATTTTGAGACATGCACCCTTCTCATTTACTTCACAACTAGTAGTTATCAATATCTTCCATGCTAAACACGCTAGTGGCAGTTCCCAAGCGGAAAAGTAAAGGTTATGACTCTATTGGGAGTTTTCGTTTGATTATTTGAGAGATAAATTCTTTTTGCAGATTGGGACTGGGCATCCCTATTACCGCCCTTTTCTCGTAATATGGCGAGTGAATAAACACTCGACCTGAGAATAGCCCGCTTAGCATGGAACATACCGACTAGCTCCCGTCTTTCCGTGAACGATCCAGGCACACAAAAAGGATATATATTTCAAGCTTTTAGAGATGGCACATGCAAATTTACTTAGGACGGCAGGGTAATACCGCATATAGGTAGGTATTGTGGACTCATCTGGAATAACTTGGGTTTCAGGTTGTTGATGTACAAGTAGAGTTCCCACTTAGTACAGGTGAAGGGTAGGAAATAGGTTGAGAAGTGGCCAGCCAGAGAGCAACAACGGTCATGAACATGTATTATGCATAAGTAACACTGGATACTAGCATGAGTAGGATATGAACACCATGAACATAAATATCATAGAGGCTATGTTGGTTTTGATTCAACTACATGCATGAACATGTGCCAAGTCAAGCCACTCGAAGATTCAGAGGAGGATACCATATCACCATACTACATCAGAATCATTTTAACGCAATGTTGATATCCAAGATAAATCATTATCTACTCCTAGCTACTTATGCATGGCATGAGAAACTATAATCTCTAATTGTCATTGCAAACATATTTGATCATAAAAGGCTGAATCATGGATACTAGGTTAAACATATTTACAAAAACAGAACAAGTTGAGTTCATACCCGTTTCTCTCTTCCATGGCCAGTTCATCAAATATCGTCATTATTGCCTTTCACTTGCACGACCGAATGATTTGAAAATAATAATACTGCAAGAGTGCCGTGAAATAAGCTGGAATCTACGAACATTTTATTCAACAGGACAAGACAAGGTAATATGGGCTCTTTGTTAGATCAACAATAATGCAAATGAGAGCCACTCAACATTTTCATCGTGGTCTTCTCCTTGGTATAACTCAATAAAATAAAAGATATTTATAGAAACACACTGAAATATTTTTGGAGTTTTTGGTTTTTTCATAAACAAGCTAATAAAAAGGGAAAAGCAAAAACGAGAAAAACTATTTACACGGGAAAGCTCCCAACAAGTAAAAGAAGAACAAGGAAATCTTTTTTGGGTTTTCTTTTTAGTGCTACAATAATTTAAGCTAGGAAGAGAAATGAAAAAGAAGCAAGAAACAAATTTTTGGATTTTCTCAAAGTTTTTCAAACACACAAGAACAAAGCGAGAAAATAAATTTAACATGGATGATACAATGAAAAAGTATGAACACCGACAACTGGAATGAAATGTGTGAACATGAATGTAATGTTGGTTGAAATACATACTCCCCCAAGCTTAGGCTTTTGGCTTAACTTGGTAATCAGTTAGTAGCCTATATAATGGTCAGAGTGGTAGCTCGCGGAGGCTCTCGGTACGGATGCCTCAGCCTGCCGTGCAGCCACAACTGCTGCTTTATGGGCGTGGGTCTTGCTCTCAACAACATAATATCTTCCCCTGTTATGAACATCAAAGAAAGAAGGTGCAGGCAAAAATGTGTCTACCATGGAGTCCTTGTTAAACGTCAAATTATAAGTGAAATTATGGGGATCACCCCTCAGAATCTTATGACGTTTTATAACATCAAAGTCTAGGTACTACGTGGGCAGAATAGGATCATAGGCAAAGGTGAAACACCCAGCCCTCTTGCTAAGCATGTGGCATAAATTCCACCATAAAAATATCCATTGCCAGCATTGTGCTGTAACCTACGTGCAACAATCACTCCAAGATTATAACTTCTATCACTGTTGAGAGCGGTGTGTATGAGGCTCAGATCAGGAGCACAAAGTATACTACAATCTTGTTTGCCTACTATACATTTTCCATTAAATAATGTGAAGTACTGAATTGCAGGAAAATGAATGTTCTTTATTCTACCTTGTGTCACTCCCCTAGTTTCAGCATAGCATAGACTAGTCAAGAATATTTCAAACTCACACCTCGGTGGTTCATTGAGCGTACCCCAGAACGGGATTTTGCAGAGGTGAGAAAACCTTTCCAAAGATATGGTAAATGGATTTTCATACAGTTTAAATGACACCCTAGACTCATGGGGAAGTAATTTAAATCCTTTGACAAATGATTCAGTGAGGATGAGGTGTTGGTCGCACTTATCTGAAATGTAGGGACCAAGATTAGCATTGTGAACATATTGCTCAAATTCCTCCTTAATGCCCACGCTATCCTTATAATCGTCGCATGGCCATAAGCATGTTTTAGTGGTGGCACTTCGAATGGAACTTTCACTTGGTTCAACATAAGACTGACAAACAGAGCTGCTGCTAAAAGATGCCTCCGAGGATCTCCTCCTCGAAGAACTCCTTTCAAAGAAGTTCATAATGTTCGTGTACAATTTTCTGGTTCAAAAAATTTGTCAACAGAACTTCATAAGAATGATAGCAACTACACATAGGGATGTATAGAGGCCATAGCAAGCATTCAAACTACTTAGAACTCTAAGAGTTCAACATGCAAGCTCATCTACAACAGCACCAAGAGTAGCTAATTAATCAAAATATAAACCACTAAAGCAAAAACTAATTGGACACATGTAGGAGTGACATACGAAGCAACAAATCCCCGAAACTGTTTCGGAAACGGGGCTTTGAGCAAACAGATCGAAATCCGCGGTTTCAGGAGCAAGAGCACGAGAGAGAGAGAGAGAGAGAGAGAGAGAGAGAGAGAGAGCAATGGTGATTTTTTCTGGAGGAATGTGGTGATGTGGGAAGAAGAAATAAGTGAGGGGGCCCACGTGGGGACCACAACCCACCAGGGCGCGCCCAGGGGGGTTGGGCCCACCTAGTGCACCTTCCTCTGATATTATTTGCACCAAAAATTCTGAAATATTCATAAAAAAATTATTTAATTTTCAGGGCATTCTGAGAACTTTTATTTTTGGGTCATTTTTTATTGCACGGAAAACTCAAAAACAGACAAAGCATGGCATTTTATTTTATTTAACTAAGAAAAACAGAAAACAAAATGTAGGGACAGAAGGTAGTGCTTACTAAATTCATCAACTTCATACCTCTCAAAATGATCCATTAATAAGGTTGATCAAGTCTTATTAACAACCACTTTCGATTAGCATGATACTGAAGAACTTTTGTCAATCACTAAGTTACCTCAACGGGGATATGAATGTCCCCAACAATAAGCATTTCATATTTCTTTTTAACAGTAGGTAGAGGTAGTTGAAAACATCCAATAGTGATTGTCGAAGATTTTTCAATAACATTAATACCACTCACTTGGAATTGTTTCTTCGGAAAGTGCACCGTATGCTCATTACCATTGATGTGAATAGTGACCTTGCTTTTATTGCAATCAATAACAGCCCCTGCAGTATTCAAGAAGGTTTTACCAAGGATAATTGACATGTTGTCATCCTCGGGCATCTCAAGTATAACAGTCAGTCAAAATAGTAACATTAACAACTACAACGGGCACATCCTCACAAATACCGATAGGTATGGCAGTTCATTTGTCAGCCATTTGCAAAGATATTTCAGTAGGTATGAGTTTATTCAAATCAAGTCTTTTATATAAATAGAAAGGCATAACACTAACACCAACTCCCAAATCACATTAAGCAGTTTTCACATAATTTCTTTTAATGAAGTAAGGTATAGTTTGTATTCCCGGATCTCCAAGTTTTTTAGGTACTCCATCTTTAAAAGTATAATTAGCAAGCATAGTGGAGATTTCAGCTTCTAGTATTTTTCTCTTAGTGGTGATGATGTCTTTCATATACTTTGCACAAGGAGGCATTTTTAAGATATCAGTCAAGCGAGTTTGCAAAAAGACTAGCCTAATCATTTCAGCAAAGCGTTCAAATTCTTCATCATCTTTCTTTTTAGTTCACTTTGGTGGAAAGGGCATAGGCTTTTGAACCCATGGTTCCCTTTCCTTTCCATGTTTTCTAGCGACAAAGTCTCTTTTATCATATCTTTCATTCTTGGGTTGTGGGTTATCAAGATGAACAGCTGGTTCTATCTCAACATCATTGTCTCGTTCTTTATCATTTGGTTGAGTCTCTTCATGAACCTCATCATTATCTTTTTCATTATCATAAGGTGAGTGTTCATTACTAGATTGAGTTTTAGCATCAGAGATAGAAATTTCATTATCATTATTAGGAGGTTTCTCTATTTTAGGTTCACTAGAGGCATGCAAAGTCCTATCATTTTTCTTCTTTTTCTTTTTAGAAGGACTAGGTGCATCAGTGTTAATTCTTTGAGAGTCTTGTTCAATTCTCTTTAGGTGTCCCTCGGGATAAAGTGGTTCCTCAGTCATTTTACCTCCTCTAGTTGCTACTATAACAGCAAAGTCATTTATATTATTGTTCATTTCATCAAGAAACTCTCTTTGAGATTTAGCAACTTGTTCTAATTTAGTTTGAACCATAGAGGCATGCTTTCCTACACCTCTAACATCATTTGATATTATAAATAACAAGTCACTCAAGTGAGCAATCATATCAGAGTTGTATTTCAATTGTTTCATAACATATGCATTGAAGTGATCTAGCTTTCTAATGTAATTATCAAACTCATAAAGACATTAACTAGGATTTTTATTATGAGGATCATCACTATCATTGAATTTCATTAAAAGATTTTACCTCTACCACCTTAGGTGGTGGTGGTGCTTAAAGCCCATGTTTTTCTTCAATAGGTGGTAAATTTTAACATCCTCGGCTTTAATACCTTTTTCCTTCATAAATTTCTTCGCCTCTTGCATATCTTCAGGACTGAGATATAAGATACCCTTGTTCTTCGGAGTGGGTTTAACAGGTGTTTCAGGACGAGTCCAATCATCATAATTTTTCAATATGTTATTCAATAATTCTTCAGCTTGCCCAATAGTTCGTTCCCTGAAAACACAACCAGCACAATTATCTAGGAATCCCTAGAAGCATCAGTTAGTCCATTATAGAAGATATCAAGTATTTCATTTTTCTTCAGAGGATGATCAGGAAAAGCATTAAGCAATTAGAGAAGCCTCCCCCAAGGTTGTGGGAGACTCTCTTCTTCAATTTGCACAAAGTTCAATATTTCCTGCAAGGAAGCTTGTTTCTTATGAGCAGGGAAATATTTTTCGGAGAAGTAATAAATCATATCCTGGGGACTACGCACACAACCAGGAACAAGAGTATTGAACCAAGCTTTAGCATCACCCTTTAATGAGAACAGAAAGAACTTGAGAATATAATAATAGCAGATCTTCTCATCATGAGCAAAAAGGATGGCTATATCATTGAACTTAGTAAGATCTACCAGACCAGTTTCAGTTTCATAACCATGGAAAGGATCAGATTCAACCAAAGTAATTAACTCTTGGTCGACAGAGAATTCATAATCCCTGTCATCAATAAAGATAGGTGAAGTAGCAAACTTAGGATCACATTTCATTTTAGCATTCAGAGATCTTTCTTTATACTTGCATAATAATTTCCCTAGACCATCTCTATCCTTACAAGCAAGAATATCTCTAGTTACCTCCTCACTCATAGCATAACCTTCTGGCAATTTTGGCAGTTCATATCTAGGAGGGCTAGTTCTAGTAGGTGTTTCAATATTTTCGGTTTCAACCTCATCATCAGTTTCAACAATATCATGTTGTCTTACTCTAGCAATTTGTTCATCAAGAATTTCACCTACTGGCACATCATCATCAAGCAAGGTACTAGCATCATCGTGAGTACCATTCATAGCGGAAGTAGGATCATAAATAACTTGCGACATATCAGAATTAATAGCATGTGGTGGTGGTGCAAGTTTACTTATATCTAAAGTGGAGCTGGATGGAAATTCATTACCTCCCCTCGTCTTAGAGGGAAAAATATTAGTCTTAGCATCCTTCAGATTCTTCATAGTGATAATATGGTAGACTCAACAAATATAGCTATGCTCCCCGGCAACAGCGCCAGAAAAAGGTCTTGATAACCCACAAGTATATGGGATCTCAACAGTTTTCGAGGGTAGAGTATTCAACCCAAATTTATAGATTCGACACAAGGGGAGCCAAAGAATATACTTGCAAGTACTAGCAGATGAGTTGTCAAGACAACCACACCTGGAGATTAATTATCTGCGGCAAAGTGATCAATAGCACAATAATATGATAGTTTTGATAATGGTAGCAGTAACAGTAATGGTAACAACGATAGCAATGGGTTTTGTAGCAGTAACGATAGCAATAGCAGCAGTAGTAACTTAGCAAGAACAATATAAGGTAAATTCGTAGGCATTGCATCGGTGATTCATTGGATGATATTCATCATGAGTCAGTCATAACCTAGGGTGATATGGCACTTGCTCCAGTTCATAAATATAATGTAGGCATGTATTCCGTAAATAGTCATACGTGCTTATGGAAAGAACTTGCATGACATCTTTTGTCCTACCCTCCCGTGGCAGCAGGGTCCTATTGGAAACTAAGGGATATTATGGCCTCCTTTTAATAGAGAACTGGAACAAAGCATTAACACACGGTGAATACATGAACTCCTCAAACTACGGTTATCACCGGGAGTGGTCCCAACTATTGTCACTCCGGGGTTGCCAGATCATAACACATAGTAGGTGACTATAACTTGCAAGATCGGATCTAGAAC
The DNA here is from genome assembly GCA_021437245.1 of Aegilops speltoides. Classification (NCBI taxonomy): domain Eukaryota; kingdom Viridiplantae; phylum Streptophyta; class Magnoliopsida; order Poales; family Poaceae; genus Aegilops; species Aegilops speltoides. The sequence continues at coordinate 205,796,758 of CM038143.1, forward strand.
ATGGATATAATGGTGATAACATAAACGGTTCGAATCTGAAATCATGGCACCCGGGCCCAAAGTGACAAGCATTAAGCATGGCAAAGTCATGGCAACATCAATCTTAGAACATAATGGATACTAGGGAACAGGCCCTAACAAAACTAACTCGATTACATGATGAATCTCATCCAACTCCTCACCGACCAGCGAGCCTAAGAAGGAATTTCTCACTCCCGGTGGGGAGCATCATGGAATTGGCGATGGAGGAGTGTTGGTTATGACGAAGATCGAAGATCCCCTCTCAGGAGCCCCAAACGGACTCCAGATCTGGCCTCCCGATGAAGAACGGGAGACGATGGCGGCTCCGTCTCATGAAACGCGATAATTCTTTCTCCCTGTTTTTTTCTGGAAAAATAGGATTTTATAGCGTTGTTTTCAGGGTCTGCGGGGCCATCAGGTGGGGACAACACACCTGGGCGCGCCTGGAGGGGGTGGCACGCCCTGGTGGGTTGTGCCCACCCAGGTGCCCCCCTCCGGTGGTTCTTGGTTCCAGATATTTTCTTTTATTGTATAAAAAATCCACCCAAAGTTTTGTTCCATTCCGAGAACTTTTATTTCTGCACAAAAACAACACCATTGTAGTTCTGCTGAAAACAACGTCAGTCCGGGTTAGTTTCATTCAAATCATGCAAATTAGAGTCCAAAACAAGAGGAAAAGTGTTAGGAGAAGTTTTAGGAAAAGTAGATGCGACGGAGACGTATCATTCGCCTTTCCCTCTCGATTTGGAACTGGTGTCGCACGCTCTTTCTCCCTCAATTTGCCTTCACCCTTGCTTCTGCCTTTGTTTGATCATCTTCCCCATGGAGGGAACAGGCTAGAAACGACCCCGTTATTCTTGCCCCTATCTGAAAGATAACGTGGTGGAGGAACTCATTGATCGGTGCGACGTTGCTACTTCTTGAGCTTGCGTTGGTTTTTCCCTTGATGCGGAAAGGGTGATGCAGCAAAGTAGAGATAAGTATTTCCCTTAGGTTGAGATCAAAGATATCAATCCGGTAGGAGACAATGCACAAATCACCGAATACCTGCACAAACAATCAAACAACTTGCATCCAACGCGATAAAGGGGTTGTCAATCGCACGGTTACTTGCAAAAGTGAGATCAGATAGAGATAGAAAAACGATAAAGTAAATATTTTTGGTATTTTTGGTTTATAGATTGGAAAGTAAAAGGTTGCAAAATAGTAGATTGGAAACTAATATGATGGAAAATAGAAGATCGGAAACTAATATGATGGAAAATAGACCCGAGGGCCATAGGTTTCACTAGAAGCTTCTCTCAAGATACCAATAATACGATGGGTGAACAAATTACTGTCGAGAAATTGATAGAAAAGCGCAAAGTTATGACGATATCTAAGGGAATGATCATGAATATAGGCATCACGTCCGTGTCAAGTAGACCGAAACGATTCCGCATCTACTACCATTACTCCACACATCGACCGACTCCTGCCTGCATCTAGAGTACTAAGTTCATGAAGAACAGAGTAACACATTAAGTAAGATGACATGATGTAGAGGAATTAACTCAAGCAACATGATGAAAACCCCATCTTTTTATCCTAGATTGAACCCAAAGCTAAGCACTTCTCCCATTGCAAGAAAAACCAATCTAGTTGGCCAAACCAAACGGATAGTTCCAAGAGAACTACAAAGATATCAAATCATGCATATAAGAATTTAGAGAAGATTCAAATAATGTTCATAGATAAGTTGATCATAAATCCACATTTCATCGGATCTTGGCAAACACACCGCAAAAAAGTATTACATCGAATAGATCTCCAAGAACATCGAGGGGAACATGGTATTGAGAATCAAAGAGAGAGAAGAAGCCAGCTAGGTATTAGCTATGGACCCGTAGGTCTGTGGTAAACTACTTATGCTTCATCGGAAGGGCAATAGTGTTGATGTAGAAGCCCTCCATGATCGAGTACCCCTCCGACAGGGTGCCGAAAAAGGTCCCTAGATGGGATCTCACGAGTACAGAAGGTTGCGGCGGTGGAAAAGTGTTTCCATGGATGCCTTTGGTGGTTTGGGGATATATAGGAATATATAGGCTAAAGAATTAGTTTAGGAGGGTAACGGGGGCCCGCAAAGGGTGGGGAGCACGCCCTACCCCCCCTGAGCGCACCCTCCATCCTTGTGGCCGCCTCGTGGCTCCTCCGACTTCATCTCCAAGTCTCCTGGTTGTCTTCTAGTCCAAAAAAATCATCGCGAATGTTTCGTTCTGTTTGGACTCCATTTGGTATTCCTTTTCTGCGAAACTCAAAACAAAGGAAAAAACAGGAACTGCACTGGCCTCTAGGTTAATAAAAATAATATAAAAATAGCATATTAATGCATATAAAACATCCAAAATAGATAATATAATAGCACTGAATAATAAAAAATTATAGATACGTTGGAGACGTATCAGACGTCATCACCTCGGCTAGCATGGCATGTTCGTTCCAGACCATTCTCGGCTCAACAAATAACATCATTACAAAGAACCCAAGTGTTCGGGATATAACTATTGGGTATGACCCGCCCAAGAGGGGTCGGGTCATGCCACTAGTGACTTTAAGATGAAGAGACCTGGTAAGGTCCAAAAGAGTTGAAGATGGTGGTTCATGAAGCAAGCCTGTTGGAGGCCCGAGACCCGGAGGCGACTAGAGGCCCAAAGGGATGAGCCGCCATATGTTTAACTTGTTCCATAAGGCAAGTTTTGTTAGAAACCGAGCCGGTCATGTTGTGTGAACCGGCCGAGACTTTGTAAGCCACCAGGCCTCAACCTGTGTATATAAAGGAGAAACCCGGCAATGGGTTAAGAAAAAGAGACAATCGATATACTACTAGGTCAAGCATATTTGCTCCCAGTAATCAAAACACAAGCAATACAATCGAAAGAAGGAGTAGGCTTTTACCTCGTTGAGAGGGGCCGAACCTGGGTAAAAACTCTTTGTGTCCTTTGTCCCGTTTAACCCCTTTAAGCTAACCTAGCTGTGATGGCTCCACACCTAAGTCCTTTTGCTAGGGCATCTACCATGTTAAATCCACGATAGTTGGTGCCCACCATGGAGCCAGAGCACGGTGGTTTCGAGTTCATGAAGGGCAGCTTCTCAGGGATCAAGGGATATGCCATGGGCCGGATGACCAAGATTCGCTGCGGCAAGATCTACATCGGTGATGCAGGTTGGGGCCCCGAGGCCGATTCGATCGAATACGGGTACCGGCCCCCTTCGGCGGAATCCATGTCTTCATCAGCAAGATCAACGAGTCGGAGCCTGAGCCAGACACCTGCACCAACATCATCGAGATGGCTCAGCGCGCGCGACCCGCCAAGGTTCAAGCTGCCCTGAAGCATGCTTTTGTGGGCTTTACTCAAGGAGTGGATCTTGAGGGAGGATCTTTGTCTGGTGGAGAGACGACCATCTACTCTAGCGATGAGTCCTCAACCAGTGAGACCAATTCCATGTATCAGTTGCAAGATGATAGGCTTGGCGGCTGTACCGTTGGCTACAGTATTCCAGACCCCTATGAGCCGCCGAACCAGGTTGCGATCTTCATGGCCGGCAGGCAACCGGTGCAGAATTCCTCAACTACGGCATCAATGATTTCTGGTTCAGCAGCCCCTGTGGCAGCCGGGGCAGGAGGCCCTGTGCGCCTGCCGACTCAAGTTTTATCTGAACTTTTGGAGGCCTTGGCAAATTTGCTGATGGTGGAGGTAACCCCTGCGAACCAAGCACAACATAACGTGGACGTTGCGAAATTGCATGATGAGATAGCTCAAGCTAAGGAGGACCTTAATTCTGAAAATACCAGGATGGCAACAGAGCGAGCCGCCTTGGAGATGGAATCGCAGCGGATTCAAGCAAAATACTTTCACTTAAGCTTGGACCAGAATGCATCAAATGATGTCTTTAACAGGAGATACCTGAGTCGTCTGCCTCATGAGTTTGATGCAAGAAATCTCTTCAATACGCCTAGGGCAGGACCAAGTAACCCACCCGGCATGACCCGGGTCCCTGAAGTACCTAGGACCAGAGCGGCGGCTCAGCCTTACGTGGTGGATCCGTCTCGTGTCAATTTAACCCCTCCTCTGCGAGTCTTGTCAGGACCCCGACTCAATGCCACATCGATCTAGCATGTAACACCTCATATCACTTTGCGGCCTCACGCACGGTATTCCCACGGGTGTCGCCTTACCTTTGCCCGGGACCGTTTGCGCCTTTTGGCACACGTATATGATAGTGTCGCTAGCATCCATATGATAAGGAGCCCGGGCTGACATGGCTAGTTGTAAACCCAAAGTGGCACAGACTTACGAGGACAGCATCCATGACCCAAACATCGAGCGTGTCGGTCATCGGCGAGTGAATCCAGGCTGTAGCACTGGGCTAGCAGACTCGGTGAACCGGGCTGTGGCGGGCTAACAGGACTCGGTATTCATCACGTGACATTTCCACAAAGGGACAGACACAGGAACGAAGAAGGACACATGCCGGCCAGCCTAAGTGTTCCGGAGCAGTAGCAAGCTACCATGGCTCGGTGGAAAACACTAGGAGACATTTCCCGGTAAGAGAGGCTACTAAAGATAAACAACTAGATAGTCAGATCCCACACATACCAAGCATTTCAATAACATACACACAATATGCTCGATATGTGCAAATACAACATGGCATCACAACATGACTCTACAACTCAAGTATTTATTCATTAGGCTCCGAGGAGCGAGATATTACAAACATAGGTCTCATGACCCAACATTTAGAGCATGCAAATCAAAGCACAAGCGGAAGCTAACATGTCTGAGTACAGACATCTACAAATGAAGAACGCTTAGAAGCCTGACTATCTACCAGATCCTGCCTAGGGCACAAGATCGTAGCTGAGGTGTCAAGCTAAACGTTAAAGTCCACGCGGAACTACTAGCGAGACCGAGGTCTCTCTGCAAAAACATAAAATAGGCAAACGTGAGTACAAATGTACCCAGCAAGACTTACATCAGAACTAACTACATATGCATCATTATCAACAAAGGGGATGGTGGAGTTTAACAGCAGCAAGCCAGCTTTGAGTCGGTGGCTATCCTGAACTACGACTGCAAGTAACTCTTTGGGGTGGTGCACACGAGTCCACATATTCACCATAGCAATACACCACTATGGATCCGCTCCGTCTCCCTAAGAGAACGCCATCCATAGCACTCATGCTTATCTTGCGTATTTTAGAGTAACCACTTTCACTTGTCTATGAACTGTTATAGGCAACCCAGAAGTCCTTTACAGCGGACACGGCTATTCGAATAGATGATGTTAACCCTGCAGGGGTGTACTTCTTCACACACGCTCTCACCACTTACCGCCGTTTACACGACATGTACTCGGCAACCTTCAAGCGGAAGCCCAACGAGGGTGTCGGCCACGACCTACCTAAACACTCAAGTCCCTAGTCCAGGTTTATCGCCTATGCGGGTTCCATCCATGAGGAGATCCGGCCGAAGTTTCGCTCACAGCCTCAAAAGATGTGAGCAGGGTTCCCGAGACACCAAACTGGCGCCCAGTACACCGTGCCACGTGCCTACCGCATCACAGCCCACCCCTACGGTCAGCGCTGCGCACGGTCTCCAGCATACTACAAACACCAGAAACTACTTGCAACTCCTGGACAGAGGACAAGGGTGATTAAGAAGCCGAGAGGGTCCATTGGTTTCGGGCCAATGCGTGGTAGTATCTGTATCATGGATCACAAACACAGAACTCAGTTCCTGAGGACGGCTGTAATGAGACAACCCACCATGTACTCCTACATGGCCTCTCACCGCTACCTTTACCAAATCGTGTTCACACACTTAGCTCACACACAGTAGGACATGTTCACACACCTCTGATTCACCCCGTTTAACCAGACCTGACTCAACTCTAAGCAGTAGCAGGCATGACAAACAAGCATGAATGAGTAGGCACAACAGGGCTCAAACAACTCCTACTCATGCTAGTGGGTTTCATCTATTTACTATGGAATGACAGGTCATGCAAAGGATAAAGGGGTTCAGCTACCGCAGCAAGTAACAGTTGAATCGTTGTTGTCCTAATGCAGTAAAAGAGAGCAGGAGCGAGAGAGTGGGGTTGTATCGGAATGAACAAGGGGGTTTTGCTTGCCTGGCACTTCTGAAGATAGCATTGAGTCTTCATCAGTGTCAACGATCACAACGTCGGAACATCGTCTATTAAGAGGGGATAGTTACCGGCAAACACAGAAGGACACCATCAATGCAATGCGACAATATGATGCATGCTTTGACATGGCAATATACTGTGTGATAGGTCTAATGCAACTTGGGACATAAAGGTTTGAGTCCATTTGAACCAAGGATTCAAATGATCACCCAAAATAATAAGTGGTATAAGTGCATTAGCTTGTTTCATCTAAACATCAACGTTAAAGTGTTCTGCCATGCATGAAACTAGTACAGATGGAAAGATTGGATTTTTCTGATCATTTTTCATATATAATTTGTTTCATTTGGAGTTACAGATTAATTTCTATGATTTTTAGAAGTTTATACTAATTTCTGGAATTTCCTGTAGAAGAATAATTCCAGTAATTAAATTACCGCGTCAGCATTACATCACTGTGATGTCAGCAGTCAACGGGCGCGGTCCAGGTCAAACCTGACCAATGGGGTCCACTGGTCAGTGACATAGAATCAGCTACAGAGGCTGACATGTGGGACCCGGTCAAAGGTGACGTGGCCAAGTCAAAGTTGACAGGCGGGGCCCATTATGATTAGTGCTAATTTAACAGAGAAATTAAACTAACTAGTTTAAGCACTGGGGCCCACATGGCAGTGGCTCTAGGGGTGGTTAGCTGGGTCATTAGCGCTAATTAACTGGCGCCACGTCAGCAGGTGACGCCGGCGACCACAGCGACGGCAGAACTCGCCGGAGTTGGTCGGGGCGGCGCTACAGGCCGTGGCTGGGCGTGCTAAGGGCATCTACGTGGAGCTGGAACTCGCCCGCATCCACTCGTGGCGGCGGCTGGAGCTGGGGTGGCCGGAGTTCGCCGGAGTGGAGCCCGCGGCGGCTGCCGGAGTTCGGGGTTGGTGCGGTTAGTGCTACGGTGTGCAAATGAGCGAGGTGAAGAGCTAGCGGAGTGCTACGTGATGTGGGGAGCAAGTTAGGCACGCCAGGGTGACCAAATGGTCACCGGAGCTACGCCGACGATGAGCTCAAGCGGCGGTGTGCTTCGGCCACGGTGGGGAACGGAGCTAGGGGGCGAGGGCGAATGCTAAAGAAGAGGGGAAAGAGAGGGGAGCTCACGGCGGAGTCAATGAGCAGGTCAGTAGCTCGGGGGAGGCGCCGTGGGCGACGGTCGGGCGTCGGCGATCTCGGTTGCTCGAGGTAGAAGACGACCGCGGTGATGACGTTTGGGGGCGTCCGGTGCCGCGTGGCTCGGCGGAGAGGACGAGGGAGGCGTGGCGATGCTCGTGGACACGTCGGCGAGGCTCGGGGTTGGCTGCGGCTGCGGCTATGGCGAAAGGCGGCGGCGGTGGCATTCGGTGGTGAGAGGGAGAGAGAGCAGAGGAGGGGAGAGGGTGCAGCGAGTGAGGGAGAGGAGCGAGGGGACACGGGGCATCGTCGTGGCGTCGTTAGGAGGGATCGGGGAAGAGCCAGGCGCGGGGCGGCCACGCGCCTCCGTCCTTCTGGCGAGGAAGACGACAGAGAGGAGGCGGTGGTGGGCTGGGCCGGCCAGCTGCGGGGCTGGGCCGGTAGGTGGCGCCAGGTAAGTGCTCCAGGTAGGTCCTCTCTCTTTGGTTTTCTATTTACTAATGTTTTTTATTTTCTTCTGTAACTTTGTGGACTTTCTAAAAATACTTAATCAACCTCAAAAATTCACCAAACTGCACCTGGTCCTTAGTTGGAATATTTCCAACATGGAACATTTTAGTTTGGGATTATTTGAGCATTTGAAATATTTAATAGCATTTAAATGCCCAAATGCAAATACTATATGATTTAATTCAGTGACCAAATATGTCCTGCAAAAATATAAACCATTTTTGGTAGATGCTTCCACCTCAAACCAGAAATGTTGAACATTTTTAGAGGGCATTTTGAGTTAATTAAAAAAGGTTTTATTTTGACCCTAGTTGAATTCATTTGGTGCTAGGGCTTAAACAATCCCCATTTCAAGTTTCTTTAAATTTAAACATGATGCATGGATGATAAAGCAAAGACAAGCAAGGCCTGAACTGGGGATGTGACAACTCACCCCCACTAAACAAGAATCTCGTCCCGAGATTCAAGCGTAGGGTAAGAAGACACAGGGGACACTAAGTATCACAAACTTCATGATCCGACTGTCTTATCGAGGGTGTTGATCTGTTGAGTCAATCGATCTTGACGTCTTCGCTTGCGAGGTCTTCATCCAACACGATAACGACAGAAGGAGAATCTCCAGAAAACGATCTCCTCAAAGATCGAGTATTCAAGATCAACTCATGGAGTGGGAGGTAAGATCATCTCTCGAGCTGAGATACGAAGCATTCATCCAAAGGGATGGAGTGGAACAGATGTCGAAGGTTCACTAGGTAGACAACAATTCTGCACTTAAGAAGGTGGTAACCAGTTGTCAACGTAGCGAGGAGTTGAGTTGCCATGATACCACAACAAGACACCTTAGGGATGGTGACTTGTAGATATATCCCCTTAAGTGGCAAAAAGAATTACCTTTGATTCAGAGATCATTGAAACTCTTTGTACCAGCCTAAGGCAATTCTCAAACAATCGCTTGAAGGAGTTCAAAGAAATGGCTTGCTTAGACTAGAATGGATGATGTGGACTACCTTGTTGAAGACAACGCAATGGATGACTTTTGCTTATCACCGGAAATGGATGGGTCCCATGATAGGATGGCACAATGACGGTGCAAGCTGGGAACAAAACACAAATCTTGGGAATGATTCTAGTAATCGGGAGAAAACCAACAGAGAGTGATTCCACTATTGGAATGGTTATAGCATAACCGAGGAAACTGAGAGCACTATGCAATTAATGCCGACGATAAAACCTAGCACTTACGCGTGCTCTCAAGAACTTGAGCATTTCCATATTCATCAAGGTTTTACCAATATCCGTGTCAAGGATCCTAGTAACACAACATACTACCATGATGAATGGTGATGGATGATGCAGATGCAAAGGAAGATAACACCTTCTCAGATTTCACCTTAGCGAGGCCAAGGAACAGAATATGGATGATTGACCGAGAGACATTTAGCACTCCGCTTCTAATGTTCTCCTTGATGTACTAGCGTATCCCATTCATAGATATGGTTTGATATCTAGAACATCAAGCAACAGGTCGGACTTCGGGAGCACAAAAAATCCATAAAGGACAACTAGGGAATAAATCCTACGAAATCCTTATGGGGACGTGGCCAACTTCCTCCATCAAGATACTACAATAATAGGTCTTCCGGCTGGGTGTGTTGGCCACGACATCCACTTTACCGGTTATCGAGAGACCAATATTATAGTTCTTGGGAAATGTCCCAACCATCATCTCTGCCTGAGATTCAGATCTGGTCGGTGTCAGAATATTCCAGACTCATCAAGTCTAGAAAGAAGAATGAAAGTTTGCAACACAAATCGACGAGATGACTTGCGAGATTCTCGGGAAATGGACTACGGTAGTAAGCTCCAAAACATGAGCTGGTTCTGCTACAAACATGTGAACACGTTGTCCGAGACAAGCATGACCACACAATAGTCTTATAATAAAACACTACCGAGTTCAGGAGGGAAAACCATCATCGAGGATATCGAAGTCCTTGCATAAGTCTCGAGCCTACGAAGGAACTTCTTCTCCTTGAACAAATCAATCAGTGGCTTGGTGTGCTAAGAATACATGTAGAATGAAGGTTGCAAGTCTCCAGACCACAGAATACTTTGCACGTATGCATGACTGACTTGGGATGATTCCAGGGGAAGAAAAACAAGCTTTCTCAAATCCACGGCGGCAACTTGCATCAAATGCACATGAACTAGAGGAAGTCACTTCTTACATCTGAACATATGCTTCATGAGCTAGCATGAACAAATGCTTTAAAAAGTTTCCAATACTAGCTTGATGTTCAACAAGATTATGGAGAAGATAAGGATGTTGTCGATGGGCTCAACAACAGTTCATCCTGGTTTCCATATAAATGGAATTCCATAATTAGGTGAACATAGTGATAGCATTGGTCAGACGAAAGGATATAATGGTGTATGCCCGAGGGTTCAACCACGGGTAAGAAAACATTACGCACATCATTGGTTCTGATATGACTTGACAATAGCCCATACTCAAGTCAAAGTTTCGACAACGCAATAGATCCAACAACTGATCGCGAGGACCAATCGATGGGGATATCATCTTTCTTCAACACATATACAAGATATCCCTTAACATGAGCTAAGTCGGACAAGCTTTTATCTTCCAACTCTCCAAGTTGTTGTTTAGCTTAACCAACTAGTTCAGGGGTATACAACACTGATTCTTGGAGAAGGGGTGGTTTATATGAAACCAACTTGATCACGAACTCAACATAGCGGTCAGGTGACAACCTGGTGATACCTCCGAGAAGATATTCAGAAAATCACGAACCACCGATATGTTACTAAGCTCGAGAACAATCTTGCTTTTCAGGGCAAGACGATATGATCAATAGAGCAAGGGTTTGACAAAATCCTAACTCATTGATCGAAGAGTGCACCAGAAATAGAGACTAGGTAGCACAATCAGTCTTAGGGTGACGATTCAATAACCAACACGCTAAGAATGAGAGTAGTGTCCATTCACTACAAAGCAACGGGGTTGCTAGCAGTATTGATTTCACACACCATGATTCACTTGTCAGCATTCCGGTTACAATAGCACGGAAACCGAGGAGTGAGCAATGATGGCGAGAAGTATCACTACGTCAAGAATTCATGAGAAATGGTGCAATTCTCATGACAGTCCTGACATAAAGAGGGCAATACTTCGGGGTGGAACAGAATCAAAAGCTGAATTAGTATTTTGATCTGCGAAGTACAATTGCTTTGACCCAATCCTGGATATGGATGAGGTACTGGAGTTTGTTTCTCCTAGTCATTCCAGAATAGAATGGCTTGACGGACCACAAGAATAATAGGCATCTATGAATGAATGCACGAATACTCTTGACAATCAATTGATAGGTGGGGGTCAGAATGCAACTAAAGAGAGACAACTCAAAAGAACATCTGATTTTCTGAGCTGTGGATGCACAGATTAGTATGTCGAACCAAGTTCAGCATTTTTCTTCCAGATAACCCATGCAGAGAAGGTAGGACTGGCAGAGTCACAACATAGAATCGATAATTCATCGAGAGCACTTTTGTTGCGATCTTTTGGTTCAACGAGTAACTGCTGCCATAAATAGTTCATGGTATTTGGAAGAATGATATACCACGAACCTCGAGAACTATCGCAAAGGTTACTAATAACCTAAAGGATCTAGCAACACTATCAACACGAGGTAAGTGGAGTGAATCTTGGGTCAAGAACCCAGGAGTAGAATACCCACTACTAAATGGCATCATGGGATGCTTTTGAGAATGGTGGCCAGAATCCTCACACTGGGACACAAATCATGGCTAGATTACTGGATGATCCCCTAAGACACCTAGGGTCATAATAATAATTCCAACATATATGTCGAGGCAATAGAATACCTCAACTCAGCAATTAGTGTGATTAACTTTGGCCGGAGGAACATCAAAAACCAGAGGGAAAGGATTTGCAAGTGCATCAGTTGTTTAGAAACACAGGATGACTCGAGATGACATAACGGCTGTAAATGCTCAAAAGTTTGGAGACATACAGCAAAAATGGCGGCATAACCACTTAATATCACAATATCAAGGTTTGAGATCATGATTATGAACATCGAAAGTAGTAAAACTGGCGAGATTTGAAACTAACAATTGTATAAGTCTATGGATTAGTAACACGTCATCCTAATAGATAGATGAGAAGGCCTAGTTCTTAATCCCGTAGAGGAGAAGAGGATGATTTCGGATCGAAGGCCATGAGGTATAAGGAGTAAAAGAGCCTTATGTTCCAACCCACAATCAATTCCCTACATATAACTAAAGCATTTCTAGACACAACTTGACCGGTTTGGCTTGGTAATCCTCTGAGCGATCGGAGCTCGATACCAAAGCTGTCAGGACCCCGATTCAATGCCACATTGATCTAGCATGTAACACCTCATATCACTTTGCGGCCTCACACACGGTATTCCCACGGGTGTCGCCTTACCTTTACCGGGACCGTTTAGCCTTTTGGCACACGTATATGATAGTGTCGCTAGCATCCATATGATTAGGAGCCGGGCTGACATGGCTAGTCGTAAACCCAAAGTGGCACAGACTTACGAGGACAGCAACCATGACCAAAGCATCGAGCGTGTCGGTCATCGGCGAGTGAATCCAGGCTGTAGCATGGGCTAGCAGACTCGGTGAACCGGGCATGGCGGGCTAACAGGACTCGGTATTCATCGCGTGACATTTCCCGAAGGACAGAACCAGAACGAAGAAGGACACATGCCGGCCAGCCTAAGTGTTCAGGAGCAGTAGCAAGCTACCATGGCTCGGTGGAAAACACTAGGAGACATTTCCCGGTAAGAGAGGCTACTAAAGATAAACAACTAGATAGTCAGATCTTACACATACCAAGCATTTCAATAACATACACACAATATGCTCGATATGTGCATATACAACATGGCATCACAACATGACTCTACGACTCAAGTATTTATTCATTAGGCTTCGAGGAGCGAGATATTACAAACATAGGTCTCATGACCCAACATTCAGAGCATACAAATCAAAGCACAAGCGGAAGCTAACATGTCTGAGTACAGACATCTAAAAATGAAGAAGGCTTAGAAGCCTGACTATCTACCAGATCCTGCCGAGGGCACAAGATCGTAGCTGAGGTGTCAAGCTAAACGTCGAAGTCCACGCGGAACTACTAGCGAGACCGAGGTCTCTCTACAAAAACATAAAATAGGCAAACGTGAGTACAAATGTACCCAGCAAGACTTACATCAGAACTAACTACATATGCATCATGATCAACAAAGGGGATGGTGGAGTTTAACAGAAGCAAGCCAACTTTGACTCGGTGGCTATCCTGAACTACGACTACAAGTAACTCTTTGGGGTGAAGCACACGAGTCCACATATTCACCATAGCAATACACCACTATGGATCCGCTCCGTATCCCTACGAGAACGCCATCCATTGCACTCACGCTTATCTTGCGTATTTTAGGCAACCCAGAAGTCCTTTACCGCGGACACGGCTATTCGAATAGATGATGTTAACCCTGTAGGGGTGTACTTCTTCACACACGCTCTCACCACTTACCGCCGTTTACATGACATGTACTCGGCAACCTTCAAGCGGAAGCCCAACGAGGGTGTCGGCCATGACCTACTTAAACACTCAAGTCCCTAGTCCAGGTTTATCGCCTATTCGGGTTCCATCCATGAGGAGATCCGGCCGAAGTTTCGCTCACAGCCCCAAACGATGTGAGCAGGGTTCCCGAGACACCAAACGGGTGCCCGGTACACCGTGCCACGTGCCTACCGCATCACAGCCCACCCCTACGGTCAATGCTGCGCACGGCCTCCAGCATACTACAAACACAAGAAACTACTTGCAACTCCTGGACAGAGGACAAGGGTGATTAAGAAGCCGAGAGGGTCCATTGGTTTCGGGCCCAATGCGTGGTAGTATCTCATATCATGGATCACAAACACGAACTCAGTTCACGAGGGCGGCTGCAATGAGACAACCCACCATGTACTCCTACATGGCCTCTCACCGCTACCTTTACCAAATTGTGTTCACACACTTAGCTCACACACAAGAGGACATGTTCACACACCTCGATTCACCCCGATGAACCGGACTGACTCAACTCTAAGCGATGAGCAGGCATGACAAACAAGCATGAATGAGTAGGCACAACAGGCTCAAACAACTCCTACTCATGCTAGTGGGTTTCATCTATTTCTTGTGGAATGACAGGTCATGCAAAGGATAAAGGGTTCAGCTACATGAGCAAGTATGTGATTGAATCGTTGTTGTCCTAATGCAGATAAAGAGAAGCAGGAGCGAGAGAGTGGGGTTGTATCGGAATGAACAAGGGGTTTTTGCTTGCCTGGCACTTCTGAAGATAGCATTGAGTCTTCATTAGTGTCAACGATCACAACGTCGGAACGTCGTCTACTGAGAGGGGACAGTTACCGGCAAACACAAAAGGACACAATCAATGCAATGCGACAATATGATGCATGCTATGACATGGCAATATATTGTGTGATAGGTCTAATGCAACTTGGGACATAAAGGTTTGAGTCCATTTGAACCAAGGATTCAAATGATCACCCAAAATAATAAGTGGTATAAGTGCATTAGCTTGTTTCATCTAAACATCAAGGTTAAAGTGTTTTGACATGCATGAAACTAGTACAGATGGAAAGATTGGATTTTTCTGATCATTCTTCATATATAATTTGTTTCATTTGGAGTTACAGATTAATTTCTATGATTTTTAGAAGTTTATACTAATTTCTGGAATTTCCTGTAGAAGAATAATTCCAGTAATTAAATTACTGCGTCAGCATTACGTCACTGTGATGTCAGCGGTCAACGGGCGCGGTCCAGGTCAAACCTGACCAGTGGGGTCCACTGGTCAGTGACATACAATCAGCTACAAAGGCTGACATGTGGGACCCGGTCAAAGGTGACGTGGCCAAGTCAAAGTTGACAGGCGGGGCCCACTATGATTAGTGCTAATTTAACAGAGTAATTAAACTAACTAGTTTAGGCACTGGGGCCCACATGGCAGTGGCTCTAGGGGTGGTTAGCTGGGTCATTAGCGCTAATTAACTGGCGCCACGTCAGCAGGTGACGCCGGCGACCACAGCGACGGCAGAACTCGCCGGAGTTGGTCGGGCGGCGCTTCTGAGCATGCTGGGCGTCTTGAGGCATCTCGTGGAGCTGGAACTCGCCCGCATCCACTCGTGGCGGCGGCTGGAGCTGGGGTGGCCGGAGTTCGCCGGAGTGGAGCCCACGGCGGCTGCTGGAGTTCGGGGTTGGTGCGGTTAGTGCTACGGTGTGCAAATGAGCGAGGTGAAGAGCTAGCGGAGCGCTATGTGATGCGGGGAGCAAGTTAGGCATGCCATGGTGACCAAATGGTCACCGGAGCTACGCCGACGACGAGCTCAAGCGGCGGCGTGCTTCGGCCACAGTGGGGAACAGAGCTAGGGGACGAGGGCGAATGCTAAAGAAGAGGGGAAAGAGAGGGAGCTCACGGCGGAGTCGATGAGCGGTCGATGCTTCGGGAGGCGCCGTGGGCGGCGGTCGAGCGCCGCGATCTCGGTTGCTCGAGGTAGAAGACGACCGCGGTGATAGCGTTTGAGGCGTCCGGTGCGCGTGGCTCGGCGAAGAGGACGAGGGAGGCGTGGCGATGCTCGTGGACACGTCGGCGAGGCTCGAGGTTGGCTGCGGCTGCGGCTATGGCGAACGGCGGCGGCGGCGGCGTTCGGTGGTGAGAGGGAGAGAGAGCAGAGGAGGGGAGAGGGTGCAGCAAGTGAGGGAGAGGAGCGAGGGGACACGGGGCATCGTCGTGGCATCGTTAGGAGGGATCGGGGAAGAGCCAGGCAGGCAGGGAGGGAGGACGTGGCCGGCGCGGGGCGGCCACGCGCCTCCGTCCTTCTGGCGAGGATGACGACAGAGAGGAGGCGGTGGTGGGCTGGGCCGGCCAGCTGCGGGGCTGGGCCGGTAGGTGGCGCCAGGTAAGTGCTCCAGGTAGGTCCTCTCTCTCTCTCTCTGGTTTTTCTATTTACTAATGTTTTTTATTTTCTTCTGTACTTTGTGGACTTTCTAAAAATACTTAAGCAACCCCAAAAATTCACCAAATGCAGACTGGTCCTTAGTTGGAATATTTCCAACATGGAACATTTAGTTTGGGATTATTTGAGCATTTGAAATATTTAATAGCATTTAAATGCCCAAATGCAAATACTATATGATTTAATTCAGTGACCAAATATGTCCTGCAAAAATATAAAGCATTTTTGGTAGATGCTTCCACCTCAAACCAGAAATGTTGAACATTTTTAGAGGGCATTTTGAGTTCAATGAAAAAGGTTTTATTTTGACCATAGTTGAATTCATTTGGTGCTAGGGCTTAAACAATCCCCATTTCAAGTTTCTTTAAATTTAAACATGATGCATGGATGATAAAGCAAAGACAAGCAAGGCCTGAACTGGGGATGTGACAAGTCTCCACGCCTATGGGTCACTTCTCTAACCCGTTGGACAACATGATTGCCGTGGCATTATGATTGGTGGCTTTCCGGGTGACAGGCGAGAGTCCTGAGGCGGTCGAGGCTCGGAAAGACGTAGAACTTCTTCAGATGGCGGTGGCTCAGGAGGCGGCTTACTCCTAAAGCCGTGATCAAATCCATTCAACTCCGCGTTAGAGTCGAAGCTATAGCCAGCACATGGAGTCACCGGCGGTTTCAAGTAGTGAGCGGCATCGTAACCAGCCCCGTGGGCATGACCTGCCACGGGCTGATAACCATGCTCACTTGTTGGTAGATCAAGCACGGGCTCGCCGTGAAGCAGAGCTGGCGGCTCAGCAGCCTCAGTTACACCCTCTGACGTCCATAGAAGCTAGGTGACTTCCAGGATGGTGGGTGTGCCATGCTTAGTACCGGCTCTGCGCAATGAGCGGTTACCCAAGGACTTTAAGGGCCCTCGAAAAGTACCCAATTAAACAGCGGATCAGCCCCCGAGGCTTCGATTGAGAGCTATGAGATGGCCATGGAGATGTTGGATGTCAATGACATTGCGTGCGCTAAGTATTTCACCATGCTGCTGGATGGGCCATCTCGTACCTGGTTGAAGGGATTGCCTGCTAACTCTGTCAGATCATGGGATGAATTGAAGGCGTGTTTTATTCAGAATTTCAAGGATACGTGCAAATAGCCCATGTCGATTCTTGATTTAGACACTTGTGTCCAGAGTGAGGGTGAATCAACTGCCCATTGGGTATGCCAGATCTCGGCCATTATCCACTTATCAGACAGCATCGACGCCGGCTCAGTTGTCCTAATTTTGGAAAAAAATTGTTGTTTCCTTCCCCTCAAATAGAAGTTGGGGCGGCTTAAGCGCCATTACAATGATATGGGGGAGCTCATGGTGGCTCTTGTCAAATATGTTGATTCGGATAGCACTAAGGACCCTGAGTCTGATGAAGAAAAGCCTGACAAGGGGAAGAAAAATGGCAAAATGCAAAGGGACAGCAGCACAATATGGTGTGTCAAGGTAATAATGGAAAGCGCAAGCAAGCTGACGGGGGTTGATATTTTGTGGCTAATAGCAGCGTGTAGAGTAATAATGGTAAGCGTAAGGGAAAGTCGTCAGCACCCCGGTTTGGCAGGCCAAAATTCAACATTGAGGCGATGATGAATCAGCCTTGCCCAAAGCATGGTACTCAAGTAAGTTGGCCATCCATCTCTGGATAGATTGCTTCATCATGAGGGAGTATAGAAATTCCGGCTTTTATCAGGGTAACCAGGGCCAGCACAGCGGGTCAGGATCCGGCTCTCACGGACCCGGCTTTGGAGGTGGCGGCTCAAACTCTCGGTTTCAGGGTCAAGCCAATCAAGGCGGTTTTAAGCAGCTATCTAATCAGGGTAATCAGCAGCAGCAGCAAACTGGCTACCAGAGTCATCTGAAACAGCTGAATTGGTCAATATCATGTGTTTACCACGATTTTGTGCAACCGAGATCAGAAGGTTCACAAGCGGGCAGTGAACGCGGTTGAGCCGGCGGTCCCCCGATACTTACGATGGTCAGAGTAGCCCATTATATGGAGCCGCGAAGATCACCCGCCCCGGGTTGATAATTCGGGTCAGCTGGCTTTGGTGGTGGCACCTCAGGTCGGAGAATACAAGTTGACTAAAGTGCTCATGGATGGAGGCAGCAACATCAATATCCTCTATTACGATTCTTTTCGTCGTATGAATTTGACTGACAAAGATCTTAAGCAATCCTCTACAATTTTTCATGGTGTGGTGCCGGGTAAGTCGGCATATACAGTGGGCAAGATAACCTTGGAGGTTCTTTTTGGTAATGATTATGACTACAGGGCTGAAAAATTGACTTTGGAAGTGGTCAAGATCAAGAGCCCTTATCACGCCCTGTTTGGACGAACGAATTGTGCTAAATTTATGGCACGACCTTGTTTTGTTTATCTGCAGCTTAAGATGCCAGGTTATAATGGCACCATCATGGTGCATGGAAAAAGAAAGATAGATTTGGAGTGTGAAGAGGGCCATGCTTCCCATGCTGAGTCGGCCTGTGCGACGGAGGAGCTAAAGTTCTATAAAGATAATTTTGACCTGGCAGATATGACCCCCCTTGAAGAAGCCAACCATAGAGCAGGACCTGCTATTGAAGTTTAAGTCGGTGGATGACACTAAACCAGTTGATTTTGTCCCTAGAGACTCATCCAAGCAAATTTCTTATGATGTTTCATACAATAAATGAGGAAAGAGAGTAAGGTCATATGTTACCAACAAGATAACGAACAAACTGTTGGAGATGCCCTAAGAGAAGAATTGTTATTTGTTAAGTATGGTGTGAATATTCATGTTTATTTTCTTTTTATTATTCCATTGTTTAGTTTCATAACAAATGTACATCAAGGCTTGAGATCAAACATAAGTTGAGTTTGTCTGTCCAATTTGAGTCTTGGATATCATGCCAGACTATGCTATTTTCTTCATTACGACCCGGAATACTATTGAATTTTAGTCTATTTTTGATTTGGATTTTCTTGGATTGTTTGGTGACTTATTATTTATTGGAAATTACTACCATTTTATTGAAAAAATAGATGGTCGCAGCAACATGCCATCAATGATCTAGTTCGACATAATTATCCATCATTGATCCATTGCCTACGAGCTTTTCACATATTGATCTTTGATAAGTTACTTTTCCATTGCCACTGTTACGATTGCTACAAAACTGCTACTATTACTTTTGCCACCGTTATCATTACTTCCATACTACTTTGCTACTAAATACTTTGCTGCAGATATTACATCTTCCAGGTGTGGTTGAATTGACAACTCAGCTTCTAATACTTCATAATATTCTTTGGCTCCCCTTGTGTCGAATAAATAAATCTGGGTTGAGTACTCTACCCTCAAAAATTGTTGTGATCCTCTATACTTGTGGGTTATCTAGAACTTTTTCTGGCGCCATTGCCGGGAAGCATAACTCTATTCTCCAAGTCACTTGGGATTTATATCTATTGATCACTATGAGGAATATGAAAGACAAATAAACCAAGATCTATCCTTCTACTACGAGGGGAGGTAAGGAACTGCCATCTAGCTCTGCACTTGATTCACCTTCTGTTTTGAGTAAACTTGCAACACCTACACCTGCTATTGATTCTGATATGTCACATGTTACTAATGATGCCACTTCTGCTATGCATGATGCTTATGATGATACTTCTTTGCTTGATAATACTGTGCCACTAGGTGAATTTCTTGATGAACTTGCTAGGGTTAGAGAGAACGAAATTACTAAAACTGATGATATTATTGCAACTGAAGATTATGATTCTCCCCCTAGATAGGAATTGCCTCTTGTACCTAAGGGTTATATTATGGATGAAGAAACTAGACTTTTTTGCTTGCAATCCTAGAGATGATCTTAAGAAACTGTTAGCTAAGCTGAAAGAAAAATCTTTGAATGCTAGAGTGCAATATGATCCTAGGTTTGCTACTTCATCTATCTTTGTTACTGATAAGGATTATGAATTCTCTGTCGATCCTGAGTTAATTACTTTGGTTGAATCTGGTCCTTTCTATGGTTATGAATCTGAAACTGTTGTGGCACATCTTACTAAATTGAATGATATAGCCACCCTAGTTGCTCATGAGGAAAAAAAATCTCTATTACTATATTCTTAAGTTGTTTCCTTTCTCATTAAAGGGTGATGCTAAGTTATGGTTTAATTCCCTTGCTCTTGGTTGGGTGAGTAGTCCCCAAGATATGATTTACTACTTCTCTAAAAAATATTTCCCTGCTCATAAGAAATAAGTTGCCTTGAGGGAAATATTAAACTTTGTGAAAATTGAAGAAGAGAGTCTCCCACAAGCTTTGGGGAGGCTTCTCCATTTACTTAATGCTTTGCCTGATTATCCTCTCAACAAAAATGAAATACTTGATATCTTTTATAATGGACTAACTAATGCTTCTAGGGACCAACTAGATAGTTGTGCTGGTTGTGTTTTCAAGGAACAAACTGTATAGCAAGATGAATTGCTATTGAATAATATATTGAGTAATGATAATGATTGGACACTTCCTGAACCAACTCCTAATCCAACTCCAAAGAAAAGGGGTATTCTATTTATTAGTCATGAAGATATGCAAGAGGCAAAGAAATCTATGAAAGAAAAAGGTATTTAAGCTGAAGATGTTAAAAATTTACCGCCTATTGAAGAGATACATGGTCTTGATAACCCAACACGGGTAGTAGAGGTAAACTCTCTCAATAGATTTGATGAAGGTGGCATTCCCCATAATAAGTCTGCTAGTCGATGCCTGGATGAGTTGATAATTTTATTGTTAGACAAGAAAATTTCAATGCTTTTGTTAATAGACAATTGAAACGCAATGTTCACATGCTTGACTACTTGGGTGATTATATGAGTAGAACTGTTAATCATCTTAAGCTTATTAGTAAGCATGCCTCCATGGTTAGAACTCAAGTAGTGCAAGTACTTAAGGCACAAGATGATTTGCTCAATGAGTTGAATAGTAAGAGAAATGATAATGCTGTTAGGGTTATGACTAGAGGTGATAAAATGAACCAGGAACCTTTGTATCCTGAGGGAAATCCTAAGAGAGTTGAGCAAGATTCTCAGAGAGTTAATACGGATGCACCTAGTCCTAGTAATGAAAAGAAAAAGAAAACTGGTAGGACTTTGCATTCTTCTAGTGAACCTGTTACATATACACCTGAGAATCGATATGATATTTCTATTTATGATGCTGAGACACAATCTGGTGATGAACATGAACCTAGTGATAATGTTAATGATGATGTTCATGTTGATGCTAACCTAGTAATGATAATGATGTGGAGATTGAACCTGTTGTTGATCTTGATAACGCACAATCAAAGAATCAACACTATGATAAGAGAGACTTCGTTGCTAGGAAACATGGTAAAGAAAGAGAACCATGGGTTCAGAAACCCATGCCCTTTCCTCCTAAGCCATCCAAGAAAAAACGATGATGAGGATTTTGAGCGCTTTGCTGAAATAATTAGACCTATCTTTTTGTGTATGCATTTGACTGATATGCTTAAAATGCCTCCTTATGCTAAGTATGTGAAACATATTGTTACAAATAAAGGAAAGATACCGGAGGCTGAAATTTCCACCATGCTTGATAATTACACTTTTAAGGGTGGAATACCAAAGAAACTAGGAAATCCAAGAGTACCAACTATACCATGCTCCATTAAAAGAAACTACATTAAAACTGCTTTATGTGATCTTGGAGCCGGTGTTACTGTTATGCCTTTCTCTTTATAACGTAGACTTAATTTGAATATGTTGACACCTACTGAAATCTCTTTGTAAATGGATGATAACTCAACTGGTATACCCATCACTATTTGTGAGGATGTGCGTGTTGTGGTTGCAAACATTACTATCTTAACAGACTTTGTTATTCTTGATATTCCCAAGGACGACAGTATGTCGATCATCCTTGGTAGATCCTTTTTGAATACTGCAGGGGCTGTTATTGATTGCAGCAAATGCAATGTCACTTTTCATGTTAATGGTAATGGGCATACGGTACACTTTCCAAAGAAACAACCTCAAGTTCATAGTATCAATTCTATTGGAATTTTTTCAACTATTACCATTGGAGGTTTTGAATTCCCTCTCCCTACTGTCAAAAAGAAATATGATATTCTTATGTTGGGGACATGCATATCACCGTTGAGGTAACCTAGTGTTATTTCAAAATTCTCCAGTTTCAGGTCACTCAGAAGAAGTTTGTTACTTAGACTTGATCAACCTTGTTAATGGATTCCTTTTGATGGGCATGAGATGGATGAATCTAGAAGGCACAACTTTCTGTACCTACTTTTTTACTTTCTATTATTCAGATTAAATAAATCAAAAATAGTATTATCTGTCTATTTTCTGAATTATTCGTGCAACAAAACATGTACTGAAAATAGAAGTTCTCCAAATGCCCCAAAAATTTAGTATGATTTTTATATAATATTTTAGAATTTCTAGCACTGAGAATGCACCAGGGGGATGCACCAGTGGGCTGTACGGGTGGAGGGTGTGCCCTACCCCCCTTAGGGCGCCCCCTGCCTTGTGGGTCCCACGTGGATCCCCTTCACTTATTCCAGAACCCATACACTTCGTCTTCCTCCAGAAACAATCATCATGTAGCTGAAACCCGTGTTCTAGCTCATCTTGCTACCATTTTTGATCTCCTTGTGCAAAGCACCATTTACAAAACTGCTTTGGGGGATTGTTCTTGTGACTCCTCCAATGGTCCAATTAGTTTTTGTTCTAGTGCATTATTTATTGCAAAAAATTTCTGCTTAGGTGACCCTATTATTGAGTTTGCATGTCAAAATTATATGGTCCAAAGTAGTTTTGACGCATGATATAGCCTCTAGATACTTGTAGGAGTAGTTGCTATCAATCTTGTTGAGTTTGGTTCACTTTCATTTTGAGTCACTAAAAATTTTAGAAATTTTTCAGAGGAAGAAAAATGTCTAGGAAAATGTACCAAGGTGGTTCTTCATGGAAGCAAGCACTGAGGCTCGCGATACGTGAGCCAGACCTTTAACCACCAAGGGAAGCTCAAGTGTGACCTTGTGAATGGCCGTCGGATGAACTAATGGTCCATGCAGGTTTCAAGGATGAGTTTGATGCATATGTACAAAATGCCGGCCTTGAGGACTTCGTGTCAGATAAGTGTCGTAAATACTATTTCGTCACTGATTCCTTTGTGCGGAGGTTCGAATTTTCATCTACGCGCAATACCCATACTGTTTTATTTGATCTTTATGATGAATCATATACCATGGACCTTGAAGATTTTAACACTGCATGCAAAATCCCACAATGGGGCATTCATAGTGAGCCTCACAAAGCTGAATACAATGATTTCCTTGCTAGCATCACTGTGGGAGAAACTAAAATATCACACAAGCTACCATAGGGAGCATTCACTTTCCTGCCATACATTATTTTGCTCTCTTTATAGGTAGATGCATTAATGGTAAGCATGAGCATCGCCACCTTTGCGTTCGAGATCTTAGTGTCCTCAAGTGTGCGGTGTTAGTTGACAAGCGATATAACTTGGGGGCCATTATTGCAAGGAGGTTACATATTAATGCTAAAGATGGAGATTTAATTGGTGGGATTTATGCAACTCATTTAGATAATTACCTTGGTGCACCCATAAGAGGGAATGACATTGAGTTACCACCTGCTTTTCTAGATTATAATGCTATGGTACACTACCAGTTTCTTGAGAGGAACGAACAGTCCCTCCAGTACTGACTAATCTTTGGCAGACGACATGTTATCCATATTACCCTTCCTGCTCCTGCCTTCTTTAACTTTCAGGTAAATGGGACATATTTTATAACTGGAGAGGAGGCAAACGAGTATTAGAGAAAAGCAGAGGCCGCTCGCCTCCATGAAGCAGCTCGCCAGGCGGTAGCTACTGCAGCACAATACAACCCCAACTATGATTTCAGATACAATCCGGGCTAGACGTGGCCCTAGACCAACTTAGGCCAAAAGCCTAAGCTTGGGGGAGTACGCATTTCTCACCGACATTACATTCATGTTCACACACTCATTCCAGTTGTCGGTGTTCAAACTTTTTCATTGTATTATCCATGTTAATTTATTTCTTTCCTCGCCTTCTTCTTGTGTGTTTGAAAAACCTTGAGAAAACCTAAAACAAATTAGTTGTAGCTTCTATTTAGTTTCCTTTCCATGTTTATGTAGTAGTACTATGAAAGGAAAACTAAAAAGATTTCTCATTCTTCTTAAGCTTGTTGGGAGCTTTCCCGTGTAAATAGTTTTTCACGTTCTTGTTTTACATTGTTCAGAAAAACAAAAGCTCCAAAAACATTTTAGTGTGTTTCTTTGAAATTCTTTTCTTTTCTTTGGGGGTCGAGAGGAGAAGACCACGATGAAAATGTTGAGTGGCTCTCATTTGCACTATTGTTGATTTAACAAAGAGCCCATATTACCTTGTCTTCTCCTTTGAATAAATGTTTGCAGATTCCAGCTTAGTCCAATGCATGTGCACTATTATCATTATTCACACCATTCGGCCGTGCAAGTGAAAGGCAATAATGACGATATATGATGAAATGATTGAGATGAGGAAAAGCTGGTACGAACTCGACCTATCTTGTTTTTGTAAATATGATTAGTTAATCCTTCCTGATTTAGCGTATTATTAAAGAAACATGTTTGCATCGACAATTAGAGATTATAGTCACTCATGTCATGCTTAATTAGCTAGGAGTTTATAATGGTTTACCTTGCGTGCCAACATGCTTTTAAAATGGTTGTGATATAGTATGATAGGATGGTATCCTCCTTTGAATGATTCAAGTGGCCTCACGCATTAGTTGAAACAAAATCAACATAGCCTCCACGATATTTATGTTCATGGTGGTTTATATCCTACTCATGCTTGCACTCAATGTTGATTAATCTTAATGCATGTTTATGACTATTGTCGCTCTGTAGTTGGTCGCTCCCCAGTGTTTTTCTAGACTTCACTTGTACTAAACGAGATTACTGCTTGTGCATCCACTTCCATAAACCCAATGTTGTTCCATATGAGTCCACCATACCTACCTATATGCGGTATTTACCTGCCGTTCCAAGTAAATTTGCATGTGCCCAAATCTAAACCTTCAAATGATAATCTGTTTTGTATGCCCAAATCGCTCATGTAGCGACTGGGGGCTGTCTATATCTTCCATGCTAGGTGGGTTATTCTCACGATCAGTGGACTCTGCTCATCATTCATGAGAAAATGGTTGGCAATTGGGATGCCCAGTCCCATGCTCAAATAAAATCAAAATAACTTCAAACAAAACTCCCCCGAGATTGTTGTTAGTTGGACGGTACCCATTGTTTCGGACCAGCCATGGAGTGTGCTTGTTGGTGGTGAGGGAGTATAAACTATACCATTCTGTTTGGGAACAGTCTATAATGTATCTAGTGTGGAAGATACCGAGATATCTTGGTTGTTATGTCAACAATGAAAGCATACCTCTCAAAATTATTTATCTCTGTTTTAAAAACCCGAGCTCTCGCACCTCTGCAAATCCCTGCTTCCCTTTGCGAAGGGCCTATCTATTTACTTGAGGCATCACTCTCTTATAAAAAGCACCAGTTAGAGAGCACCACTGTAATTTTTATGCATTGTTATTAATTGAAATTGAGTATGGCTGTGAAAGGATCTCTTTTACCATGAATTACAATGTCTAGTCAATCCTTTATCTTCAGGGGTGCTCTGCATTTATGTTTTGCGGCCTCGGAAAGGGCTAGCGAGATACCATCTTGTTATATCATATCATGATTGTTGTGAAAAAGTGTTGTCATTCGAGATTTGTTATTATTGCTCGCTAGTTGATTATGCCATTGATATGAGTAAATGTGAGAACTAAATGTTATTGTGAATATGGTTAGTTCACAATCTTTGCTGAAAACCTGAATGCTTGCTATATGTATTTACAACAACAAGATTAAACATACTTTGTAAAAGTTCTTATTTATCACTTTCAGTTTATCAACTAAATTGCTTCTGTTTTATCTTATTGATAAACTGAAGGTGATAAAGAAAGACTTTTACAAACTCTGTTTAATCTTATTGTTGCAAATATGTAAAGCCAGCATTCAAGTTTTCAGCATAGATTATGAACTTACCATATTCACAATAGCATTTAGGTCTCACGTTTACTCATATCAATGGCATAATCAAATAGCAAGCAATAATAATAAATCTCGGATGACAACACTTTATCAAAACAATCATGATATGTTATAACAAGGTGGTATCTCTCTAGCCCTTTCTGAGGCCGCAAACATAAATGCAGAGCACCCCTGAAGATCAAGGACTGACTAGACATTGTAATTCTTGGCAAAAGAGATCTGTTCACAGTCATACTCAATATCAATTAATAACAACACATACAAATGACAATGGTGCTCTCTAACTGGTGCTTTTTATAAGAGGATGATGACTCAACATAAAAGCAAATAGATAGGCCCTTCGTAGAGGGAACAAGAGATTTGCAGAGGTGCTAGAGCTTGTGTTTTTGAAACAGAGATAAATAATATTTTGAGCGGCATGTTTTCATTGTCAACATAACAACCAAGAGATCTCAGTATCTTCCATGCTACATACATTATAGGCGATTCCCAAACAGAATGGTAAAGTTTATACTCCCCCACCACCAATAGGCACATTCCACAGCTGGTCCAAAATAACAGGTATGGTCCAACTAACAACATTCCTGGGGGAGTTTTGTTTGCAATTATTTTGATTTGAGCATGGTACTGGGCATCCTGATTACCAGCCATTTTCTCGTGAATGATGAGCGGAGTCCACTCATCGTGAGAATAACCCAGCTAGCATGGAAGATATAGACAACCCTAGTTGCTATGTGAGCGTCTCGAGCATACAAAACAGAATTTCATTTGAAGGTTCAGAGTTTGGCACATGCAAATTTACTTGGAACGGCAGGTAAATACCACATATAGGTAGGTATGGTGGACTCATATGGAACAACTTTGGGGTTTATGGAGGTGGATGCACAAGCAGTATTCCTGCTTAGTACAAGTGAAGGCTAGAAAAAGACTGGGAAGCAACCAACTAGAGAGTGACAACATTCATAAACATGCATTGAGATTAACCAACACTGAGTGCAAGCCCGAGTAGGATATAAATCACCATAAACATAAATACCGTGGAGGCTATGTTGATTTTGTTTCAACTAACATGTGCCAAGTCCAGCCACTTGAATCATTCAAAGGAGGATACCATCCTATCATACTACATCACAACCATTTCAATAACATGTTGGCACGCAAGGAAAATCATTATAAACTCTTAGCTAATTAAGCATGGCATGTTAACTATAGTCTCTAATTGTCATTGCAAACATGTTCCATTCATAATATGCTGAATCAGGAATGATGAACTAATCATATTTACAAAAACAAGATAGGTCGAGTTCATAAGCTTTACCTCATCTCAATCATTTCATCATATATCGTCATTATTGCCTTTAGCTTGCACAACCGAATGATGTGGATAATAATAATAGTGCACGTGCATTGGACTAAGCTAGAATCTACAAACATTTATTTAAAGGAGAAGACAAGGTAATAGGGGCTCTTTGTTAGATCAACGATAATGCATATGAGAGCCACTCAACATTTTCATCGTGGTCTTCTCCTCTCGACTCCCAAAGGAAAGGTAGAATTTCAAAGAAACACACTAAAATGTTTTTGGAGATTTTGTTTCTCTGAAGGAATTAAAATAAGAACTAGAAAAACTATTTACTGGGAAAGCTCCCAGCAAGCAAAAGAAGAATGAGAAATCTTTTTGGGTTTTCCTTTTAATACTACTTCTAAGCAAACATGAAAAGTAAACTAGCTAGAAGCTACAACTATTTTTTTTGGTTTTCCTCAAAGTTTTTCAAACACACAAGAAGAAAAGCGAGCAAAAGAAAATAAACTAGCATGGATAATACAATGAAAAAGTATGAACACTGACAACTAGAATGAGTGTGTGAACATGAATGTAATGGCAGTGAGAAATACGTACTCCCCCAAGCTTAGGCTTTTTGTAAAGTTGGTCTAGGCCCATCGATCAAAGTAGCCCTCTCCGGTGTAGTGAGGAGGATCCTAGGGGTTCCACTGGTTAGCGAGCTCACGTGGCTCCCACTGATAAATAGACTCCTGATAAGGATCAGGTGATGGCTCTGGCTCAGGATCTGGGGATCGTGTCCCCTCCCAGTATGCGTGAATGTCCATGGGCAAAGTGAAGTACCTGCCTGAATGAATATCGAACAAAGTAGGTGCAGGCAAGGTAATAATATGAAAAGTATCCTTGCTAAATACCAGGTTATAAAGGAGTCTCTTTTCCATATCATAGAGAATAAACTTATGTGCTACCATGCTTTTGTAATCTAAGTATATAGTGGGTAGCAACTTCTCCTCTTTTTCATAGTGCCTAATGAGTATCTCGAAGTGTCTAGCAAGGCGGGAGGCGAAGATACCTCCGAAAATAGGACCCTTTGTATGGTTTAAACTCAACCGTTTAGCAACCGTAGTGCCCAAACTGAAAGTTCTATCACGAAGTAAAGCATGGTGCAAAATGGCAAGGTCAGGAGCACTAAGGCCTCCACTGTCCCCGCGACCAATTAAACATCTACTAGCAAATAATGGGTAGTAGCGTAGAACAGGAAAATGTAAACTAGACACTCTTGCTTCCGACACCTTTCTCCTTTCCCCTACGGTGACTTCATTAATAAAATCTTCCACATCACTAGGACGTGGTTCCTCGATGCTGCCCTCAAAAGGTAATTTGCAAACCTCACAAAAATCATGAAGTGTCATCTCCTTATGCTCATCATATAAATAAAATTCTACCACGGGTGGTGATCTCCTAGCATGAAAATGAAAATTTTGCACGAAAGTATTAGTGAGTAGGAGGTACTGATCACACTGGTCGTGGAGGAAGTCGGTGATGCCTGCATTCTCAGCCAAGTAATAGAAATCCTCATAAATTCCAGCTGCCTCCAAGAATGCATCACTTGGCCATTCACACGACCGAACCTCCACGGTGCGAGGAAGGTTGGGCTTTCCCTCTCTTCATTTTCTTTCTCCTATGAACCCCGGCTCGAGGAGCCTCTCAACAATCTCCTCATCATTTTCTCCCTCTGAAAAATTCTGAAATTTTTAGTGACAGAAAATAAAAATGAACCAAACTCAACAAAATTGATAGTAACTACTCCTACAAGTGCTTAGAGGCTATATCATGCATCAAAACTACTTTGGACCATATACGTTTAGCATCCAAGCTCAAGAACAGGGTCACCATAACAGCAAAAATTTGTGATAAATAAAGTACTAGAACAAAAACTAATTGGACCATTGGAGGAGTTACATATCAAAGAACAATCCCCCAAAACAGTTTTGTGAATGCAGCTTTGAGCAAGGATATCGAAAATGGTAGCAAAATGAGCAAGAACACGGGTTTGAGCTACGGGGTGATTTTTTTTGGAGGAAGACGAAGTGGATGGGTGCTGGAATAAGTCGAGGGGACCCACATGGCGCCCACAAGATAGGGGGCATGCCCAGGGGGTAGGGTGCGCCCTCCACCTTTGTGGCCCACTAGTGCATCCCTTGGTGTGTTCTCAGTGCCAGAAATTCTCAAATATTGTATAAAAAATCATACTAAATTTTCAGGGCATTTGGAGAACTTTTGTTTTTGGGGTATTTTATTATTGCGTGGATAATTCAGAAAATAGAAAGAAAATAATATTTTTGCTTTTTTTAATCTCAATAATAGAAAGTAAAAGGAGGGTACAAAAAGTTGTGCTTCCTAAATTCATCCATCTCATGCCCATCAAAAAGAACCATTAACAAGGTTGATCAAGTCTTATTAACAAGCCTCTTTCGAATAACATGAAACCGGAGAATTTTCGAATAACACTAGGTTACCACAACAGTGATATGCTTGTCCCCAGCAATAATGATATCATATTTCTTTTTGATAGTAGGAAGAGGAAATTCAAAACCTCTAATAGTAATAGTTGAAAATTTTCCAATAGAATTGATACTGTGAACTTGAGGTTGTTTCTTCGGAAAGTTCACTGTATGCTCATTACCATTAACATGAAAACTGACATTGCCTTTGTTGCAATCAATAACAGCCCCTGTAGTATTCAAAAAGGGTCTACCAAGAATGATCGACATACTGTCGTCCTCAGGAATATCAAGAATAACAAAGTCTGTTAAGATAGTAACATTTGCAACCACAACAGGCACATCCTCACAAATACTGATGGGTATAGCAGTTGATTTATCAGCCATTTGCAAAGAGATTTCAGTAGGTGTTAACTTATTCAAATCAAGTCTACGATATAACGAGAAAGGCATAACACTAACACCGGCTCCAAGATCACATAAAGTAGTTTTAACATAGTTTCTTTAATAGAGCATGGTATAGTTTGTACTCCTGGATCTCCAAGTTTCTTGGTATTCCACCCTGAAAAGTATAATTAGCAAGCATGGGGGAAATTTCAGCTTCCGGTATCTTTCTTTTATTAGTGACAATATCTTTCATATACTTAGCATAAGGAGGCATTTTAAGCATATCAGTCAAACACATACACAAAAAGATAGGTATAATCATGTCAGCAAAGCACTCAAAATCCTCATCCTCTTTTTCTTGGATGGCTTAGGAGGAAAAGGAATGGGTTTCTGAACACATGGTTCGCTTTCTTTACCGTGCTTCCTAGCAACAAAGTCTCTCTTATCATAATGTTGATTTTTTATTGTGGGTTATCAAGATCAACAGTAGGTTTAATCTCTACATCATTATCATTACTAGGTTGAGGATCAACAAAAACATCATCATTAACATTATCACTAGATTCATGTTCATCACCGGATTGTGTCTCGGCATCAGATAGAAATATCATTGGGATTCTCAGGTATGTCAATAACATGTTCATTAGAAGCATGAAAAGTCCTATCAGTTTTCTTTTTCTTTTTATTAGAAGGACTAGGTGCATCAGTATTAATTCTCTGAGAATATTGCTCAACTCTCTTAGGATGGCCCTCAGGATACAAAGGTTTCTCGGTCATTTTACCACCTCTAGTCATAACCCTAACAACATTTTCATTATTCTTATTATTTAACTCATTGAGCAAATCATCTTGTGCCTTAAGTACTTGTTCTACTTGAGTTTTAACCATGGAAGCATGTTTACTAATACGCATAAGATCATTTTTAACTCTACACATATAATCACTCAAGTGTTCAACCATATATGCATTACGTTTCAATTGTCTACCAACATAAGCATTAAAGTTTTCTTGTTTAACAATAAAGTTACCAAACTCATCCAAGCATTGACTAGCAGACTTATGATGAGGGGTATCACCTTCATCAAATCTATAGAGAGAATTTACCTCTACTACCTATGTCGGGTTATCAAGACCATGTATTTCTTTAATAGGCAGTATATTCTAAACATCTTCAGGTTTAATACCTTCTTATTTCATAGATTTCTTTACCTCTTGCAAATCTTTAGGACTGGGAAATATAATACCTCTTTTCTTCAGAGTTGGCTTAGGAGTTGGTTCAGGAAGTGTCCAATCATTATCATTACTCAATATATTTTTCAATAGCAATGCAGCTTGCTCAACAGTTCTTTCCTTGAAAACACAACCAACACAACTATCTAGGTGGTCCCTAGAAGCATTGGTTAGTCTATTATAAAAGATATCAAGTATTTCATTTTTCTTGAGAGGGTGATCAGGCAAAGAATTAAGTAATTGGAGAAGCCTCCCCCAAGCTTGCGGGAGACTCTCTTCTTCAGTTTGCACAAAGTTAAATATTTCCCTTAAGGCAGCTAGTTTCTTATTGGCAGGGAAATATTTTGCAAAGAAGTAGTAAATCATATCCTGGGGACTACGCACACAACCAGGAGCAAGAGAATTAAACCATATCTTAGCATCACACTTTAACAAGAAAGGAAACAATTTAAGAATATAGTAATAGCGGATTTTTCCTCAGGAGCAAATAGGGTGGCTATATCATTCAGTTTAGTAAGATGTGCCATAACAGTTTCAGATTCATAACCATGGAAAGCATCAGATTCAACCAAATTAATTAACTTAGGATCGAGGGAGAGTTCATAATCCTTATTAGTAACACAGATAGGTGAAGTAGCAAACTTGGGATCATATTGCATTCTAGCATTCAAAGACTTTTCTTTCAGCTTAGCTAACAGTTTGTTAAGATCATGTCTATCATTGCAAGCAAGAAAGTCTCTAGCAGTTTCCTCATCCATAATATAACCCTCAAGTACAATAGGCAATTCATATCTAGAGGGAGAATCATAATCTTCAGTTTCAATAATTTCATTCTCTCTAACCCTAGCAAGTTCTTCATCAAGAAATGCACGTAGTGGCACATTATTATCAAGCATAGAAGTAGTATCATCATAAGCATCATGCATACAAGAAGTGGAATCATCAGTAAGATGCGACATATCAGAATCAATAGCAGGTGTAGGTGTCACAAGTTTACTCAAAAGAGAAGGTGAATGAAGTGCAGAGCTAGATGACAATTCCTTACCTCCCCTCGTAGTTGAGGGAAAAATCTTGGTTCTTTAATCTTCAAATTCCTCATCATGATCAACAGATAAAAATCCCAAGTGACTCAGAGAATAGAGCTATGCTCCCTGGCAACGGCGCCAGAAAAAGGTCTTGATAACCCACAAGTATAGGGGATCGCAACAGTTTTCGAGGGTAGAGTATTCAACCAAAATTTATTGATTCGACACAAGGGGGCCAAAGAATATTCTCAAGTATTAGCAGCTGAGTTCTCAATTCAACCACACCTAAAAGACTTAATATCTACAGCAAAATATTTAGTAGCAAAGTAGTATGGAAGTAACTGTAACAGTGGCAAAAGTAATAGTAGCAGTTTTGTAGTAATCATAACAGTGGCAACGGAAAAGTAACTAAACAAAGATCAATATGAAACGAGCTCGTAGGCAATTGATCAAGGATGGATAATTATGTCAGATTCCATTCATCATGCAACAGTTACAACATAGGGTGACATAGAACTAGCTCCAATTCATCAATATAATGTAGGCATGTATTTCGAATATAGTCTTACGTGCTTATGGAAAAGAACTTGCATGACATCTTTTGTCCTACACTCCCGTGGCATCGGGGTCCTATTGGAAACTAAGGGATATTAAGGCCTCCTTTTAATAGAGTACCAGACCAAAGCATTAACACATAGTGAATACATGAACTCCTCAAACTACGGTCATCATCGGGAAGTGTCCCGACTATTGTCACTCTAGGGTTGTCGGATCATAACACATAGTAGGTGAGTAAAACTTGCAAGATCAGATCAAGAACACAAATATTGTCATCAAAACAAAAAGGGTTCAGATCTGATTTCATGGCACTCGGGCCCTAGTGACAAGCATTAAGCATATCAAAGTCATAGCAACATCAATCTTAGAACATAGTGGATACTAGGGATCAAACCCTAACAAAACAAACTCGATTACATGGTAAAATCTCATCCAACCCATCACTGTCCAGCAAGCCTACGGTGGGATTACTCACGCACGGCGATGAGCATCATGAAATTGGTGATGGAGGATGGTTGATGATGATGACGGCGACAATTTCCCCTCTCCGGAGCCCCGAGCGGACCCCAAATCTGCCCTCTCGAGGAAGAACAGGAGGTGGCGGCGGCTCTGTATCGTAAAACACGATGAATCCTTCTCTCTGATTTTTTTTTCTCCCCAAAAGTTAATATATGGAGTTGGAGTTGAGGTTGCTGGAGGTCTAGGGGGCTCACAAGGCTAGAGGGCACAGCCAAGGGGGATGGGCGCGCCCTCCACCCTTGTGGATAGGGTGTCGGTCCCCTTCGGCTGATTCTTTCGCCAATATTTTTTATTCTAAAAACAATCTCCGTGAAGTTTCGGGTCATTCTGAGAACTTTTATTTCTGCGCAAAAATAAGACCATGGCAATTCTGCTGAAAATAGTGCCAGTCCGGGTTAGTTCCATTCAAATCATGCAAATTAGAGTCCAAAACAAGGGCAAAAGAGTTTGGAAAAGTAGATACAATGGAGATGTATCAAATCCCCCAAGCTTAACCCATTGCTTGTCCTCAAGCAATTCAGTTGATAAACTGAAAGTGATAAAGAAAGACTTTTACAAACTCTGTTTGATCTTGTTGTTTCAAATATGTAAAGCCAGCATTCAAGTTTTCAACATAGATTATGAACTAACCATATTCACAATAACATTTAGGTCTCACGTTTACTCATATCAATGGCATAATCAACTAGCGAGCAATAATAATAAATCTTGGAAGACAACACTTTCTCGAAGCAATCATGATATGAAATAACAAGATGGTATCTTGCTATCCCTTTATGAGACCGCAAAACATAAATGCAGAGCACCCCTGAAGATCAAGGACTGACTAGATATTGTAATTCTTGGCAAAACAGATCCAGTCACAGTCATAATCAATATCAATTAATAACACTGCATATAAACGACAGTGGCGCTCTCTAACTAGTGCTTTTTATAAGAGGATGATAACTCAACATAAAAGTAAATACATAGGCCCTTCGTAGAGGGAAGCAGGGATTTGCAGAGGTGGCAAAGCTCGAGTTTTTGAAACAGAGATAAATAAAATTTTGAGCAGCATGCTTTCATTGTCAAGATAACAACCAAGAGATCTCGGTATTTTCCATGCTACATATGTTATAGGCGGTTCCCAAACAGAATGGTAAAGTTTATACTCCCCTACCACCAACAAGCACATTCCATGGCTGGTCCGAAACAACGGGTGTAGTCCAACTAACGACAATCCTGGGGGAGTTTTGTTTGCAATTACTTTGATTTGATTTGAGCATGGGACTAGGCATCCCGATTACCAGCCATTTGCTCGTGATTGATGAGCAGAGTCCACTCATCGTGAGAATGACCCACCTAGCATGGAAGATATAGATAGCCCTAGTTGCTACATGAGCGATTCGAGCATACAAATCATAATTTCATTTGAAGGTTTAGAGTTTGGCACATGCAAATTTACTTGGAACGTCAGGTAAATACCGCATATAGGTAGGTATGGTGGACTCATATGGAACAAATTTGGGGTTTAGGGAAGTGGATGCACAAGCAGTATTCCCGCTTAGTACGACTGATGGCTAAAAAAAGACTAGGAAGCGAACAACTAGAGAGCGACAACATTCATAAACATGCATTGAGATTAACCAACACTAAGTGCAAGCATGAGTAGGATATAAATCACCATGAACATAAATATCATGGAGGCTATGTTGATTTTGTTTCAACTACATGCATGAACATGTGCCCAGTCAAGCCACTTGAATCATTCAAAGGAGGATACCATCCTATCATACTACATCACAACCATTTCAATAGCATGTTGGCACGCAAGGTAAACCATTATAAACTCTTAGCTAATTAAGCATGGCATGAGTAACTATAATCTCTAATTTCATTGCAAAGATGTTTAATTCATAATAGGTTGAATCAGAAACGATGAACTAATCATATTGACAAAAACAAGATAGGTCGAGTTCATACCAGCTTTTCCTCATCTCAATCATTTCACCATATATCATCATTATTGCCTTTCACTTGCACGACCAAACGGTGTGGATAATAATAATAGTGCACGTGCATTGGACTAAGCTAGAATCTGCAAACATTTATTAAAGGAGAAGACAAGGTAATACGGGATCTTTGTTAGATCGACAATAATGCATAGTAGAGACACTCAACATTTTCATCGTGGTCTTCTCCTCTCGTCCCCCAAAGAAAAGGAGAGAGTTTCAAAGAAACACACTGAAATGTTTTTGGTGTTCTTGATTTTCTGAAGGAAGTAAAACAAGAACGGGAAAAACTATTTACACGGGAAAGCTCCCAACAAGCAATAGAAGAACGATAAATCTTTTTGGGTTTTCCTTTTAATACTACTAGTTAGCAAACATGAAAAGTAAACTAGCTAGAAGCTACAACTAATTTTTTTTGGTTTTTCTCAAAGTTTTTCAAACACACAAGAAAAAAGTGAGAAAAATAAAATAAAGTAGCATGGATACAATGAAAAATTATGAACACCGACTACTTGAATGAGTGTGTGAACATGAATGTAATGTTGGTGAGAAATACGTACTCCCCCAAGCTTAGGATTTTGGCCTAAGTTGGTCTAGGCCCATGGATCAAATTAGCCCTCTCCAGTGTAATGAGGATCCTGGGGGTTCCACTAGTTATCGAGCTCCTACAGCTCCCACTGATAAATATACTCCTGATAAGGTTTAGGTGATGCCTGTGGCTTAGGATCTGGGGATCATGTCCCCTCCGAGTGTGCTTGAACGTCCGCGGTGATGTGGTATAACAGGCAGAGTTCCTCCATGCATAACTGCAGAATTGCTACCCTCTGCGGAGGTTCGTCTTCCCTGGTATACTCTACATCAACACCGATGTACTGAGGGTACAAGCCACCGACCCTCTTCCTAATCCTGGTGATCATCTTGTTGGCTTCGTCTGGATTGCTGGTGCATATGGCATCCAGCTTCTCCTTGTCATGGAGGTCAACCTTCTTGAGGTACTTGGTGTAGTCGAGCTTCTGTCTGTGGACCTGAACGTTGTCGAGCTCGCTGGTCTTGTCGAACGTACCACCACGGGGATGCTTGGCAGATGGTTCCTCCTACATTGCCCTCCTCCAACGATGGCGGGCTTGAGACAGAGATGTTGTGGGGAGTTGCTAGTTGAGATGGGGCGGCAATGGTGTTTTAGGAATGGAGCGGCAATGGAAGCGGAGGTGGCTTTTTGTAGCATGGTTTGGGTCATGGAGGAGGCTGTTGGACGCGGTCTCGCCGTGGTAGCGGGGGTAGTGGACGTGCGCTCGCTGTTTCAGTGCGTCGTGGCAATCGCCGAGTGGCAGTAATCGCGGTTGCCTAGAAAAAAAACACTTTTGTCTGCACTAATTTCAAAGTAGTATTTAGTTGAAAGCGAACTGCAATGCTTAACGGACAGCTCATCTTGCTTCAACATACTAAACTGCATTCCTTGGGGCCGCGAACTGCATCCCTTTTGTAATTTTTGCAGCTTCCTACATTTTTTTAAGTGTGAGTAAACTGCAGTTGCTTGCTAGTTGTGTGGCGGGGGGCTTTGTGGTTTGGGCAGTGAGAATGTGTTGGGCCCGCATGGGTGTAAGTCACATCCGGCCCAAGTAGGGCTTGCCCTACTGTACAGGTGCTTTTGCTCTGCACTATGTGTTTGCGGTAAAGTTTAGTCCCACCTCGCCCGCCGAGAGCGCCCAGGACCAGTTTATAACACTACAAAAAAATACACTTCCGTGATGATACGTGTTTGTCAAAGTAGGTTGCGTTTTTTGTCATGCATGTACATCCATGACAAATTTATGACAGAATCAAGGTAGTCATACATGTGCTGTCGTAGAAGTGTTCCATGACATTACCAAAATTATCATCACGAAAGTGTCCACTTCCATGACGATAAATCGGGCGTCACAGAAGTGCTTTCATCAAGGGTGACCGACACGTGGCATCCACCGTAACGGAACGCCGTTAAGCTATCGGGTCGGGTTTTGGATCCGATAACCCATTAACAGCCCCGACCAATGGGGATTTTCCACGTGTAAAATCATCATTGGCTGGAGGAGACGCGTGTCAGGTCCATGTTGGCACAGGTGTCACTCATCCAATTGTGAGACGTGCCTATGATATGTTGACACGTGGACCGGCCCATCAAGTTTAAATGGGCCGGCCCAACTAAAGGCCCACAAGATTTTGCGGACCATAATGGGCCGGCCCAGCTAAAGGCCCACGAGATTTTGTGGACCATAATGAGCTGGCCCAGCTAAAGGCCCACAAGATTTTGCGGGCCATAATGGGCCGGCCCAGGTAAAGGCCCACAAGATTTTTTTGTGCCATAATGGGCCGGCCCAGGTAAAGGCCCACAAGATTCTTGCGGATCATAATGGGCCATCCTAGCTAAAGGCCCACGAGGTTTCGCCGACATTAATGGGCCGGCCCAGCTGTAGGCCCACAAGATTTTGAGGACCCTAGTAGGCCGGCCCATTAACTGGCTGCCATGTTTTGGGCCAAATGTCGGCCCATATTTGATCCAGTCCATTAATGGTCTGCCACGTTCTGGGCCTAATAATGGCCCATATGAGATCCGGCCCGTTAAAAGCCTACCACGTTCTGGGCCAAATTACGACCCAGATCAGGTCAGGCCCTTTAAGAGGCTTTGGGCTCAATTATGGCCCATATCAGATTCGGCCCGTCAACTGGACACTATGCTTTTGGGTCCACTTACTAAAGGCTCACTTAGTAATTCAGCCAGATATTAGTTTTGTCCTGTTAAGGGCCCGTTTAACATTTCGGCCCTATATTAATTTCGGCCTGTTAAAAGCCCATCATATAGTTGGGCCTAACTATGGCCCGGTTTGCATCCGGCCTGCTCGCAGCCGATATCTGATTGGGCCAAACAAGGACCGAGACAATTTTGGCCTATTAAAAGCCCGTGATTTGATTCGCACAATCATGGGCCGGGGTCCATTTCGGGCTGCTGCCGGCCCATGAGCTGTTCGGCACGTTTCAGGCCCAACCTACATCGTGATTGCATGACAGCCCGATTATGTACCATAATTTTATTGTTTGGCCGGTTTACTACGAAGACAGGATATATGTACAGTAAAATAACTGCAGCATCGTGAATAAGAAAAAACCTAGACTATACAATAAAGAAATTACTGCATATTACACCCACTGGGCATCAAAGTTCACCACTATGATAATAAAGCACAAGCAGACAGCAGATTACATAAACTGGGCATCAAAGATCGCCACCAATGCAAATAAACACGCCGACAAAATAATATACAAAACCGACAGCACTTCAATAGAGTTCAAGAAAGGTTAGCCCTACTTGGGAGCTGCAGCGCAAGCAGCTGAGCAAGATGATGAGACTGCGCTTGTTCAACACTTATATCTTCCTCACTCTGAAAGATAAACAAGCAGACAGATGACATGTTTTTCACATAAAAGTATTAGTGCTGACAATTCATCATATTTCTTACTGACGAATAAAGTGACACAGTTTAAAATTGCATTAACACAATATGGTACTGTTCAGGTCAAGACATGGCAGGAAATGACATTGTGAAGGAGTTGGCAGCTTCACGACACCACTGGATTACAGATCAAGAACTCATAAGTATCAATGGTTAGTGTGTTGTCAATTTATCCCATTTCAAATTGGCAAATAAAGAGACGGTTTAAATAATAGTAGAATGATATGACATTGTTCATAGTTATGACATTGTTCATAGTTAAGACAT
Source organism: Aegilops speltoides (assembly GCA_021437245.1). Taxonomy (NCBI): domain Eukaryota; kingdom Viridiplantae; phylum Streptophyta; class Magnoliopsida; order Poales; family Poaceae; genus Aegilops; species Aegilops speltoides. The sequence continues at coordinate 205,836,184 of CM038143.1, forward strand.
TGCAGAATATGACATTGTGCTGTAGTGGGTAGGTTCACCACACCATTGGATTACGGATGAAGAACAACAGCATACATGCAGTGCAAAAGAAGATCACTTGCTCTGTATAGTTTAATTTACATGGTATGAAGAAGGAAATTGGTTGTACAACTGAAAACTTCAATTGAGAAGGACAAACTTTTGTTTATGAACTACATAATAAACTTTAAACATGCAATTTGATGCAAACACCAAAAAATAAACAGTTGTTGCAGTCATGCCTAAGCAAATATATACAACAAAGTTTGAAGGCTTTAGATGGACAAACTTACATTATTGGTGAAGACAGGCTCTATAAAGGCCTTGTCCATGCTGATGGGGGGGGGGGGCAATTCAAGATGTTTACCACAGAATCTTCTTCATAAGCATTGCCTTTATTCTACATTTTGTTAAGAGTAAATATAGATGTGATAATATACGAAAAAATGGAGAATATTTAAGATAAGATGAAGAGTGATGCTACATAACCAAGTAGCTATAAATGTAAGTGCAGCGATATAGGCAAAAGGTACAACCAAGAGCAATGCACAGCTAAACTTCTTCAGTACCAACCTTATGGTAAGAGTAAATATAGTTCTGATGTGTAGAAAACGGATGGCAAAGGAAAATAAGCTGTAGAGTGATGGTACATGAACAACTACCTGTCATTATAAGTACACTGATAAAGGATAGCATGTACTTACAAGAACAATGCAGAGCTCAAAAAACACTGGCATTGGATATATTCTACACTAATGTAACCATTCATACAGATCAGATAATTTGGAGGGAACAATTGATAAGCAAGCTATCATGCATACTGCTATCACATAATGAACCAGGTATGTATGCAAGTACAGTGATACAGGACAACATGTACTAACAAGAGCAAAGCAATGGGCAGCATATTTGCGATATCATGTCGTTCTTTTCAAACCGGAATTCTTCTTCGAGCAGATTTCCTGCAAAAAAGATCCGTAAGGCACATGCAGAAAAGTAGAAGTTCAAATTGTCATGTGATTTCATAGACAGTACCTCATCCTGGGAACGAGACTAGTGCATAACAAGGTTTCTCCATTCAATGTCTTCTAAATTTAGCACAGGAGACTTCACCGGAAATTCGTTTATAGATTTGCCATCAAAGTGTGATTCCTCAGGTAACACCGATACTGCTGCAATGCTTCCTTAAAAAGCACAAGCAAGCTTTGCTCGTCATTACTATCCAGATTGACCCTCGCCTAGTTACAACAATGTAATGTAAATAATTGATGTGTTCAATCAGCAGAAACAGGAAAATAATAACCATGAATAATAGCACTTACACGTAAGTTGGACAGGAAGATGTGAAAATGGTGTTTGTCTTCACAATAATCTTCCCATGATGGGAATATATGCACGTAGTCCCTAAAAACATTGAAAAAATTATCTTTTAAACTGGGAATAAATGGAATGGGGTTCCAATCTGCAGGAATTGGCCGTCTCTGCAGTTGGGATAGGTCTTCGGCCGGTGGACTTGCTGTACTTTTTACTGGAGTGGGATTTTTCTGTGGTACGCCTGGTGCTATGGCAAATTAAATTGGTATACCTTTTGCTGGAGTGCAGGTCCTGTGTGGTGTCGCTAGTGGTGTGGCCAGTGAAGTATGGGTACAGTCTGCTAGAGTCGGTCCTACATTTTGTGTCACTGGTTGTACAACCAATATAAGTGGGGTGCTGTCTGATTTCTCTGGTACCACCACGTTTTTCAAGGACTTTGCTGGTGCTCCTTCAGGTTCGACAATCACCCTCGTCCTTTTTGATGTCTGATGCACAATAACAACATTTGAGTGGAAAAACATGGTATGATGACAGATGGAATATGTATTGATAATGGATGGGCATGGCATCTCGACATATATGATGAGTAAAGTAAGCAGATGGCGGTGCAACAAAGTAGAAGAAATGCAAGACAACATATGCAAGATACCCACAATCAATAAAACATTGCCAAATTAGAACAGGCACATTGATGGGTGAACGGGACAGGCCATCTGCCTTTGACTCCTCGAGGTTAGAATAGTCATTAGGATCATATTCTGAACAAGAATCAACAGTTGGGGAGCGTATGAGTTTCATTGCATCCAGAATGGCACTCAATTCCTTGGTGCCAATTTTGTAAGTCATTGCAGTGTTTAGCTTCAAGAGTGCACTGCTGCTAGTGTGACACAAAGCAGCTACACAGATCATAGTGTAGATATAACGGGGAAAACCGTAAGCATCAGAGTAAAATCAGCAAAGTGGAACTTGCTGGAATATATGTGCTAGTATTGCCAGTACGGCTAGAAAGGCTTCGGATACAAGCTCTCTTCAAGTGAAGGTGCGGTACTGTTAATATCAGTGTAACTCTCAAAGGCGACACAGCTCCCCGCATTTCCTTGCTATTCTTATAGGATTCAAGTGGGCAGACTACTACAAATCCTATTCCTATGTTTACAAAATCCTACGAATCAAAGAGGCTCAAAGTGTCCATCACAACCGACCGTATAGACCTCTACACTACAAATGTCCCTGCTCATCTTTAGTACAAGGAACATACTGTACTACTATCATATTCCCTCCGTTCCAAAATATAAGTCTTGGTAGAGGTTTCCACTATGGATCACATACAGATGTATCCAGATACATTTTAGAGTGTAGATTCACTCATTTTGCTCCATATGTAGTCCATGGTGGAATCTATACAAAGACTTGTATTTAGGAACGGAGAGAGTACATATTAAAGAAGAACGAAAGAGGAACATGGTAAAGAAGAGCAAGCAGAATTTGGATAATAAAATGTTGGTTGCGCAGTGCCCACACATGATGAACCAGAGCGCATTAAGAATGCAACTCCCAGTTGTCTCTTGACCATTTCAGGAGGTTGGATGAAGATCCTACGTCTCCTCACCCATCTTCTTCCTCGTCTCTAATTCTTCCCATGCAGAACACCGCATGGGCCGCCGGCCGGACCACCGGCCCCAGCCGCCTATGTTCCTCCACCACCCCCACCCCCACCCCGCCCCAACCCCCACCCGCGTCGAGTTTTCTTCGTTCGGCGAGGCCCCACAACCACTTCGAGCCCTTCGTCAGACCGCGAACTCCGCGAGCTCAAAAATCGACTGATCCAATTTTGAAATTTAGTCTACTGTGATTTAACTAGTGTGGAATATGAAAGGGGAAAACCATAAGCATTGGGAGTATAGTGTTGAGCGTGCCATGGCGGATCTGAAGGTGCAAACCGGACAAAGGCAACTTTGCAACCAAGACAAGAAATCAGAGTAAAGTAGTGGCGATCTATTTTCTTTCTGCGATAAATAAGTTGAGCACATACGAAAGAGTACAGCCTCTGGTGCGGCACCGTGTACGCATCTGCAGAGAATTTGAAGGTGCTGCGGTAGCGATGGCTGGCGGCAGCATGGAAGTAGAACTAGGAGGGTAGACGGTGGCGGCGGGGCGCGGTGGATGAGACGGTCGTAGGAGCGGTGCCGACAAGGTGGACGACGGTGGGGATGAAGCGAGAGGACGGGATGCAAGGATCCCGGTTCGAAGCCATGGATGAGAGAGGTCGATCTCTTGTAATGGATGGCGGCGTCGGGGTATCAGCTCAGGCATGGTCGAGGAGGACGACGGTGGATGGGGTGGCGGATGGCGGCGGACGGAGGAGGGTGGGGTGGAGAGGGTATTTTGGCGCCCACGGAGTACGAATGGGGAAAAGGGAGGTAGAGAGGAAGGGGGAACCATGTATTCAGGGGGCGCTTGTCTCAAATGCGAGGAAATTTACAAACTTAGCCCCCGTTTCAAATTTCTACTACATCACAACAATATTAGTCGGTTGGGGATAGGACGGTAATCTCGCATACACAGAATATTTGCCGATGAGAGTTTGTTTTCGGCACCCACCGTGTATGAATATTAATCGGGGAGGGAGTCGATTTCGGCAGAGGACACACTGTGTTTTGGCGCCCACCGTGTATGAATCCGGGTGAGAGGCGGTTACGTCACGTTTGGGTGAAATTACAAACCTACCCCTATCGAAACCTATAGAAATCCAGTAGATAGGCTTTGCGTGGCAGGGATAGGCAGTAGTAATTTCCATCTCGTAGATTTTGGTTTCGGGCGGTTACTGCGACTTTCTCCACTTCGTTCAAATTTTAGAGAGTGCACGCCATCGTGCCAACTCAATTCAATCCCGCTTGTATTCTATTTTTTAGGCGGGATCCATTTTCAATTGGAATTACATTCTATATACATCATTTTTATATATACTTTCAAAAGCACAACAAAGAATTCTGCTCCTTTATATGTATAATATGATTTACAAATACAACGATCTCGAAATCTTAAGGTTGAATTCGAAAAAATTTAACCAACTTATGTTCTACTAAAATGTATGGATCAGTAATATCTACATATTAAATAACATAGATGTGCGTGAATTCATATGAGTATGCATGTTTGATAGATCAATTTTGGTTCGAGTATGGATTACATGTATCATCATCTTGAATTCAAATATTTAAATCCCTTTTTTGTTCACTCCTTTCACGCCCATCTCTCTCGCATGCATGCTCCTTCAGGTAGCTATCACTCTCTTTTCTCCAGCTCACCCGCACGCTCACTTCATGTTTCTCCTATCCTCGCAAACATGGTCTCTCGACGTATCCCTTGAGAAGTGTCACACTCTCCCTATCATTATACATTACACGGTTTTTTCATTATCTCTCACGTCTCTACTGTTCTCTGGTATCACTCGGTACCTAAGCTTTCTTTTTCACCGCCATACACACAGTCTCCACTCGTCTTTCACTTTGTATTTCTCTCTATGGGATTCTCTCACACACCCTATATGTCTCTACATATGACTCATACCACTAAAATTACTCTCTCTCTCTCTCTCCTGTAGACACAACATTTGTTGTGGTCTCCTTTTCGTCTCCATCCCAGACTGACATTATTCATTTGTTTACCGATCAGACAACCCGACTACCGTCTCCTCTCTCTCTCATACAGACAGACACACACACACAACTCCTGCTTCCACTCCCCTTCCCGAACACCGTCTCTCTCTCACACACAAAACTCTTGCTTTCGCACCCTGACTCGTATTTCTCTCACAAAGATTTATCGACTAGCTAGCCTCTAGATAGGTTTATACACCCGCACACTCGTGCTTCCACTATCGCATACATGTCTCTCTCCCGCTCCTTGTATCTATGTAGATTTTTCTTCCCTTCTTGAGACACGCCCTCTCGATCGTGCAGACACGCACTATCGCCTCATTTTAAGCTAATACCTATCGCACACACACTCCTTGTGTCTTTGTCACACATGCACTCCGTCCTCCTCCACTCTCCCTCTCTCTCACATACACATGGGCTTTTTGCAACAACTAGCAAGATGCACATGCGTTGCACGGAACATCAAGATGCATTTGTATGAGTAGTTTATCTTGTGGGGGAAAAGGATGAACGAGGGAAGGCCGTATTTGCAAATGTGGAGAGGGGTGTGGGTATTTTCATAAAATTGTTATAGTTTCCTTCCTATCCATCAGATATAGATCGGACGGCCTATATTGTAGGATGACAGGCACACGATCATCACCAACAATGCTTTTTACAAGAGTAGGGATAAAAAATAGAGTTGGTGATGATGGTGGGCCTGCCATCCTGCAATGTAGGTCGTCCAATTTATATCTGACAGATAGGAAGGAAAATATGGCAATATACCCGCACTCTTCACCACATTTGCAGATAAGGCCTTCCCTCGTTCATCCTTTTCTCCCACGAGATCTTGATGTTCCGTGCAACAAACGGGCATCTTGCTAGTAAGAGTAGATATTAGACATATACCACTTCTCGAATCTTGAAACCAACAACATTCCTCCCTTATCTCATCAAACCCGCCAAAGGAATATATTTTGAGTGAAACATAACATATTTTTAGTGATATACGTATTTCAAAACTAGACTTTTTTTTTCTATCAAATCGGTGAATATGTATTAATCTACTTTGATCGTGTGGCAACGCATTGGCACATTGCTAGTAGTTATTATAATTTTTTGGACACCAGACAGACGGTGGAGTACATATACGAAGAGAAGAGGCACACGCACGCAGTCGGCCTCTCGCTGTCTCGCACACATGAGTGTTATGTAAAGGCGACGTTAACAAATAAACCCTAAAACCTTAGGTCCATGATTGTTGCATTCGTGGGTACCGGTTATGTGGTGGGGCACCTTTGTAGGAATAGTCAGCTCGCGTGATAATTTGATCCATAGGAGTTGATGGTCAGGACCACAGGTGAACGACTTGGAGCGCGGTGGCTCACCAGTTGCCACAAATCGAGTAGCCACGTTGAAAATATCATTTTTTAGTGGGGTTAAGAGTTCCGATTTTCAATGGCGCGTTATAAGTAGTAACTAGTTTTTAGAACGATTGGTATGGAGCAAGATGGAATTCATAGTACTACGTACCTCCTTGGCGTATGGTTGTATGGGTTTATGTTGCGAGATGTTGAACCTGGTAGTTCTAGGGCAAATACTATGTGTTAGATTTAAATGCTGGTTTTTAGTTATGAAAATCGGAAGGGGAAACCCTTCTTTGATTAAAAAAAACTACTACCTCCGTTCTGGTTTACTAGTCCCCATCGTACTTTGGGTGAAAGTTTGTCCATGAAACTTACTGGTAAAATGTGAATGGAAAAGGAGATTTTGTTATACCGAAACAAAAAAGGACTAGAGAGAGTGATTGCTCTAACACGGACGCGACCTCTCATAGCGTAGGCATTGAACCGGCGCGCCGGCCAAGAGGGCCGCACTCGCTACAGGCCCGGCTGAGCACGCCTCCTCGCCACGTGCAACCAGCTTAAGACTGCCTACTTTGCCTTCATTGAATCTGCGTGTGCAAGAACACGCCCTTCCATGAGCCGACAGGCATTTTAGAACACAAAAATGACTAAAATATAATTAATTTACGATGGTCTTGACTTGTTGTGCTCGTGACCGGTAGCGAGGAACTAGTAGAGGTTTTTCTTTATTTGTAACTCTCCTCACATTTTTTGGCTTTGAAGTGAATCATGGTTGTGGACATTATGTATGAAATGTGCAGATATCTGTGAACATGAGTTTGATGTGGAAGTTGAACTTGGAATGTTGGGCTTGCGCGTGAACTATACCATGTCCAATGCTTTGTCTGTTATTGTTTGGAAAGTAATTGTTGTTGTTACATGACCCAAAAAAACATTTTGTGCCACATCAGTAGATGCACGGACGTCACAACAGGCATCCTGACTGGATAAACATTTGAACCTAGCTATTATGATGGAAATTTTGTATTGAGAACAGATTTTGATAGCAGGAGACGCCTAGCCTGCTCTGCTTCTGCTAGCTTATTTCTGGCTTCTTCCATCTCTTCTTTAGCTTGGGTGAAGAGAGCATCTGATTGCTCTTTTCGCTTCTTCAGGAACTCAGCTACATTCTCAAGGGCTGCTGCATGCTTTCTTTCAGCCTTCACTAATGCCACGAGGACACGAACAGCTGACGACTCCACCTGGCTTGTGTGTAATCCAACATCATCTGGGAATTTGCACCTTGTGTCTGATCCAGCATAATTAGGGAACTGGCACCTTGTGTGTAATCTGGCCTCATTTTGGAAACATGATCTCGAGGTTGACCGTACTTCCCTCCTCGCAGGAACTGCATCCTGACATGAAGTTACTTCTTTTTTAGATCAATACTCAGAGCAACCTAGATCCATTTAGTAGAAGCCAGATAAACAGAACTCGGAGAAGTGAATTCAAAAGGAAAAAAATATAAAAACTGACTACAAAGTGAGAAACCCACTTCCTACATCAAGCTAAAAACGAAAGCATTAGGACGATTAAGACTCTTCTTATTGCACATCGAAGAACACCACGCTTAAGAGAAACAGAAACTACAACATATACACATCGAAGAACACGAGGCTAAACGAAAGTAATTGAAAGGGTGTTACTTACCAAAGCTCGTTTTACAGGTTCGGTGCGGCTCCTCTTTAACTTGCCACGCTCCTTTGAAGATGTCCCGAATATCCCGTGTTTGGTCTTCATTGCTCCTGTGCATGTTCGCACTCGTGGTTTTAAAATCTCAACATGGCAAGAAAAATATACTACTAGTAATACTCGCGCATCTTGTGGGCAACATTAAAGCACTCGTATGCCATCTTAGAGCATCTCCAACAGAATCGCAACGCGCGTCACTTTAAAAAAAGCGTTTACAGTGCTGAGATCGAGAAGTAGATACTACAGCGTAGAGGATAGTTCTCAGCATAAATAGATAAAAAAAAGACAATTCAACTACTCCTCGTCGTCCGACTCCTCGGTGATGTCCTCCTCCGACGTCTGACTGTAGGCGTGAAGATACGGATCATCGTCGGATTCCCAAGGCGACGCTACTCCCAGCCTCATGTTGAATTGTGTGTTCACTTTTTGCCTACGCTTGTCCTCGCGATAGGCGGCTCGCTCCTCCCTCCTCTTATCCCTCTCCGCCCTCCTTTGCGCGTAGAACTCGCGCTCGTTGATGATGTCCTGCGGGAAGTGTTGGCGCCACAACGCCATGTCTTCCTCGTCCATCTCGGCGATGCCGAGACGGTGCTCCCGCCTCCGGCAATGGCAACGATCCTCGTCGGTGCTAAGCCGCTACAGAGGCGCGAGCTCCTGCGCCCGCTCCCGCGTCGGCACGTTGGGGAAGTTCAATGTTCTATGAGGCCACCGGAGGCGCCACGCCGCCGCATCCTACACGTGGGCGGCCTTGTTGGCGGTGTCACAATTGCCGAGGCCGAGGCACATCCCGCGGAACTGGATCTCGGCAAAGAAGCCGCCGGAGGGGCGCACGCGGACGCCGCGGTATCCCCAAGTTTCCTGGCACCGAGGCGGCATGGTGCCGTGGTGGCGGCGAGGCGAAAATGAGCGGGGAGAGAGCGGTGGCGAGGCACAGAGCGGGGAGAGAGCGGTGGCAAGGCACAGAGCGGTGGGAGGGCGTTGGATTTTATAAAGCGCACCGGATGCCGCGCGCCAAAACTAGCGCACGCCCGACCGCTTTTTCCTGCGAACGCGCGATCCTTTCCCGACGTCTCTGCTATCTCTACTCTCTTCTCTACTGTTATATTTATTTTATATTTAATATTTAATATTTATCTCTACTTCCTTTACTGTCTACTTTTTTTCTCTATACTTTTTTTCTAGCAATATAAGCCGTCTGATTTATATCTGAGAGATAGGAAGGAAACAAATGGGAATTTTGCAAAAAGATACCCATACCCCTCTCCAGATTTGCAAATAAGGCCTTCCCACGTTCATCCTTTTCTCCCACAAGATAAACTAATCATACAAATGCATCTTGATGCGTGCAACGCATGGGCATCTTGCTAGTTCTAAAAACCTTTCCATCATTCGCCACACTACTGGTTGCAGATGAAAAACCTACCCAAGCACAACGCGATACAGGAGCGACGCACAATTACAATAGCAGCTAGTAAATTTGAAGGGTAGGTATGAACAAAATTGGAACTGCACATGTACTGCTAAGTGATTCAATACACACATTACCAATCGAGGAGGAGAGCGATGGTCGCGGCGGCCTCTATAAGTCATGCTCGGCAACAGGAGTCAGTTCAGTGTCCACGACGGTGGTACTTCTGCGCTTGGTGTCGGCTTCCGGGAAGCAGATCCGAGACCGTGGAAGATGATGCTCGAGAAGAGGCTCCGTGTACGACGACGACGGTGGACCGAATCTAGTGCGGCGTACGAGGTCATCAATGAGGCAGATGCGCTGCGGTGGACGAGTGCGCCGATGTAAAGGGGAGGAGCACGAAGGCTGCGGTGCCATGGAGAAGTCTATTTTGCGGTGGGGATAGAAAATGGGGAGTATTCAGGTGTACTACTCTGGGTGCTGGGGTGGGTTTGGCTCGGTAGGGTGAACGTGAAGTTGTGAAAACAGCCCCCTACCAAGCGTCATCCGTAGGCCTGTTCCGAAGGCTATGATGATAACTTCCCACTGCTCGAGTCAGGGTCGCGGGAGGTTTTACCGCCAACCTCAAAATTTTGTGACACTAGACTCCCCGTCTGGCGTGTTGAGTGATTCAGCTAAGCAACTAGCGAGTAGTAGTAGTAGTAAACTCTCCATATTAGGTTTGACCGACGTCAAACTTCCTAAAGTTTGCCAAGTTTATAGAAAAATATAAACATTTACCATAACAAATATGTATGATGTGAAAGTACAATCAATAATGAATCTAATGGTATTTATTTGTTATTATATATGTTAATATTTTTTGTTATAAGCTTTCTAAGAGTTTACAAAACTTGACTTTGACCAATGCTAATACGCGGACTTAAATAAAAACGGAGGGAGTACACATTTGTTTTCTTAGTTTGTAGTGAACTAATCATTTGTTGAAATTGTGAAATAAATATATTAGGCTATTGACTTCGAATGTAATGGTCTATACAATTCAATAGTTACAATCATTGTCGAATCCCAAGATGTATACAAGGTCTATAGTACTTCACAACATGTTCAAACTCAGATAATCACGGTCAAATGAGAATCTAAATGCATTTCATAGTTATACTTTGTAGGATGCAACAAAAACAACCATAACTCTACATCAGCCATTATAGAAGCAACATTTTGACATATCCCAATGTGTGAATGAAACATGCAGAGAGAGCTTTTGAAGATGGAGCAGATAGGGTGGGAAAGATTGTATGTATGTGGACGAGAGAGTAGGAGACAAACCTAACGAGAGAGAGAGAGAGAGAGAGAGAGAGAGAGAGACGAAGAAGTTAGGTCTGTGAGAAAGATGGAGACATGTAATATACGTGAGATGCGTGTGCATCCGGATTTTATATACGTGGAAGGAGAAGAGACAGCATGTTTGATGAGAGAGCTGGAAAAACATGGACGAGAGGGGAATGATATCGTGGGTTGAGGGATTGACAATTTTGTGCGGGGAGAGAGAGATTGGTAATTTTGTGCAAGAGAGAGAGAGAGGGTGGGGGGAGGAGTCAGTCAGCCGTCGTCACATCACCCTACTTCCAAATGACCCCGCTGAGGGAGTCCTGGACTAGGGGGTGTCCGGATAGCCGAACTATCATCTTCGGCCGGACTCCAAGACTATGAAGATATAAGATTGAAGACTTCGTCTCGTGTCCGGATGGGACTTTCCTTGGCGTGGAAGGCAAGCTTGGCAATACGGATGTCACACCCTGATTTTCATGGCACAGCACTTAAGCTCTTAATCATGCTAAAATGTGGTTTGACAAAAACTTTTGAGTGTTTTGGACTTTGCTTGATTTGATTTTTGTCTGCATTGCTTTGAAAGTGCTCTAAAAATAAAATAAATTCTCCAACTCCTATACTTCACCTCCTTGCTCCAAACCCTTGAGCCAGTGATCATGCCATGTGTATAGGACATAAAAATATTTTCTTACAAAAATAATTTGGCCAAATAGTATTTCCAAAATTAGTTTTTCAAAAACCCTGAATTGAGGTTTGCACCGCAAGTACTTAATTAAGGGCAGTAAAAATCTTTCTAAAATATATTTGACTCCTATTAGATATAGGATTCCCGTAAACCACAAAATATAATTTTAAAGGTTATTTCCTATTTTATTTATAAGCTTTTTCTTAAGTCCGAAATGGTCTTTAATAGGAAAAATTATTTTATTGCTTCGAAATATTTGCCAAAATTTAGGGAAACTCATAGGACATATATTGTCCATATATAAGAGTTTCAACACATGGTTATGATCAAAATATTGGTCAAACCCCTCATAAACCCTTTCTGGATATTTCAAGCTTTTGAAATATTTACAAAGGAAATATTCTCCAAATATTCCAAGAAAATTCTATCATGTCACATATGACATATTTGGTGATCTTGCCAAGTCTCATGACTTGGAGAACAAGATAGCATCATCAAAACCTCTCAAAACCATTTCTGTCCATTTTGAAGTTTGAGCAACTTTACATTGCCAAACATGTCCAAATGTTCTCAAACCTTGTGGACTTGCTCAAATGATCTAATAATTCATCTAGACCAAATGGCACAAGTTGGAGAGCAAGTTAACTTGATCAAAGTGCCCCAAAACCCTTTCTGTCCGTAACCATATTTGAACAACTTTGCATTACCAACTTTCTCTCCTTGACACCAACTTTTGTGAGCATGATCACATGACCAAATGAGGCAACCACACCAAGTGGTGCATCAAGGAGAAGTGATTTGCTCAACTAAATCTACACAAGTTCATTTCTGCTAATTTCTAGGGTTTACCAAAGTTGCATTGTCCACTTTCTTCAAATGATCTCCAAATTGGTGGAAGGCCCTAAATATATGTGTCATATCACCCTATGGAGTCTCATGGCTTATGGAGATCATCTACTTTCCCAAACCAACATCAAACACCTTCCGCATTTTGCAAAAACCACTGTTTGGACACCTTCCACTAATCTCCATGACTTCTCCTTTTACCACAGCCCTCCTAGTTCCCTCTACCTCTGTATGCTTCCCTGCCCGAGAGGCAATGATTAAGGGGAGGGCTCCATTTTCTTCCCCGACATCCACTTTTCCCTCCCTTTGTCATCTCTCTCTCATTCCTGGCATGTTGCAGAGCATCCAAAGCCTCTTTCACCTTTGTTTATCCCCCCTGCAGCTCCAAGACACAAGTGGACACGGCAGAGCGCGCAAAGCGCACTCATGCCGCCAAAGCCTGCCTGAGCTGCCTGCTGGCGGCCGAGCCCCGCCGCGCCAGACTCCCGTCCACCTCAGGCCGCCTAAGCGCGCGATCGACGCTCCTCGACGTCCACAACACGACACCGAGCTGGCCCCTCCTCCTTCTCCCTCCTGCTGCCTCCTCTCAAGACGTGCACCGCCGCCTGAAGGCCCAATGGGCGACCTCACGCAAGGCGCCTGCCCTCACCTACTCCCTCTCTCTCTCCTCTCGACCTGGTCCATGCCCACGAACACCCTGACATACCCACGCTGTGCCCCGTGACCTCCAAAGAACGGCTAGGGGCTCGCCAAGACGAGTCCACGGCACCTCTCGGCCGCGCCCGTATAGGGCCACCCCCGAGCCTTATCATGTCTCAAATTGCTCTCTCTCCCCCTCTCGCATCCTCTGACCGACCCACGGCTCTTCCCGTGCTCTCCTTGCACCTCCATGGCCGGAGCAGTGCCGCCGGCCGCCGCTTAAATTCGTGGGCCTCGACCCCTCTCTCTTCCCCGGGAGCACTCCCGCATCCTCTCGTCACCATCACCAACTCACCCCGCGCTCCATCCCCTCCTCCTCGTGCCTTCCTTGCTGGGCCGAACCCCGCCACCGCCTGTCCCTGCCGTGGCGAGGCCTCGCTCGCTCTGGCGCTCCCCGGCAGAAACCGGGTCCCCAGGTGGATGCGGCCCGTCCTCCCGAGCCCTCCGGAGTCTGGGCGGTCGCCGGAGGTGGCCGGAGCCGCCGGAACGGGCGCCGGCAAGCGCTCGGCCCCGCCTCCTCTGCCTCCTCTGTCGCGGGCGGGAGGAGGGCGACGACCCTGCGGATGGACCCCGCAGGTCGGCCGATCGCCAGCCGGGCCCCGCCTGCTTAAGTGGAGGCGGATCCTTCAAGCCGCCTTCCCGCTGGGTGGCGCCTCCGAGTACGCCTTGGCGCCACCCCATTCTCACAAGAATGAGCCATCGGGCCGAGCCCAAGAGGCTGTTTAGCCGGGCTTCGCCCAGTCTTGGGTTATAAGGTTGATTCTTTCCCTCTTTTATTCTTTTCCGTAAATATTGTAAGATCCATAATATATTCATATTAACTCCAAATTTGATGATTCAAATTTCTAGTAGCTCATAAAATCATGATCTATCTCATGGTGCAACTTGCACATTTTTCCAGAAGCTTTTTCTTCACAAACATTTACCAAATCTGTTTTTTTCCTATTTCTGTGATAAACTTTAGAAAATCACAGAGAGCCCATTTTTGATCCAAATCCCATGATTCAAAATCCTGGATGTCTATAAGTTCATATCTTAGTTTTTGAACATTTTTACTAGTACTTTCTGTATCACCTAAAATAATGGTCTATTTCTTGATATATAGCCAACTTTGCAAATTCATAGGAAATTCATTTGAACTCCAAATCCAGTGAAACCAATTCCTAGATGCTTCTAAAGTCATCCTTTGTTAAATGGGTGCCTTTGCTCATTTTTCAAAAATATATTTCTGTACACTTCTAGCAAATCCATAAACCTCTTGATTCCATCATATTGAAATGTTCGGAGATGTCCATTGATCCACTTCCAATGAAACCACCTTGGTCATTCCTCATATGACCAGAGGTATCCTATAAAAGTCAACTTCACATTTTTAGAGCACATTTATTCTTGCCTTGCTGTGTTGCTTATTGTGTTGTTTCCGACGTTAGTTGACGAGGTAGACGGAGTACTTGGAGAAGGACGAGAAGACTTGAAGACTCGAGGAACAGGCAAGCAGCCCTTTGACCATGACTATGATACCCTCTTTATATGCATGTCATTTTTAGCTCTTTATTGATGATGCATCGGAATCATGACGAGATGGTGAACCACGTGGGTGGTTGCCACGATTACATCCCTCGTTGATACTTGCATTGTGCATGGCCCTACCTTCTTATGAGGGTTATGCCGGTGGGGGTAGAAAGGATGCAAATGTAGATGCTACGCAAATGGGATGGGTTTGTGCATGGAGAAAGAGGCAAAGTGATTTCAAAAGTCTTTTCGAAAACCCCGTCGGGTGCCACTTATGCCCGAGGGAGATGATGAGATGGGTAACCACTTGATGACGAAGTGGTGTACCGAGGCAAGTGTGTGTGTTGTTTTCGAAAACGGATTGGTCGGAGTTGCGACCGTTATTCCAACCTTACATGCGCGACCACTCTACCCTTATATGGGAAAGGGCATTGTTGAGTACCTAGACCGATACTAGCTTGGAGCCCGATTACTAGTGACGGGGAGAGTTGGTGCTCTCTTGGGACGGGTCGTGCTGTAGGGCGGCCATGACTGTTTTTGTGGCACCGGACACACCGTTGGTACCCCGTGCTTGTGGTATGTGATGAATATGGGAGCGAGGCTCCGCGACTTTATGATGTGAAATGTTTGGCACGGGGGTTACTACCAATCGAGTGGACTCCATGTTAGTGTCGTCTAGGGAAAGATAGTGATCGGGTGCTTACCCCGGGTACTTGAGGTACCGCGGGTCGTGGTTTGACACGGAAGTTCCCCGGATCTAGTGGGTAAAGTGTGCAACCTCTGCAGAGTGTAAAACTATTCGAATAGCCGTGTCCACGGTCATGGACAGTTGGGTAACCGCTCTTGGGCTACGTCCACTTGTTTTCAAACCCGGTGTGTGTGAGATGATGGTGTTGTCATGGATCAAGTCCAGGACTTGACACGATTGAGATGGGTTGGTGCCCACTCCGTTTATGATAAATGGGTTGGTGCCCATTCTATTTATGTTGATATTTGTGACCAGTCCTTATGGTTACTTGAATTCTCTTGATGCATGCTTTATAGGATGTTGAACATGTCCTTGCACTCAAAACTAGCTTTATGCAAAACTTTACCTATGTCATGCATTATCGCACCTTGAACCAAATCATGGGTTGCTTGTAGTACATTCAAAGTACTCATTGGCTTGCCACTGGTTATTTCATTGACCGTGCATGAAAGAACAGGATGTGATGAAGAACTCTTCGTGACGAGCACGCGAGCTAGGACGCTTCAATGTAATGCCCGTAGGGTTAAGGCGATGGCATGGGTCCAAGTTATCGATGGAGATTTCGCGCGACGTTATACTCAAGACTTGACCATAATGGTCCTACTTGTGTAATACGGTATGTATGGATGTAAGACTCTTGTTATTCAGCTTCGTGTGTTCAAGTGAGCATTGATCTCTGGGATCATCAGACACGACATTCGGTGATCACGACTTACGAGTCGGGTCCCCACAGAGCTGGTATCGAGCCATCCCGACCGTAGGAAGCCTTAGTTAGCATGGTCGTTAGTTAGGTAAAACTATTTCCAAAACTACTACTAGTTTTCAAAACTATCTATGCTTCTCTTCCCTTCGAGTTTTTCAAAACTAAGGTATACTTTCCTCATTGGTCTCTTCCCTTCAAAACCTCCGTCGCTAGAACCCTTATGCCCCCGACCACGGATTCCTTGTGATCCTCGTGGATAATATGGAAGGATGATGCCTTGCCGACATTCACCCACATCTCCGAACACAAGATAGGCGACATCACAACAAGACGATACCAACGGAAGATGCATCCTCGAGGAATGAGGACTCAAGACCTGTGGAGATGGTGACACCCTTGACATCGCCCCAAGATGATGCAACGTTAGCCTCACGATGATCGTGGCATAGGATATGCAAGATCATGATCGCTAATAGAGTAACCATGTCACTACCGTTGTTGTATCGGCAACCACCGATGGATGAGAACCTAACCATTTGGTCCGCCTCACCATAGTGAGCAAGAAACGGTTCTCCTCATTCCCGCTCTTGGTGTCGATGTTATCATCAACGAATCGACATGATGGACCTCTGTTATGCTTTGATCATGTCATTGCATAAAGGATTACCTTCCGGTACCATCGATGGCTTAGAAGACAACGAAGACCGAGTCAATGCTCGCTATGAGAAGCCACCTTCACCCCATCACTTCAACAAAGTAGAAGTTGTTGAAGACTCTTCAAGCTCAACCGGATCGCTTTCGTTAACAACTACAAGGAGCGTAGCAACACCGAGGGAAACCCGGAGATCTGACGAGGCACAAGGCACGACTATGGAGTCCGAGAACCCCTAGGGTAGGATGAGTCGGTACCCCTATGCGCAATCAAGTCAGTATGATGGTTGAATAGAACCATGATTGTGTGTTGCTTGATTTTATTTGTTTGTGTTTTGATATCACGCCCTTTTGCCCTAGGCAACAAGTACGCGACTATATCACCTGCCTTATTTTGTTGTTTGTGATTAACCCTTTTGGCACTTGCTTGTTCAAGACTTGCACTATAGAACCCCTTTAGGCGCTCCTCCTCTATGCTACTTTTCCTCTCGTCTCTCTCTCCTCAACTAAAGACCAGCAAGACAAGATGCATCAAGGAGTCTCGTTGGCAACCAACTAGCATCAAGACTTTTGCTACAACCTCCTCGACCAAGTGCAGCCCTTAGAGTTATGGTTGCCCTCAAGATTAGAAACCCATTCCTAGACTCATCGAGACTTCACGAGATACCCCAGCTCGACACCTTAACCCTAAGCTTAACCTACGGAATTGCAAGAGAACCCGTTAAGCCTTCATAACCTTGCTTATCACCGGGTTCATTATGGAACTAGTGGACATAGTGAATGAGCACATTATCATCCTAAGATAGCACTAAACCGACGATGCCATAGGAAGACCAGTTTGAGGATATATGATTTGAGGACAGATGACCTGGTGAGTTTACGTCAATAACTTTGAAGGATCGTCCGAGACTATTTGGTGGATTATGAGGCTACCATGTTGGTGATGAACTCGGTGGGATCATGATTAGAGAGTAGCATAGCTTTCGTTACCCCTGAGTAGATTGGATTTATATGACAATTATGATCGCAAGCTGGGATTCTTGGAAGTATTTGGATTTAACTTAGCCATGGGATATTGATAGGAGACAGTTGATATTACGTAAATGACTTGGGGGAGCATGTGGGGTTTCTCATTAGACACAAGATTTGGGTTTAAATAGGTGATCCTAGTTGAATATAGATGCTGAGTATGTCTACATGGTTCGGAGTAAATTGATTTAGACCGATGATCTCGATCATGATACCATGTTTCTCGGTGGACGATAAACTAGGAGATTGGGCTAATTGTCGGAGTTTATTTAGGCATCTTTGTGAGCTTGACCTTGGAGTATTGTTAGAATACAATAATGGCAATTGGTGGACTAACTATAGTAAGGCAGCCCTTTCAAGTATTCGGGGATTATGAGGACTTTAGAAGATCATGTGGAACACCAGCGTAGGCCTTGGACTTGAAGAATTAATGGATTATGCGGTGATTGATGGAAGTTAATGGGCTGATGGAGTTGATTCATAGGAAGGAAATAAGATCCGGGAGTGGCTTACGACGTGTTTGTCTAGGATAGAGGTGCTTTATCTTAGACCTTGGAAGGATAGGCTGAGCACTTGGATTGTCACGTTCAAGCTTAGCAGCTTATATGTCCTACCCATGGATTTTTAGAGGTAGACATACATATGAGTTTGGGGATTATAGACATGTATGATTTTGTTAGACCTCCTCTTGGGAGTCATGAGGATACGAATGGCATGAGTGATGATTGGAGTTGGCCTATACGAAATGATGCTTTCAATAGTATAAGGTGATCTGTTTGGAGGACTAGATAGACTATTGGCATCTCAGAAACTGTGCTCAAGGATGGGATGATAAACTTTCATTCGTACACTAGAATCCTTGAAACCCTTATGCCCTACCAAGCCACACACAGTTGGATCGTGACCTTGGGCCTTGGCTCTAGATCAATAAGATTTTGACCCATGCTCAACCAGGACCCTCACCAGTACCTCAACCCACTCTACGTACCCCAAATACTTCATAGAGTACTTGGGCAAGTGATCATCATCCTTACTTGAGGACATGAATGTCCGCACGAAGACGGAAGAATAGTTGATCAGCTGGTTAGGGAACATCCGAAGACCACCATCGTCAAGGAGTGAGCTTCCGCATTGAAGACTGTGCACATCTGCAAGCCACTCCTCCCAAAGGCAACTACGGCCTCATGAAGAAAACTATGCTACCCATGACCTTGAGCTAGCAGCAGTGGTTCATGCCCTGAAGACATGGCGACATTATCTCTTACGGAAGGGATGTGAGATATACACGGATCACGAAGGTCTGAAGTATATTTTCACTCAAAAGGGATTGAACACGAGGCAAAGAAGATGGCTAGACTTAATGAAAGTATATGACCTCAGTGTTCAATACCACCCTGGAAAGGCTAATGTGGTAGCAGATGCATTAAGCAGAAAGGCTTGTTCCTTGAATACTATGCTCAAGGACAGGCTGCCCGCCCTGTATGAAGAACTTGAAAGCTTCGGGTTGGAACTGGTTGCACCAGGATTCTTAACTAACCTTGAAGTCAAGCCTTCAGGTGGCACCATTTGAAGTGTTATACGGGCGGAAGTGCCGCACACCCTCAATTGGTCAGAGACTGAAGGACTTGTCTTTGGGCCCGACATTCCCCGTGAAGCCGAAGAGCAAATCCAGCTTGTCAAGGAGCGTTTGAAGACTCCCAAGCCAAGACCAAAGAGCTACGCTGACCCACATCGTCAAGACATGACCTTCCAGGTTGGAGACCATGTTTATCTCCGGGTCATCCCTCTCAAAGGAACCTAGCACTTCCATGTCAAAGGAAAGCTCGCCCAAGATCCATCGGCCTTCTTCGAGATCACTCCAAGATTTAACAACCCCCTCCGAGATCTCTACAAGACGTAGAATAGACGGCTACCAGCTGGAGTTGCCACCTGAGCTACCTGGGGTGCGCAACGCTTTCCAAGCATCCCAACCCCGGAAGTGTTTCCAACTCCCTAACCTGCCCGATCTCTATAAGGACGTTGACCACCGAGCCACCGACCCCTAGTCCAACCAGACCTAACGCAAGAGACCCTCAAGAACTGGATCAACCGAGGCGCCATACACGAAGCCACACCATCAAGTACTTCAATCTCAAGGAACACTACATGGAAGCAAAAGCAACATGAAGACTTGAAGACCACCCTGATCCAAGTTTCTATATCCTATTCAAGACTTAGTCCGGGAATCTCGGGACGAGATTCTTGTAAGGGGGTAGGTCTGTCACACCCTGATTTTCATGGCACAAGACTTAAGCTCTTAATCATGCTAAATGTGGTTTGACAAAAACTTTTGAGTGTTTTGGACTTTGCTTGATTTGATTTTTGTTTGTTGTTTGCAGTGCTCTAAAAATAAAATAAATTCTCCAACTCCTATACTTCACCTCCTTGCTCCAAACCCTTGAGCCAATGATCATGCCATGTGTATAGGACATAAAAATATTTTCTTACAAAATAATTTGGCCAAATAGTATTTCCAAAATTAGTTTTTCAAAAACCCTGAATTGAGGTTTGCACCGCAAGTACTTAATTAAGGGCAGTAAAAATCTTTCTAAAATATATTTGACTCCTATTAGATATAGGATTCCCGTAAACCACAAAAATATAATTTTAAAGGTTATTTCCTATTTTATTTATAAGCTTTTTCTTAAGTCCAGAAATGGTCTTTAATAGGAAAAATTATTTTATTGCTTCAGAAATATTTGCCAAAATTTAGGGAAACTCATAGGACATATATTGTCCATATATAAGAGTTTCAACACATGGTTATGATCAAAATATTGGTCAAACCCTCATAAACCCTTTCTCGGATATTTCAAGCTTTTGAAATATTTACAAAGGAAATATTCTCCAAATATTCCAAGAAAATTCTATCATGTCACATATGACATATTTGGTGATCTTGCCAAGTCTCATGACTTGGAGAACAAGATAGCATCATCAAAACCTCTCAAAACCATTTCTGTCCATTTTGAAGTTTGAGCAACTTTACATTGCCAAACATGTCCAAATGTTCTCAAACCTTGTGGACTTGCTCAAATGATCTAATAATTCATCTAGACCAAATGGCACAAGTTGGAGAGCAAGTTAACTTGATCAAAGTGCCCCAAAACCCTTTCTGTCCGTAACCATATTTGAACAACTTTGCATTACCAACTTTCTCTCCTTGACACCAACTTTTGTGAGCATGATCACATGACCAAATGAGGCCACCACACCAAGTGGTGCATCAAGGAGAAGTGATTTGCTCAACTAAATCTACACAAGTTCATTTCTGCTAATTTCTAGGGTTTACCAAAGTTGCATTGTCCACTTTCTTCAAATGATCTCCAAATTGGTGGAAGGCCCTAAATATATGTGTCATATCACCCTATGGAGTCTCATGGCTTATGGAGATCATCTACTTTCCCAAACCAACATCAAACACCTTCGGCATTTTGCAAAACCACTATTTGGACCCCTTCCACTAATCTCCATGACTTCTCCTTTTACCACAGCCCTCCTAGTTCCCCTACCACTGTATGCTTCCCTGCCCGAGAGGCAATGATTAAGGGGAGGGCTCCATTTTCTTCCCCGACATCCACTTTTCCCTCCCTTTGTCATCTCTCTCTCATTCTCGCATG
The DNA here is from genome assembly GCA_021437245.1 of Aegilops speltoides. Classification (NCBI taxonomy): domain Eukaryota; kingdom Viridiplantae; phylum Streptophyta; class Magnoliopsida; order Poales; family Poaceae; genus Aegilops; species Aegilops speltoides. The sequence goes on from CM038143.1 coordinate 205,857,527, forward strand.
TTGCAGAGCATCCAAAGCCTCTTTCACCTTTGTTTATCCCCCGCAGCTCCAAGACACAAGTGGACACGGCAGAGCGCAGAAGCGCACTCATGCCGCCAAAGCCCGCCTGAGCTGCCACATGCTGGCGGCCGAGCCGAGCCTGCCAGACTCCCGTCCACCTCAGCCGCCTAAGCGCGCCGATCGACGCCTCGACGTCCACAACACGACACCGAGCTGGCCCCTCCTCCTTCTCCCTCCTGCTGCCTCTCTCTCAAGACGTGCACCGGCCGCCTGAAGGCCCAATGGGCGACTCACACGCTGTGGCGCCTGCCCTCCCCTACTCCCTCTCTCCTCTCCTCTCGACCTGGTCCATGCCCACGAACACCCCAGACATACCCACGCGCGCCCCCGTGACCTCCAGCAACGGCTAGGGGCTCGCCGGCGCACGAGTCCACGGCACCTCTCGGCCGCTACCAGATAGGGCCACCCCGAGCCTTATCATGTCTCAAATTGCTCTCTCTCCCCTCTCGCATCCTCTCGACCGACCCACGGCTCTTCCGTGCTCTCCTTGCACCTCCATGGCCGGAGCAGTGCGCGGCCGCCGCTTAAATCGTGGGCCTCGACCCTCTCTCTTCCCCGGAGCACTCCGCATCCTCTCGCCACCATCACCAACTCACCCCGCGCCCATCCCTCCTCCTCGTGCCTTCCTTGTTGGCCGAACCCCGCCACCGCCTGTCCCTGCCGTGGCGAGGCCTCGCTCGCTCTGGCGCTCCCCGGCAGAAACCGGGTCCCCAGGTGGATGCGGCCCGTCCTCCCGAGCCCTCCGGAGTCTGGGCGGTCGCCGGAGGTGGCCGGAGCCGCTGAACGGGCGCTGCAAGCGCCGCCCCGCCTCCTCTGCCTCCTCTGTCATGGGCGGGAGGAGGGCGACGACTGCGGATGGACCCCTTGGTCGGCCGACGCCAGCGGGCCCTGCCTGCTTAAGTGGAGGCGGATCCTTCAAGCCGCCTTCCCGCTGGGTGGCGCCTCGACGCCGCCAAGGCCACCCCATTCTCACCTGGTGAGCCATCGGGCCGAGCCCAAGAGGGCGCTGCTTAGTCGGGCTTCGCCAAAGGCGGGTTATAAGGTTGATTCTTTCCTCTTTTTATTCTTTTCCGTAAATATTGTAAGATCCATAATATATTCATATTAACTCCAAATTTGATGATTCAAATTTCTAGTAGCTCATAAAATCATGATCTATCTCATGGTGCAACTTGCACATTTTTCCGTAAGCTTTTTCTTCACAAACATTTACCAAATCTGTTTTTTTCCTATTTCTGTGATAAACTTTAGAAAATCACAGAGAGCCCATTTTTGATCCAAATCCCATGATTCAAAATCCTGGATGTCTATAAGTTCATATCTTAGTTTTTGAACATTTTTACTAGTACTTTCTGTATCACCTAAAATAATGGTCTATTTCTTGATATATAGCCAACTTTGCAAATTCATAGGAAATTCATTTGAACTCCAAATCCAAAGGAAACCAATTCCTAGATGCTTCTAAAGTCATCCTTTGTTAAATGGGTGCCTTTGCTCATTTTTCAAAAATATATTTCTGTACACTTCTAGCAAATCCATAAACCTCTTGATTCCATCATATTGAAATGTTCGGAGATGTCCATTGATCCACTTCCAATGAAACCACCTTGGTCATTCCTCATATGACCAGAGGTATCCAATAAAAGTCAACTTCACATTTTTAGAGCACATTTATTCTTGCCTTGCTGTGTTGCTTATTGTGTTGTTTCCGACGTTAGTTGACGAGGTAGACGGAGTACTTGGAGAAGGACGAGAAGACTTGAAGACTCCGAGGAACAGGCAAGCAGCCCTTTGACCATGACTATGATACCCTCTTTATATGCATGTCATTTTTAGCTCTTTATTGATGATGCATCGGAATCATGACGAGATGGTGAACCACGTGGGTGGTTGCCACGATTACATCCCTCGTTGATACTTGCATTGTGCATGGCCCTACCTTCTTATGAGGGTTATGCCGGTGGGGGTAGAAAGGATGCAAATGTAGATGCTACGCAAATGGGATGGGTTTGTGCATGGAGAAAGAGGCAAAGTGATTTCAAAAGTCTTTTCGAAAACCCCGTCGGGTGCCACTTATGCCCGAGGGAGATGATGAGATGGGTAACCACTTGATGACGAAGTGGTGTACCGAGGCAAGTGTGTGTGTTGTTTTCAAAACGGATTGGTCGGAGTTGCACTGTTATTCCAACCTTACATGCGACCACTCTACCCTTATATGGGAAAGGGCATTGTTGAGTACCTAGACCGATACTAGCTTGGAGCCCGACACTAGTGACGGGGAGAGTTGGTGCTCTCTCTTGGGACGGGTCGTGCTGTAGGGCGGCCATGACTGTTTATTGTGGCACCGGACACACCGCTGGTACCCGTGCTTGTGGTATGTGATGAATATGGGAGCGAGGCTCCGCGACTTTATGATGTGAAATGTTTGGCACGGGGGTTACTACCAATCGAGTGGACTCCATGTTAGTGTCGTCTAGGGAAAGATAGTGATCGGGTGCTTACCCCGGGTACTTGAGGTACCGCGGGTCGTGGTTTGACACGGAAGTTCCCCGGATCTAGTGGGTAAAGTGTGCAACCTCTGCAGAGTGTAAAACTATTGAATAGCCGTGTCCACGGTCATGGACAGTTGGGTAACCGCTCTTGGGCTACGTCCACTTGTTTTCAAACCCGGTGTGTGTGAGATGATGGTGTTGTCATGGATCAAGTCCAGGACTTGACACGATTGAGATGGGTTGGTGCCCACTCCGTTTATGATAAATGGGTTGGTGCCCATTCTATTTATGTTGATATTTGTGACCAGTCCTTATGGTTACTTGAATTCTCTTGATGCATGCTTTATAGGATGTTGAACATGTCCTTGCACTCAAAACTAGCTTTATGCAAAACTTTACCTATGTCATGCATTACTGTACCTTGAACCAAATCATGGGTTGCTTTAGTAGTACATTCAAAGTACTCATTGGCTTGCCCTTGGTTATTTCATTGACTGTGCATGAAAGAACAGGATGTGATGAAGAACTCTTCGTGTGACGAGCACGCGAGCTAGGACGCTTCCAAATGTAATGCCCTGTAGGGTTAAGGCAGATGGCATGGGTCCAAGTTATCGATGGAGATTTCCGCTGCGACGTTATACTCAAGACTTGACCATAATGGTCCTACTTGTGTAATACGGTATGTATGGATGTAAGACTCTTGTTATTCAGCTTCTGTGTGTTCAGTGAGCATTGATCTCTGGGATCACTGTACACGTACATTCGGTGATCACGACTTACGAGTCGGGGTCCCCACAACGGATATGTAGATCTCCTACCATTGTAACCGACTCTGTGTAACCCTAGCCCTCTTCGGTGTCTATATAAACCGGAGGGTTTTAGTCCATAGGACGAACAACAATCATACCATAGGCTAGCTTCTAGGGTTTAGCCGCCTTGATCTCGTGGTAGATCCACTCTTGTACTACCCATATCATCAATATCAATCAAGCAGGAGTAGGATTTTACCTCCATCGAGAGGGCCCGAACCTGGATAAAAACATTGTGTCCCTTGTCTCCGGTTACCATCCGCCTAGACGCACAGTTCGGGACCCCCTACCCGAGATCCGCCGGTTTTGACACCGACATTGGTGCTTTCATTGAGAGTTCCTCTGTGCCGTCGCTTATAGGCCCGATGGCTCCTTCGATCATCACCAATGACGCAGTCCGGGGTGAGACTTTTCTCCCCAGACAGATCTTCGTATTCGGCGGCTTTGCACTGCGGGCCAATTCGCTTGGCCATCTGGAGCAGATCGAAAGCTACGCCCCTGGCCGTCGGGTCAGATTTGGAAGTCTAAACTTCACGGCTGACATCCGCGGAGACTTGATCTTCGGTGGATTCGAGCCATAGCCGAGCGCGCTGCACTATCACGATGGGCACGATTTAGCTCTGCTGCCGGATAGTGTCCTGGAGGCCGCACACGAGTCCGTTCCGATCCCTAATTTGGAGCCGACTGTGCAGATCGAGGATGGGTGGTTAGACACCGCCTCGGGGGCTGCAACCTCTATGGCGATGGAGCCGAATACTGACCTTGTCCCTTGTGAAGCTCGTGACTCCGAGGTGCCGGACTCCTCGCCGGACTCGAACCTCCCGCGCCCCCTCCGATCGAATCCGATTGGGCGCCGATCATGGAGTTCACCGCTGCGGACATCTTTCAACACTCATCTTTTGGTGACATCTTGAATTCGCTAAAGTATCTCTCGTTATCGGGAGAGCCCTGACCGAACTGCGGTCAGGATGGTTGGGATGCGGACGACGAAGAAATTCAAAGCCCACCCACCACCCACTTTGTAGACACTGTCGACGATCTAACCGACATGCTAGAATACGACTCCGAAGACATCGACGGTATGGACGACGATACCGGAGACGACCAAGAACATGCGTCTACTGGGCACTGGAAAGCCACCTCAACTCACGATGTATACATGGTGGATACACCAAAAGGAATCGATAACGAGGAACAACGGGAAGCGGTGAAGGATAACTCCCCCGAAAAGCGACCAAAACAGCGACGCAAGCGCCGCCCAAAGTCCTGCCTCGATAACAACATCACCCATAACGACCCAGCCGTAGAGCAGGGCGAACCAGTGGACGACGAACACGCCACCAAGCAATCATCCGAACAGGATGAATTGGACAAGCAACCCATCCCCGGAGAAAACAACAGTCCAGATGGCCTCACGCCGGACTGTCACGCCCAATATGCGATACTATCCTAAAGAGACTCGAAGGTCCCACCAAGGATAGAACCGCATATTGAAACGCTTTTGCAAGGTGGATATCATTACATCAACATTACAAAATAGATGGGGATACATACAAGGCATACAAATGCCGCAAGAGTACATCAATACAACATACATAAGATCAACATCCGGCTGTGGATGAAACACAAACAGAAGCTCAAACAATATCCACCTGCTAGCCCAGGCTTCCGACCTGGAACCTATCCACTGATTGAAGAAGAAGCAGAAGAAGAACTCCAAAACAAGCAAACATCGCTCTCACGTCATGATCATCGCATAACCTGTACCTGCAACTGTTGTTGTAGTAATCTGTGAGCCACGAGGGCTCAGCAATCCCATTACCATGGGTATCAAGACTAGCAAAGCTTAATGGGTAAGGAAGGGGTAAAGTGGTGAGGTTGCAGCAGCGACTAAGCATATATGGTGGCTAACATACGCAAATAAGAGCGAGAAGAGAAGCAACGGAACGGTCGTGAAGCTAGCAATGATCAAGAAGTCATCCTGAACTCCTACTTACGTCAAACATAACCCAAAACCGTGTTCACTTCCCGGACTCTGCTGAGAAGAGACCATCACGGCTACACACGCGGTTGATGAATTTTAATTCGAATCTGGTGTCAAGTTATCTACAACCGGACATTAACAAATTCCCATCTGCCACATAACCGCGGGCACGGCTTTCGAAAGATAATACCTTGCAGGGGTGTCCCAACTTAGCCCATCACAAGCTCTCACTGTCAATGAAGGATATTCCTTCTCCTAGGAAGACCCGATCAAACTCGGAATCCCGGTTTACAAGACATTTCGACAATGGTAAAACAAGACCAGCAAGACCACCCGACTGTGCCGACATATCTCGATAGGAGCTGCACATATCTCGTTCTCAGGGCACACCGGATAAGCAAAGCGTATAGGTACCGACGTAATCCAAGTTGCCAAGGAATGGTCCCGCACGGTGCTCTAGTTTGGACCAACACTCGGAGGAGCACTGGCCGGGGGGTAAAGTAAAGATGACCCTTGAGTCTGCAGAACCCAAGGGAAAAAGGCTTAGGTGGCAAATATTAAAACCAATGTTGGGCCTTGCTGGAGGAGTTTTATTGAAAGCGAACTGTCAAGTGGGTCCCATAAATCACCCAACCGCGTAAGGAACGCAAAATCAAGGAACATAAATACCGGTATGACGGAAACTAGGGCAGCAAGAGTGGAACAAAACACCAGGCATAAGGTCGAGCCTTCCACCCTTTACCAAATATATAGATGCATTAATTAAATAAGAGATATTGTGATATCCCAACATAACCCTGTCCATCATGGAGCAATCTTCGACTTCACCTGCAACTAATAACGCTATAAGAGGGGCTGAGCAAAGCGGTAACATAGCCAAGCAATGGTTTGCTAGGAAGGGTGACAAAGGTTAGAGGTTCATGGCAATTTGGGAGGCTTGAAGAGCAAGTGATAGGTAGCACAGCAGAGCAACAGAACGAAGCAACTAGCATAGCAATGATAGTAATGAGATCCAAGGTGACGGTCATCTTGTCTGAAATTCCGCTAGGAAGAAGAATGAGTCCATGAAGAAGACAAACGGATGTAGTCGAACGAATCCTCACAACTCCGGAGCAAAACCGAAGCTAACGAGAGAAGCAAACCGGAAAGGAGGAAACAACGTGGTAAACAACCAAGAATAATCATGGCATGATGCACAATCATGTATGATGCATGTCCGGTTTAATGAGGCATGGCTTGGCAAAGTGCAACAAACAACACTACAAATTAAGTGAAGCTCAATATGCAACGAGTTGCATATTGACGAATCACCACATCAATTATTTAGTTCTCTCTCGTTTAGGAACACAACAATATTACATGTTGTTATAAACATGGCAAGAGGTGAAGGATAAATAAACTAACTATCTAGGCAAGTTTAGGTGAAGCCGGAAACAACTAACAATAATTTCGGAAAATCCCCATATGTCATTTAGCAACATAATGCAAACACAATTTTAACCATTTAAATGTTGTTAACATGATGCAGATGACATATGCAAGTCTTAAGCAATTTTATGAAAATGTTGACATGAGCATGTTATGAAGCATTTATCACCATGGTGGAACAAAAAGGGTGCCACGGCGGCGAAACGAAAATGGTGCCACGGCAACATTCCGGTCCCGGTAACTTGATTGAGATACCGATGCAAACGAGAAGTGTGCGGATGTGTGGAACACGCAAGAGATGGGGAGTGATCCCAGATACCGGGTGTCCCACATGATGGTGGCATGGCAAACGAGGGGCATCGCAAGCGACAATTCGATCACGGTGCAAACACGGGCATCACATACAACAAAGCATTCGTTCACGGTCGTGATCGTCTCGAGAGTATACCTTTGAAGCGTGCGTTTTCGGGGCGAAACGAGTTCAAAGCGGTGTAGATGGAAGTAGACGTTCTCGCAACGGTCGTAGTGGAAGTAGTTGTACACGTTTCGGTAGTGGAACTTGGCGTATCCATGTACTTGGCAGTCTCTGTCTTCACGGAGAAGCAATAGAACGACGACGGTCAAGTGCAGCGAGGCCCTGGGTCTACCGAGGCTTGGGATGAGCCAAACGAAGAAGCATAATGTCTGGGTCTTGGCGGACAACGAAGAGGCGGGCAGCAAAGCAGCAGCAACGTGCGTGCACTGAACAGCCACGACGGACGCCATGACCATGAGGAGGGGCTCTCACACGAGACCAGCAGCGGGCACGCGTGTGGAAGAAGGAGGCGGGGTTGCTGGAAGATGGCAACGCGACGGCCGGACGGCCGGGGTGCAGGATGAGGAAGGGAGATGCGAGGACGCGGTGGGTCGACGAGGCGGCGCGGTGCAGAGGCGAAGTAGAGTCGAGGCAGGGTGACGCGGAGGAGCTCGGCATCCATGGCGGCATCCATGGTGGGCCGGCGCTGAGTCGAGGCACGGGGCGGAGATGATGAGTAGCAGCGATGTGGGTCTCGCGCAGGAGATGGGGTCATGGTCGCGGCGTAGACGGAAGCAGATACCAGAGCGATGACGAGCTGAAGGACGGCGAGGAAGAGGGAGCTCCTCTCCCTGGCATGAGGAGAGAGACAAGGGGAAGAGGCGTGGAGGAGGAGAGGATGGGGCAAGGGCGCCGATCCTCTGTCCGTGCGTGTCTCCAGGCGGTTGAGGTCGAACGGAGGAAGGAGGAGGCGCGGGCGCTGATGAGGCTAGGGGGCGCCGGGCCACAGCGGCGGCGGATTGGGACAGAGAGCGAGAGAGTTTGGGGCTCGAGCATGGGGCGAGGGGATCGAGCGCTAGCGGCGCTGGAGGGAGGACAATGGGGGTGGTTCGATCGGGAGAGGGTTAGGGTTAATAGATTTAGGTGGGTTAGCTGGGCTAATGGGCCAGGAGGACTGCGAGGAAGCAGGCCGGCTCGGCTGCTGGGCTCTCCTCTCTCTCTCTCAAAAGAACAAAACAAAACAGAGATAAGAAATAAAGAAAGAGAGGGTTAGGGAAAGAATTTGCACATGCGGATAATTTCCTCGGATTCACAAAAATGAGCTTGATCCAAGGAAATAGAAGTTGGCACGAATGCAAGAATTAAATTCAAACTCATTTGAATTTAATTCAAATGGTTTGAACTAGAACAAGGTTTTAGAAGTGCCCAAAAATGTTCAGATTTTTGGTGGAGGTTGGAAAAATGATGAAATGATATATGGCAAAGTTAGAGACCAAGAATTATGATAACAAAGGCATTGGGATTTATTTTTGCAAGTGTGTTATGATCAATTCCAAATAATGGAATATTTATTATAGCTCCCTAATATTGGGAGGATATGTTATAAAGAGAAATCACCCTTGTGAATATCCCTCAATTTAAATGGACCGAGGATCCACACGATTTATTTAGTTGAGTTGAGATGCAAAGATTAATGACATGATGCAATGCAAAAATAAAAGAGCAAGCATAAATGAAACACACGGTTGATCACAAAAATATGGAAGTCTTCTGAAGGGTCGGTCTCAGGGCGTTACAACACTCCACCACTACAAGAGGATCTCGTCCAGAGATCTAGGATGGCACCGGAGAGAAACGGAAGAGGAAGAGAGGAGGTAGAACTAAGTTGCTTCTTTAACAAAAGAGTGAAACCAAAAAACCTTGAGAGGTTGAAAAGTTGAAAGAAAGAACACAACGAAGTTGAACACAATTGAGAGCACTGCGGTAGAAAATAGAAACAAGGAACACCCTGTGAACCTTGGAGGTTGCAAAGCTATGATTGACGAGTACAATGGACAAGAAGGAATTGAAACCACTCTGGTTAAAACAAGATGAGAGGTCAAGAATTCGGGCAGCACTCGAACATGGAAGGAATATAACATGAACTTGAGAAGATGGGAAGATACTTGATGAAATCAACAACACACTGCCTCCGGAACTATTGAAAGAATGGCACAATGGGTAAGAAGGATTTCAGACAGCACTAAGGTTGAAAAGAGAGGTAAAACTTAATAAGATGAAAGAACTTGAATGAGAACACAACACTCTGGTTAAATGGATAAGCAAGAAAATAACATGATCTTGACAAAACAAGATGATGGGTCAACGAGAGCAACATCACAATGCCTCCGGAAGAAAGAATAGAAGATAGATCATTGGAATAACATAATGGAGAAGAAAATGCCAACTTCTGCCACAAATGAGTTTGGAAAGCACCCTTCCAAGAAGGTTAAAACGGGGTTGTTGGAAAACCAACAACAAAACGAATAAGCTTGTAGTGGGCTCATGGAAAACATCTCAAAATTGAGGCGAAATTATGCCACTACGGAACAAATAATATATATGATAACACCAACGAGATGAAAAATTTCTTCCACCAAGATGATAGAGAGATAACTTGGATCATTGATAAGCACCACAAAAGCAACATTCCTTAGGGAAGGCTTTAGGTGAAATATGACACAAGATAACTCCAACAACGAGGTTGATGGTTGAAAAGATCTCTTGAACAAAGAGAAAATGATGGATTTAAATATCTCATTCTTAACAACTTGCGAATCATGAAACACAAAGTGAAATTGTCAAGAATGACGTAACACCATCTCAAAAGATAAGATAGAGAAAATTGCACTTTGGAATGCAAGATGAAGAATACTTGAGCTCCTCAAAACAAAACATGTGTTGAGCACCACGTTTATTTTTAGAGTATAGCTTGGCTGACCTTAACTTCAAGAGAAATCTTGAAGAACAGTTGAAGAATGAAAGGAATCCTTGATGAACCACAATGTAGAGCCTCCATGAAGAACTCCGGTAATATAAGGATGATAGAAAGAAAGAGAAGTTGAAAACACAAGGTGAAGCCTTGCAATGATTTAGAAGGAGCTTCGCGACGAGATAATTGAGAGCTTGGAACTCCAGAAAAGAAAAGATGATCTTAGAACCGAGAATTTATTCCTCAAGAACAAACTCCAAAGGAAACAATTAATCACTTGGACGAAACAATAATAGGAATTACGTTATGCCTATCCTTCACCAATTTAAATTGATGACAAGCAACAGATTTCGCATACTACTTATTCTCGTGGAAAGGATTAAAGAGAGATATAGCGACAACTTGAGAAGGTATTGATGGAACCACCGGTGAGATTTGGAAACAACGAATAAATTGATATGATAACGAAGGAAGTGAAATCTTGAACGAACCACCGTAAGAATTCAAAATGAAAGTAGCAAAGGCACAATTCACCGGGAAGAGTTGGAAAACGAATGAAGATACTTGAGGGGATTTAGATACCTGAGAACGAAGAGATCATGAACTGATTAGAGGATATTTAAACGATTCATCGGTAAGATTTGGAGAACGGTAGCTACACGTTGAGAATGAAGAATTATGACAAGATGGCCTTCGGAGGAAAGAAATGGAAACAACTCATGAAATACTCCGGATGGTAAGAAAAGAATTCTCACAATCGAAAACAATTATGAGAGGATGGCAGAAGCTAGCACTATGAATCTTCAAGAGAACGGACCAAGATTTAAGAGAAAGTCTTCTTCGGTCTTCAAAAGTTGAGAATGACGACGAGAAAGAACACCAAAATTGTTGAGGCACTTCGGAACAAAGAAGAATAGAAATGATGAAGCAACGATGAAAATATTTTGAAAACGATCTTGGAGAAGGGATATGACTGATGAAAATTCATTCTTACGTCAACTTCGAAAGACTTTGGAAATCGGTCCGGATAAATTAGAAGAGTCAGGTAAGATCCTGGGAAAAGTCCTGTGGGTTAGGGCCCACTAAAAAGAAACACCGTTGGAAAAGATTGCTTGAATTAGAGGTTACACCGGTAGAATTAAATAGCTTGAATGAGAGAAAAACCTCGAAATAACTCGAACGGATTAAGAATGGAAACATGATTCTTCCGAGATATCTTTAGCACTCCGGATACGAATAGAGAGAGGTCAACAATTAAGAGGTGCACTAACATGGAAAAACATTTGAAACGAGGAAATGGATATGATCAACACCGAAAGCCTGAATTGAAACCACCGGAGAAGAAAAGTGAACAAAGAATAATAAACTTGAAACTCCTGACCATCTTCATGATAATCACCGGGTAAGAACATTGATTGAAAAGAATGAAGATACTTCACATGAATAAAATGGATACTTTGATTAAGAAATCGGATTCCTTGAAGGAGAAGGGTTGGGAGGGCGGGAAAACAAAGGCAACTTGGGACATATGAAACAAACACCATTGAGAAAACTTAGAATTGATCTCGTAAATATTGAAATGATCGGATCCACTTGAAGAGAAGCACGCCGGTTGGAAAAGAATTAACATGATGACCTCGATGATCATGAAGGATTAGTATTCACATAGCAATATGAGAACACCATTTAGGAAAGGTATGGATTCAACACTTGACATCGAAGCAACTCGAATACCACAAATAAAACAAAACAAAGGATTGACTTGCAGAATAAGCCGGAACAAATACATATGATAGTGATTTACCCAATCCCATATCATGCATATGTTGGAAAGATATTCTAGGTGCTACTTGAATTCCCACCTATAAAAGTCTCGAAACTTTCTGGTTATGCAATCTGGTGCTGGGGATACAGGGGAAGCAATATATCTCACCCAAACTAACAATCCCTACATCCAGCTGTATCCATCCGTCAACACATAACCAAGAAAACTCCGGAAATCGTGTACCTCAACCTTCAAAAAGCACCCGTTATACGAGCTATGGCAATACTCCCGAACTCCCCAGTACTGGGTGGCGTCGAGGTTATCTCACCAACAACTTCATAAAAGTGATTTTCGATGTCGGCAAAACTCATGTATTCCAGAACTGCAACGATAAAATTGTGACGACAACACCTCGGAGCTCAACTCCCCGGGACACTGCCACAACCCCTAAATGTTAGGAGGCACCAAGAACAATGTTCTCGTCACAAGAATATCGGAATGATTCCAAGATACCCGCGTGATCCTAAAAAAATAGTGAAATTTGAGGAGAGGAAAGACAAAACATCTACGTCAGGAGTCCTCACCAGAGCGATGAAGGGGGCTGAGGAGTAAAAACAATCCTAATCTCCGATATATATAATCCTAAGACTCAAAATAGTTGTTTTCTAGAATCAACAACGGCCAACAATCAAGGGGGCTCCTATGGTCGGTCGAGGCTCTGACACCAACTTATCACGCCCAATATGCGATACTATCCTAAAGAGACTCGAAGGTCCCACCAAGGATAGAACCGCATATTGAAACGCTTTTGCAAAGTGGATATCATTACATCAACATTACATAATAGATGGGGATACATACAAGGCATACAAATGCCACAAGAGTACATCAATACAACATACATAAGATCAACATTCGCCACAGATGAAACACAAGCGAAGCTCAAACAATATCCACCTCGCTAGCCAAAGTGCCGACCGAACCTATCCCCGATCAAGAAGAAGCGTAAGAAGAACTCCAAAACAAGCAAACATCGCTCCCGCGTCATGATCAATGCATAACATGTACCTGCAACTATTGTTGTAGTAATCTGTGAGCCACGAGGACTCAGCAATCCCATTACCATGGGTATCAAAACTAGCAAAGCTTAATGGGTAAGGAAGGGGTAAAGTGGTGAGGTTGCAGCAGCGACTAAGCATATATGGTGGCTAACATACACAAATAAGAGCGAGAAGAGAAGCAACGGAATGGTCGTGAAGCTAGCAATGATCAAGAAGTGATCATGAACTCCTACTTACGTCAAACATAACCCAAAACCGTGTTCACTTACCGGACTCAGCTGAGAAGAGACCATCACGGCTACACACGCGGTTGATGCGTTTTAATTCGAATCTGGTGTCAAGTTATCTACAACCGGACATTAACAAATTCCCATCTGCCACATAACCGCGGGAACGACTTTCGAAAGATAATACCCTACAGGGGTGTCCCAACTTAGCCCATCACAAGCTCTCACGGTCAACGAAGGATATTCCTTCTCCCAGGAAGACCCGATCAAACTTGGAATCCCGGTTTACAAGACATTTCGACAATGGTAAAACAAGACCAGCAAGACCACCCGACTGTGCCGGCAAATCCCGATAGGAGCTGCACATATCTCGTTCTCAGGGCACACCGGATAAGCGAAGCGTACAGGTACCGACGTAATCCAAGTTTCCAAGGAATGGTCCCGCACGGTGCTCTAGTTTGGACCAACACTCGGAGGAGCACTGGCCCGGGGGGTAACATAAAGATGACCCTTGAGTCTGCAGAACCCAAGGGAAAAAGGCCTAGGTGGCAAATGTTAAAACCAATGTTGGGCCTTGCTGGAGGAGTTTTATTCAAAGCAAACTGTCAAGGGTGTCCCATAATCACCCAACCGCGTAAGGAACGCAAAATCAAGGAACATAATACCGGTATGACGGAAACTAGGGCGGCAAGAGTGGAACAAAACACCAGGCATAAGGCCGAGCCTTCCACCCTTTACCAAATATATAGATGCATTAATTAAATAAGAGATATTGTAATATCCCAACATAACCCTGTCCATCATGGAGCAATCTTCAACTTCACCTGCAACTAACAACGCTATAAGAGGGGCTGAGCAAAGCGGTAACATAGCCAAGCAATGGTTTGCTAGGAAGGGTGACAAAGGTTAGAGGTTCATGGCAATTTGGGAGGCTTGAAGAGCAAGTGATAGGTAGCGCAGCATAGCAATAGAACGAAGCAACTAGCATAGCAATGATAGTAATGAGATCCAAGGTGACGGTCATCTTGCCTGAAATCCCGCTAGGAAGAAGAATGAGTCCATGAAGAAGACAAACGGATGTAGTCGAACGAATCATCACAACTCTGGAACAAAACCGAAGCTAACGAGAGAAGCAAATCGGAAAGGAGGAAACAACATGGTAAACAACCAAGAATAATCATGGCATGATGCACAATCAAGTATGATGCATGTCCAGTTTAATGAGGCATGGCATGGCAAAGTGCAACAAACAACACTACAAATTAAGTGAAGCTCAATATGCAACGAGTTGCATATTGACGAATCACCACATCAATTCTTTAGTTCTCTCTCGTTTAGGAACACAACAATATTACATGTTGTTATAAACATGGCAAGAGGTGAAGCATAAATAAACTAACTATCTAGGCAAGTTTAAGTGAGGCCGGAAACAACAAACAATAATTCCGGAAAATCCCCATATGTCATTTAGCAATATAATGCAAACACAATTTTAACCATTTAAATGTTGTTAACATGATGCGGATGACATATGCAAGTCTTAAGCAATTTTATGAAAATGTTGACATAAGCATGTTTTGAAGCATTTATCACCATGGCGGAACAAAAAGGGTGCCACGGCGGCGAAACGAAAATGGTGCCACGGCAACATTACGGTCCCGATAACTTGATTGAGATACCGATGCAAATGAGAAGTGTGCGGATGTGTGGAACACGCAAGAGATGGGGAGTGATCCCGGATACCGGGTGTCCCACATGACAGTGGCATGGCAAACGAGGGGCATCGCAAGCGACAATTCGATCACGGTGCAAACACGGGCATCACATACAACAAAGCATTCGTTCACGGTCGTGATCGTCTGGAGAGTATACCTTTGAAGCGTGCGTTTTCGGGGCGAAACGAGTTCAAAGCGGTGTAGATGGAAGTAGACGTTCTCGCAACGGTCGTAGTGGAAGTAGTTGTACACATTTCGGTAGTGGAACTTGGCGTATCCATGTACTTGGCAGTCTCTGTCTTCACGGAGAAGCAATAGAACGACGATGGTCAAGTGCAGCGAGGCCCCGGGTCTACCGAGGCTTGGGATGAGCCAAACGAAGAAGCACAACGTTTGGGTCTTGGCGGACAACAAAGAGGCGGGCAGCGAAGCAGCAGCAACGTGCGGGCACAGAACAACCATGACGGACGCCATGACCATGAGGAGGGGCTCTCACACGAGACCAACAGCGGGCACGCGTGTGCAAGAAGGCGGCGGGGTTGCTGGAAGATGGCAACGCGATGGCCGGATGGCCGGGGTGCAGGATGAGGAAGGGAGACACGAGGACGCGGTGGGTCAACGAGGCGGCGCGGTGCAGAGGCGAAGTAGGGTCGAGGCAGGGTGACACAGAGGAGCTCGGCGTCCATGGCGGCATCCATGGCGGGCCGATGCTGAGTCGAGGCACGGGGCGGAGATGATGAGTAGCAGCGATGTGGGTCTCGTGCAGGAGATGGGGTCATGGTCACGGCGTAGACGGAAGCAGAGACCAGAGCGATGACGAGCCGAAGGACGGCGAGGAAGAGGGAGCTCCCCTCCCTGGCACGAGGAGGGAGACGAGGGGAAGAGGCATGGAGGAGGAGAGGATGGGGCAAGGGCGCCGATCCTCTGTCCGTGCGTGTCTCCAGGAGGTTGAGGTCAAACGGAGGAAGGAGGAGGCGCGGGCGCTGATGAGGCTAGGGGGCGCCGGGCCACGGCGGCGGCGGATCGGGACAAAGAGCGAGAGAGGTGGGGGCTCGAGCATGGGGCGAGGGGATCGAGCGCTGGCGGCGCTGGAGGGAGGACGATGGGGGGAGGTTCGATCGGGAGAGGCTTAGGGTTAATAGATTTAGGTGGGTTAGCTGGGCTAATGGGCCAGGAGGACTGCGAGGAAGCAGGCCGACTCGGCTGTTGGGCTCTCCTCTCTCTCTCTCTCAAAAGAACAAAACAAAACAGAGATAAGAAATAAAGAAAGAGAGGGTTAGTGAAAGAATTTGCGCATGCGGATAATTTCCTCGGATTCACAAAAATGAGCTTGATCCAAGGAAATAGAAGTTGGCACGAATGCAAGATTTAAATTCAAACTCATTTGAATTTAATTCAAATGGTTTGAACTAGAACAAGGTTTTAGAAATGCCCAAAAATGTTCAGATTTTTGGTGGAGCTTGGAAAAATGATGAAATGATATATGGCAAAGTTAGAGACCAAGAATTGTGATAACAAAGGCATTGGGATTTATTTTTGCAAGTGTGTTATGATCAATTCCAAATAATGGAATATTTATTATAGCTCCCTAATATTGGGAGGATATGTTATAAAGAGAAATCACCCTTGTGAATATCCCTCAATTTAAATGGACCGAGCATCCACACGATTTATTTAGTTGAGTTGAGATGCAAAGATTAATGACATGATGCATGATGACATGATGCAATGCAAAAATAAAAGAGCGAGCATAAATGAAACACACGGTTGATCACGAAAATATGGAAGTCTTCTGAAGCGTCGGTCTCGGGGCGTTACACGGAGACATCACCGGAGCATAAGAACCTTCACAAAAGGCTCATCGCCACCGCAAGAAGTTTGAAGAAGCAGAAGCGGAAGCTCAAAACAGCGGAAGACATACTCAGAATGAGATGGAGCAAAGTATTCAAGACCGCAGATAAATACGGCGATAGTCACCAAGCAAAGAGCTACCCGAAGCGCAAACTGCTGCCCGAATTTGACGAGGAGGCCGTAGAACCCCCACAGTCAAAAAACAAAGAGGCCGCCTGGCCGGATAGACGACCAGATGACAGGCTAAGAGCGGCAGGCGGTGCCGCACACAAACCGGCACACGATCCACATAAGGATCCTTGCAAAAAGGATGGCCAGGTCAGGTCCATCTATGGGCCAAAAAAAAGAAGGCTCCAGGAAGCAACACAACACACCGAGTGTTCGAAGATAACGGCACACCTAAATACAGGGGCGCCGCACACCCACTATGTTTCACCGATGAGGTACTGGATCATGAATTTCCAGCGGGATTCAAGCCCGTAAACATAGAGGCATACGACGGAACAACAAACCCCGGAGTCTGGATTGAGGATTACATCCTACACATACATATGGCTAGAGGAGACGATCTCCATGCCATAAAATACCTACCCCTCAAGCTCAAAGGGCCAGCTCGGCATTGGCTCAAAAGCCTCCCAGAAAATACCATTGGAAGTTGGGAAGAGCTCGAGGATGCATTTCGAGAAAATTTTCAAGGGACTTATGTCCGCCCTCTGGATGCACACGATTTAAGTCACATAACTCAACAACCCGGAGAGTTAGCATGCAAATTCTAGAACAGGTTCCTCACCAAAAAGAACCAAATAGTCGACTCTCCGGACGCCGAAGCCTTAGCAGCTTTTAAACATAACATCCAAGACGAATGGCTCGCCAGACACCTCGGCCAGGAAAAACCAAGAACAATGGCCGCACTAACAAGCCTCATGACCCGCTTTTGCGCGGGGGAAGATAGCTGGTTGGCAAGATGTAGCACAAGCGACCTGAATACATCCGAGGTCAGGGATGGAAATGGGAAATCACGACGCAGAAAACATCAACGCCGGAATAAGGAAAATGGCCCAAAGAGCACGGCGGTCAACGCCGGGTTCAAAAGCTCTCGGCCGAACAACAAAACACTGCCTCTTAAGGACAACAGTGACAAGCTATCCAATCTAAACAAAATTTTGGACACGATATGTCAAATCCACAGTACCCCCGGGAAGCCTGCAAACCATACCCACCGAGATTGTTGGGTCTTCAAACAGTTTGGCTGACTTAACGCCGAACACAAGGGGCTCGACACACCAAGCAAAGACGATGACGAACCCCACAAGCAGAGCACCGGAAAACAAAAGACTTTCCCATAAGAAGTCAAAACAGTGAAATCACTTCATGTGATAGCACGGAACAATAGTGCGGCACCTACTAAAGTACGCATCGCACGGTCCACCCCTGTGGAATACCGAGATTGGATGTCAAAACCAATTACTTTCGACCATCTAGATTACTCCAGAAGTATTCGAAACGCAGGATGGACTACTTTGATATTGGATCCTATAATCGACGGACTACAATTTACACAAGTCCTAATGGACGGCGGCAGTGATATAAACCTGCTATACCAGGACACCATCCGCGGAATGGGGATAGACCCTAAAGGAGCGACACCAGGCCCTTATGCCAATAGTACGGGCTCCTTACTACTAGAAGTTGTGTTCGGTTCATCCGACAACTTCCGTTGCGAAAAGCTAAACTTCCATATCGCCCCATTTAAAAGTAGCCATCAAGCACTATTGGGACGCGAAGCTTTCGCCCTCTTTAGCGCAATACCGCATTACACGTCTCTTACACTTAAAATGCCCGGTCCACGCGGCATCATCTCGTTAAAAGGTCATTCAGACCCCAGACATGGTTAGGCGAGTCCGGCATAAATAAACTAGGGGCTTACTAGCCGCATACCCCTTTGCAAGGGGCTGCAAGCACGGACAATAAGAGCCAATAAAGCTCAACCTTACTCATTTTTTAAATTGTGCTCCATTTTAAATACATTTTTTGCACGATATCTTCCCAAACTAAGTTCTTCTCTTTTACAGATGAACAGCATGCTATGCCCGTCCAGGATACGGCACAACGGAGACACAGGCGCAGACGTGCAACAGGGACCCGTTGCAAGGATTCTTTTTAGATTAAGACCCTGCGTAAACCTTTTTACTGTCTGTTGTTGATACACATCCCCCGGTTTCTTATCATAGCCGCGGAGGAGGCTGGCGTTTTGGCATTGGCCGCATCAGAAGATTTCGCGCGTACCCGGACACTAGGGGCTTAGGGCATCGTTCTGCCCATTTTCATAAAGACCGAATACCTCAGGGAGTGTTCGGCATCTCGAGTTAGGCCTTATATGCATCAGCTCCAAATCATGTCTTTGGTCAAATGTTGGGTTTGCCCGGCTCCTGTGTTTTGCTGCCTTACGTTCCATATCATCGGCTAACGCGGCACCAGGAGAACTACTACGATTGTGCTCCGGTTCGGTCGGGCGAGCACCTCAGTAGAGAAAGCCGAAAACTGACTGTCATGATATAGCGAGAGACTGGTCAACCACTCGATCGACTACTGAAATGTCTAGAATTCCTCCGCTTTGACGAAGGGTCGTTTCCGGGTCAGGCATACATGCGCTCCAAATTTGGAAGAGCGTAGAGCCCCCAAGGGCTATATCGTAGCCCCACCTTCGAACTCCTATGCCTAAGTGAAAGTGATAAAGCATTATAGTCCGGTTGCCTCGTTTGCTACGCTACCACCTCCTTCACAGGACCAAGACGTTGGATTAAGTGTGAAAATGCGCTTATTTGCAAACACCCCGCACTATGTGCGTGGGAAAATGAAGTCAAGACTGCCATCTTTCAGGTTATATATACATATACATTAACGGCCGCACAGGAGAAATTTCAATACTTGAACGCACAAGTATAAAAAGACCTTATATTATCAATATGGTTTTACAAATCATACATATCATTTGAACATAACGTTTTTGAACACTGCGACTCTATTAAGCGAGCGCCTGCGCAGACTTCCTCAAAATAGTGCTCGGCGGGTAACCGGCTTTTGTCCGAACCCCAGGATGCAACAGCGGTGGCATCCATCTCCGCCCAGTATGTCTTAACACGGGCGAGAGCCATCCGTGCACCCTCTATGCATACCGACCACTTCATTGCCTTGATATGCAGCACCGCCCCAAGGAATTGCTGCAGTAAGCCAAAATAACTCTTCAGCTTGGGCCTTTCCGGCCACAGATGAGCCACCACATCCGTCATGGCAAATCCGGACAATCTATTCAGCTCAGCCCACTCAGCCAACCGATCGGTTAGCGGAAGGGGACGCTCCGGACTATGGAATTGAGACCAAAAAAGCTCTTCCATTTCGTGATCCTTTTGGCTTCGGAAGTGCACGATCTGCGTCGCCCTTTTCGCCGCCAAGTTCGAGATAAGGATCCTCCGCACCCCACAACTGGCCCAACTGAGCATACTTCGGATCCGTGAACTTCCTGCACAGCAAGAAGGGCTTTCCAGCCGCAATGTCTTCGGCCTGACGCAGCTCCTCCTTTATAGCCGGCATTGTAAAACGGGCATCCTTGGCTTCGGCGGTGGCCTTCTTCAGGCCCTCTTGCTCCGCTCGGCGCTCTCTTTCAAGAACTTCATAGCGGTCGGTAGCATCGTTTAGCTTCACGGCCATTTCGGCCATCTCCTCCCTGCTTTGGCAGTGAGCAGCCTTTTCGGCTTTTAGCTCTTCGGCTACCTTCGAGGCAGCCGCATCACTCCTTCTGGCCTGCTCCTTGGCTCGAGCAAGCTTTGCCGGAAGGTTTTCCATAGCAGCGGCGCCATCTGCATCAAGCATACATGTTGTAAGGCGTGGGCATCAGCTCCCTTACCAAGTGACCGCGGAAAAACCACTCACCTTGTGACTCGTCGAGTTGCCTATTGACCAGCGCGATGTCCGCATCGGCAATATCCAGCTGCAGCTTCAGTTCGGCAACTCTATCAGTCCGGCTGGCCACCGAACGCTCCGCCCCTGAATAGGAATGGCGACATATTAAAACTGAGATTATGATCCTCGGCATGCTGTCACTTCTGACAACGTACCGAGTCTCAGGGGCTACTATCTATACAGGGCGCACTCTATGTGCAAAACTGTCAAAAGGCATGTCATTTTTATGCACCTCAAACCCCCCAGTAAACTTCTGGCGGTATCATGCAACCCGCTCTCAGCGGATGAAATTCTTTCAATCACCGTACTCACTAATGTATGATGATCTTCTGAGATAGACGCCCTCTCGAGCAGATCCTTCAGCTCCCCCGACCGTACACCAGTTGGTGCCGAACTCTCCGGCCCTGCCGGACTCGGGGAGACCCTCCACGACGACACCTCAGGGTCGTCCGCCCCACCTGATGATGCGGCAGATGGAGGCGTCTCGCTCTACATCTTCTCCGGACGAAGGTCCCCCGAAAATGAGCTCAGCTGAGAAGGTCGGAGATCCGAACTACAAGGTAAAAACTTCGGTTATCCTCAGAAGCAAAAATAGGGATGTCCCTTATTACAAAATTCCCCTTTTTCTACTTACGGCTCGCTGGAGGGCTGATTCCTTTGGGGAGATAGTGCGGCCGGGGCTTCTCCTGGCGCTGGACCCTCTGGTGAAGATTTCTTCCCCCGCTTTGAGGCCTTAGCCTCCGGATCTTCGGAAGCGGTCCTCTTCTCCCCTTGGAAGGAGGGATTCTCGATCCCCCCTTTCTTGAAAGCCTCCTTAGTGGAGGCGGTAGTTTCTCTGTTTTCCCCTTCGCCCTCTTCTGAAGGCGCAACCTCCAGCATCTTGACTAACACGGGATCCGGCGTGGTCTCAGGGAGGGGGGCCGGACACCGTATCAGTTTTGCTAGCGCCATCCACTCCTATCCAAGGGATAGCTGGTTAAAAGGCAAATCCATAATTAATAAATGGACGATATGTCCGGACATCACCACGACCAGATTGATCTCCCTCTCTAGGAGGTCTCGAATCCGGCCCTGCAATAGGGGTACGTCCTTGGACAGCCCCAGTCAAGCCCTTTGCTGACCCATGACGTCAGCCATTGTGGAGGACCCGAGCGAAGAGGCGGCGGCGGCCTCACTGCTTGCCACAGGAGCGGTGATGTAGAACCACTCCTGTTGCCACAAACCGAGCTCCTCATGAAAAGATCCCTCGGGCCATGGAGCATCGGTCCTCTTGCTTATAACCGCCCCGCCACACTCTGCCTAACGCCCATCGATCATCTTCGGCTCCACGTTGAAGGTTTTGAGCCACAAACCGAAGTGAGGGGCAGTGCGGAGGAAGGCTTCGCAGACGACAATAAATGATGAGATATGGAGGATGGACTCCGGAGCCAAGTCGTGGAATTCCAACCCATAGTAAAACATGAGCCCCCTCACGAAGGGACCCCTCGGGAAGCCTAAACCCCGACGGAGGTGAGACACAAACACGACGCTCTCGCCTGGCTCGGGAGTAGGAATGACTTGCCCTTGGGCAGGAAACCTATGCGAAATCTCGTAGGTTAAGTACCTGGCTTCTCTCAGCTTTAGCACGTCCTCTTCCGTGACGGAGAAGGGCATCCACCGGCCCTGTAGGTCGGAGCCAGACATTGTCGAAGGTCTGAAGTGCTCGAATCTGGAGCCCTGAGTGTTGGAACTCGGGGCGAGGGGCGGATTCGATTGAGGATTGAAGAAAAAGAACGAGCCTTGGTCTCATTATAAAGAGGGAGAATACCAAGAGCCGTCCCCGTGACCGTTTGGAAATCGCCTTCAATGGAGGGGGCGTGGCAATGGGCGCGGTTGGGTTACCCACGTCCGTATTGATGGGGATCCCGGAATAAAGGGAACATGATCTCTGCTTCGACAAGACGTGCCAAGGAAACCGCTTCGCTAAACGCACGGAGGTGGTATAATAAAAACGATTCAAGTAAAGGCTTGGTAGTGGTGTGACGTCACGCCACGAAATATGTCAGTAGATTCAACTTGTGTAAATATTATTCTCTCTACGGTGGTATGTGGAATTTATTTTACAGAGCCGGAGACTATCCTGGTGTTCACAATCTTCTATGAATCATTCGGAGGAGGAACCCACCTTGCAATGCTGAAGACAATATGCGCGTCGGACTCGTCGTCATTGAAGCCCGGTTCAGGGGCTACTGAGGGAGTCCTGGACTAGGGGGTGTCCGGATAGCCGAACTATCATCTTCGGCCGGACTCCAAGACTATGAAGATACAAGATTGAAGACTTCGTCCCATGTCCGGATGGGACTTTCCTTGGTGTGGAAGGCAAGCTTGGCAATACGGATATGTAGATCTCCTATTATTGTAACCGACTCTGTGTAACCCTAGCCCTCTCCGGTGTCTATATAAACCGGAGGGTTTTAGTCCATAGGACGAATAACAATCATACCATAGGCTAGCTTCTAGGGTTTAGCCTCCTTGATCTCGTGGTAGATCCACTCTTGTACTACCCATATCATCAATATCAATCAAGCAGGAGTAGGGTTTTACCTCCATCGAGAGGGCCCGAACCTGGGTAAAAACATCGTGTCCCATGTCTCCTGTTACCATCCGCCTAGACGCATAGTTCGGGACCCCCTACCCGAGATCCGCCGGTTTTGACACCGACACCCGCATTCTCTAGCGCGGTGTGGTCGCCGTCTTTGATCTGCTCGATGCCCTCTTTGAAGATTGAGGTGTTGTGCATGTTGGGGTGCAAAGAAGCACAAGCAAGAGTGGTCGCCGTATAACCTTGGATGGCGATGAATTGTGTGCTCAGGGGAGAGAGTGTGTGTGTGTGTTGTGCTGCGTGTGTCTGTGTGTGTGTGTGTGTGTCTGTGTGTGTGTGTGAGAGACAGAGAGAGATATTGAGAGAAAACAAACCAAAGGAGAGAAATGGGTATTCACGAAGAGATTGTGCGGGCCTTGAGGTGGGCACGGGCCGGGTGAGGGTGTCAAAATGTGTGCGTTGATGCATATGTTGCATGCGATCGTGCGAGGGACGGACGAATCGAGAGAGATGGTTGTTGTGTTACGGATGCTCCTCTGTCTCTCCGTCTCTCTGTCTCTCTCTCTCTCTCTCTCTCACACACACACACACACACAAGTAAACTAGAAGACTGTTCTCTCATGTATACACAACGTATGGGCATCTATCTATGTCTCACTCATGCATGATCATTTGCACATTCACTCCTCTCTATGTCTGTATCACACGCACACCGTCTCCACATTTCCCTTCCGCCACAACACACATATCGACACATACACACGTTCTCTCTGAGTCACACACACAAAACCAGTATTAAAAGAAGTAGGGCGCACCTAAAACTTCCAAATCCAAATAAACACGAACTAGAGATAAATACAAATATATGGAAATATTGCAACGTCAAGAACTTTCCCAGGAAAAAAAGTTGAGTAATATTCGAGGATTGTTCACACACACAAAAAGGTTCGGTGGATGTCCTTCGAGCACGACACGGTGACGCATCGTTCGATCGACCGCGCGGCCGCGGTTCATGTGCTTGCACAGGATTCCGTATCGTGGCCGTGGCACTAACTAATAAAAGTGTTGCCTAAGTCTAATGTTTACGTGTACTAGTAAGGTTTTCTTTTAAGTTTGACCAACCTTATATAAAACTAAAGTAAGCTCCCACATGCACACTCATCAATATGTCGCCGCCGCCGTTGCGCATGTCTGTGCCCGCCTGCTCCGGCCAACAATTCCTCGCCCATCACCGCTGTGTCGCCACCATCCCTGTGCGATGAAGCCAAAGGCTCACCCGCTCACATTGTCTGCAGTCCCTCCTCGCGATGCCGCTGCGCTGCCAAACACACGAGCAGTTGGTGGAGCCACGTCTATGCACACAGCGTACAAAGAGGAGGACGAGCGCGTGCTCCAGCACGCCGGCGAGGAGGAACTAGCGTGTCCTTGTCGTCTCCGCCCGCGCGGAGGAGGCGTGCATGGTGGCTGTCGCGGCGGAAGCTAGTCGCGCGTGCGTCGAGCCCGCAAACCGGGTGCAGAGGCGGAATCTACCTTCGAGACCTTGAATGCCATGTGGATCCTGCAATCTGAAGGAGCAATTTGGGTTAGTCGACTCATGTGAGCCGTTTGATGCAACATGGATGGCTAGAAGGGCTTCTTCCACCTCTTATGTCGTCTTCTTCCTTCGCTCCGTCGAACTTCTTTCACAAATCGACTGACCCAAATTATACTACTAGTACGAACGTATTAAGTAAAGTAGGAACACGAAGATACGAGCAGTAGTACCAACTGCAAGAAGAACAGTAGTAAGACATAGTACTATTACTACTGTACATACTAAAGGGTTCAAATAGCGAGAAAGAACATAAACATAGTTCTGCTGGGGCCTCAGCACAACACACCCTTGAAAATAAACTAAGCAACTAGTCTGCTTGACACTGCAGTAGAACCAGCATGAGTGACGGCACTGCCACCTACTCGGAGTCCGAGTCCATGTCCTCGACTTTGTCCTCGTCCCTCTTCCTCTTCCTCTTTGGCGACGCTTCTTTGCTTAAACCGGACACTGGGCTTTGCTTCTTCATCCAATCCTTGTAGATATTTAAACAAAGGTAGGCATCCATTGTTGCGTACAGGATGTGATCTTCATCTAATGACTTCGACTCCCATGCATGATGAAACTCGTGATGAGGTCTCTTCAGTTTAGCGTACAAAGGATCAATCGTCTCAATCGTGGCTGCTGCCAGGGTGTCACACCCTGATTTTCATGCCACAACACTTAAGCTAATAAATCATGATAAATTGTGATTTGACAAAAACTTTTGAGTGTTTGGTCTTTGCTTGATTTGATTTTTGTTTGTTGTTTGCAAGTGCACTAAAAATCAAATAAATCCTCCAACTCTTATACTCCTTCTCCTTGATCCAAAACCTTGCCCAATGATCATGCCATGTGTGTAGGACATAAAAATAATTTCTTGCAAAAATATTCTTGGCTAAAAAGTATTTTCTAAATTGGGTTTTCCAAAAACCCCTGAATTGAGACTTGAACTACAAGTACTTAATTAAGGGTGTGAAAATTATTTGAAAAGGTATATTTGAAACCTATTAGTTATAGGACTCGCATAAACCACAAAAATATAATTTTAAAATTTATTTTCCTATTTTATTTAAAAGCTCTTTCTTAAGCCCAGAAATGGTCTTTAATAGGGAAAAATCATTTTATTTTTTCAAAAATATTTGACAAAAACCTAGGGAAACTCAGTGGACATATGTTGTCCATATATAAGAGTTTCAACACATGGTCATGTTCAAAATATTGGTCAAATCCCTCAAAAACCCTTCTGGATATTACAAGCTTTTGAAATATTTACAAAGGAAATATTCTCCAACAATTCCAAGAAAATTATAGCATCTCACATATGACATTCTGGATGATCTTGACAAGTATCATGTCATGGAGAATAGTATAACCCCATGAAATCCCCTCAAAACAATTTCTGTCCATTTTGAAGTTTGAGCAACTTTACATTGCCAAACATGTCCAAATGCTCTCAAATCTTGTGAACATGCTCAAATGTTCTAATCATTCATCTAGACCAAATGGCACAAGTTGGAGACAATGTTATATTGATCAAAGTGCCCCCAAACCCTCTCTGACCAGAATCTAATTTGAACAACTTTGTACTACCAACTTTCTCTCCTTTACCCCAACTTTGGTGAGAATATTCACATGACCGAATGAGGCCACTACACCAAGTGGTGCATCAAGGAGAAGTGATTTGCTCAACTAGATCTACACAAGTTCATTTCTGCTAATTTCTAGGGTTTACAAAAGTTGCATTGGCAACTTTGCCCAAATGGACTCAACCTTGGTGGAACCTATTATTATCTCATGCCATTTGACCCTGTCAAGCCTCATGACAAGAGGAGTTCATCTTCTTGCCCAAACCAGCAACAGACACCTTTTGCCATTTTACTAAAACCCCTGTTTTGACCACTTCCACTCTTCTCCATGGCCCCAACTTTTTACCACACCTCCTCCTAACCTCCCTCTACCTCTGGCATTCAGCACAAGACAATACTTATTGATCAAGGAGATGGAACCACCAATTTTCTTTTCTGGACAGCCCCATTTCCACTCTTCTCCTTTCCTTTCTCTTCACCCACTGGCCACCCAAAGCATCCAAGACCAAGATCCCTTCCTTAGCACCCCCCAAATACTACTGGACATGCAAGGGCGCGCCCACAAGCATAGAAAATGGCCTGGACAGCCATATGGGCGCTCTGGAGCGCGCTACAGTGCGCCCCCTGCCAACTGCCTCCGGCCACCTCGGGCCTCCCCAGCGTGTCTCACGAGGCCGGCTTGGCGTCTGGGACACGGCAAGATGCCGGCCCCCTCCTAAACCTTTCTCCTCTCCCCTCCACGACCTCACTCGAGCGCGTCCGTGGATGCTACCCACGGTGCTCCGCGACCACGCCCATTTAAGCCACCCCGACTCTTTCTCTCGCCTCAGTTCGATCCTCCTCTCTCCTGTGCACCTCTCAGACACCCCCTCACTCCCCCTCGTGCCCTCCTGCCCTCTCCATGGCCACCATGTTCACCGTCGGCCTCCACTTTGCTCCAGCGAACCAGAGCCCCTCCCCCTCTCCTTCGACCTCTAGGAGAGCCTCCGCTAGGATACGGAGCTCCCCCGCTCCTCTTCGCCTCGCCCCATGCCTCGTGGTGCCGGTGCCGCCAATGCCTCATGGGTCCATCCGCCATGACGGTCGCCGAATGCGCTCCAGCCATCCCCTGCCGTCTCCGAGGGCTCCCCCTGACACACCTCTCCCCGGCGACCCCTCCGGTGGCCGGAGCTTGGCCGGCGGTGGCCTGTTTCGCCGGGGGCAAGCGCCGGCTGGCGCTCAACTGCGACCTCGATCCCCTCTGTCACGAGCGCGGGAGGAAGGAGACGACCCTGCGTGGGCCCCACTGGTCAGCGACTCAGCCGACGGGCCCCGACGTTTAAGTGGAGGTGGGATCCGGGTTAATCGTCTCCCCCGCAGAGAAGCGTACTCCGCTAGTCCGCCTTTGGCGTGGCCCTCCTTAGCCGCGTGGCCGTGCAGCTGGGCCGGCCCAGTGCGCTGCGGTTCTAGGCTGTGCCCGGTGCGTGGTGTAGGTATAACCCCCACTTCCTTTGTCTTTTCTTTTTCCAGAAACTTGTAAAATATCCCAAATATTCATATTACCTCCAAATTTGATGATTCAAATTTCTAGTAGCTCATAAAATCATGATCTATCTCATGGTGCAACTTGCACATTTTTCCAGGAACTTTTCCTTCGCAAATATTTATCAAATCCTATTTTTCATATTTCTGTGATGAACTTTAGAAAATCACAGAGAGCTCATAATTGATCCAAATACCATGATTCAAATTCCTAGATGCTTCTAAGTTCATAACTTAGTTTATGAACATTTTTCTTAATACTTTCTGTACCCCACAAAATAATGAGCCATTTCTTCATATTTGTCAACTTTGCCAATTCGTAGGAAATTCATTTGAACTCCAAATCCAGTGAAACCAACTCCCAGATGCTTCTAAAATCATATTTGCTAAATGGGTGCCTTTTCTCATTTTTCAAAAATATATTTCTATACACTGCTTGCAAACCCATTAATCCCATGATTCCATCATATTGAAATGTTCAGAGATGTCCATTGATCAAATCCTAATGAAACCACTTTGGTCATCCCTCATATGACCAGAGGTATCCTAGAAAAGTCCAACTAATATTTTTAGAGCACTTTTATTTCCTGCCTTGTTGTGTTGCTTATTATGGTTGCTTTCGACGATAGTTGACGAAGTAGACGAAATGCTCGGAGTTGGACCAGAGATATTTGAAGACCTCGAAGACTTCGTTAAAACAGGCAAGCAGCCCTTCGACCATGTCTACGAAACCCTTTTTATGCATGTCATATAGCACCATATTGTTGTTGCGATGGAATCATGATGAGGTGGTAACCACTTTGATGGTTTGCCACCGTACTTCCTCGTTGATACTTGCATTATGCATGACCCTACCTTCTTATGAGGGTTATGTCGGTGGGGGTAGATAGGATGCTGAAGTAGATGCTACGCAAAAAAGGGACGGGTATATGCATGGTGAAGGAAACAAAGCATTTTCAAAAGACTTTTCGAAAACCTCGTCGGGTGCCACTTATGCCCGAGGGAGATGATGAGATGGGCAACCACTTGATGACGAAGTGGTGTACCGAGGCAAGTGTGTGTTGTTTTCGAAAACGGATTAGATTTAAGATTTGTTGACTGTCCCAACCTTACATGCGCAACCACTCTACCCTTATATGGGAAAGGGCATTATTGATTACCTAGGCCGCTAGCTTGGATCCCACATTACTAGTGACAGGGGAGAGTTGGTGCTCTCTCTCGGGATGAGGTCATGCCAGGTAGGGCGGCCATGACTGTTTTCACAAGGCACCGGATACACCGTTGTGTCCCCTCTCGGATGTTACGATCTCGAGTGAGTCTCGCATGATGTACATTGTGAGGATATGGAACAACGAGTGGACTCCTTGTTAGTGTCGTCTAGGGAAAGGTAGTGATCGGGTGCTTACCCCTGGTACTTGAGGTATCGCAGGTCGTGGATGACACGGAAGTTCCCCGGATCTTGTGGGTAAAGTGTGCAACCTCTGCAGAGTGTAAAACTATTCGAATAGCCGTGTCCACGGTCAAGGACAGTTGGGCGGTGCTGCTTAAACTATGTCCAGAGTTTACAAACCAGTGTGTGTTTGGATAACTACTTGGGTGAAGTCAAAGGACTTGACGTGATTGAGATGGGTTGGTGCCCACTCTATTTATGTTGATACCTGTAACATGTCCTCATGGTTACTTAAATTCTCTTGATGCATGTCTTACAATTTGTTGAACATGTCATTGCACTCAAAACTAGCTTTCTGCAAAAATTTACATTTATCATGTATTGTTACATCTTGGACCAAAACATGGGTTGCTTGCGAGTACATTCGAAGTACTCATTGGCTTGCCACTGGTTATTTAATTGACCAAGCATGGAAGAACCGGAGTTCGAAGAAGAGTTCTTTGGAGACGAACATGCGAACTAGGACGCTTCCTAGTCAGAATGCCTGTAGGGTTAAGGCAGATGGCATGGGCTCTACTTATCGACGAAAATTTCCGCTGCTTGTGTTTTATTTGATGTTCGGCCCTTACGGCTTTATCAATGTAAGACTTGACCATAATGGTCATAATTTGTGCAAGACGGTATGTATGGATGTAAGACTCTTGTTATTTAGCTTCTGTGTGTTCAGTGAGCATTGGTCTCTGGGATCACTGTACACGTGCATTCGGTGATCTTGACTTATGAGTCGGGGTCGCCACAGAGCTGGTATCAGAGCCATCCTGATTGTAGGAAGCCTTAGTTAGCATGGTCGTTAGTTAGGGTAAAACTATTTCCAAAACTACTACTAGTTTTCAAAACTATCTGTACTTCTCTTCCCTTCTCAGTTTTTTTTTTGAAAACTAATGTATACTTTCCTTATTGATCTCTTCCCCTTCAAAACCTTTGGTCGCTAGAACCCTTATGCCCCTGACCACTGGATTCCTTGTAATCCTCGTGGATAATCTAGAAGGAAGATGCCTTGCCAGACATTCACCCACATCTCCTGAACACAAGATTGGCGACATCACAACAAGACGATACCAACAGAAGATACATCCTCGAGGAATGAGGACCTGAAGACCCAGAAGATGGTGACACCCCTGACACTGCCCCAAGATGATGCAACCTTAGCCTACGATGATCAGGGCATAGAATATGCAAGATCATGATATACATCGCTAATAGAGTAACCCTGTCGCTACCGTTGTTGTATCGGCAACCACTGGTGGATGAGAACCTCGCCATTTGGTCCGCCTCACTATAGTGAGCAGGAAAACGGTTCTCTTTATCCCCCGCTCTTGGTGTCGATGTTGTCATCAACGTAACCGACATGTTGGACCTCTACTATGCCTTGTTAATGTCCTTGCAAGAAGGATTACAAACTCGGTACCATCGACACCTTAGAAAGCAAAAGCGATCATCATGATTAAGAGGACAAGAGAAGACCAAGTCAAAGACAGCCACGAGGAGCCACCTTCATCCCATCACCTCATTAGGCGAGAAGTTGTCGAAGATTATTCAGGCTCAACCCAGATCGTTTCATCAAACAAGAGACGTAGCAACACCTAAGGAAAACTTAGAAGACTGCATGAGGCACAAGGCACGACTACTGAGTCCGAGAACCCCTAGGGTAGGATGAGTCGTGTACCCCCTATCTTGTGATCGAGTCGTATGATAGTTCGAATAGAACCATGATTGTGTGTTGCTTGTTTTTATTTGTTTGTGTTTTGATATAGGTCGCACTTTTGCCCTAGGCGACAAGTATGCGACTATATCACCTTCCTCACCTTGTTTCTTTTGTTTGGCCCTCTTTGCACCTGTTTGCTTGCACTAGCCCTATAGAACCCCCTTTAGGCATTCCCCTCCTCTATGCTACCTCTCCCTCTTATCTCTCTCCTCAACTGAAGGCTAGCAAGACAAGATACACCGAGGGTTCTACTTTGGCAACCAACCAGCACTGAAGACTTTTGCTACAACCTCCTCGACCAAGTGCAACCCCTTAGAGTTATGGTTGCCCCTCAAGATTAGAAACCCATTCCTAGACCCTTCGAGACTTCATAAGACACCCCATCTCAAATCCTTAACCATGTGCTTAACCCACAGAATTGCAAGAGAACCTGTTAAGCCTCCGTAACCTTGCTTATTACTGGGTTCATTAGGGAACTAGTGGACATAGTGAACGAGCACATTATCATCCTAAGATAGCACCAAAACTGACGATGCCATAGGGTAGACCAAATTAAGGGTATAGGAATAGGGGACAAATGACTTGATGAGTTTGTGTCAGTGACTTTGAGGAATTATCTGATACTTTTGGTGGATTATAAGGCTTTCATGTTGAACTTGGTGGAATCATGTTAATAGGGTAGCATAGCTTTCATTACCCCCTGAGTAAATTGGATTTAGTAGGACAATTATGGTTGCAAGATGAAATCTTGGATGTATTTGGATTTAACTTAGCCATGGGATATTGATAGGAGACAGTTGATACTACGTAAATGACTTGGGGGAAACATGTAGGGATTCTCGTTGGACAAGAGATTTGGATTTAAGTAGGTGATTCTAGTTGAAAATAGATGTTGATATGTTTACATGGTTCGGAGTAAATTGGATTTAGACAGATGATCTCGATCATGATACCATGTTTCTCGGTGGACGATAAACTAGGAGATTGGACTAATTGTCGGAGTTTATTTAGGCATCTTTGTGAGCTTGACCTTGGAGTATTACTAGATCACAATAACGGGAATTGGTGGACTGACTATAGTAAGGCAGCCCTTTCAAGTATTGGGATTATAGGAACCTTAGGAGATCATGTGGAACACCTTAATCATTGGATTTGTAGAATTAATGGATTAGGTAGTTGGTGATGGAAGTTAATGGTCTGTTGGGGTTGATTCATAGGAAGGAAATAGGATCTGGGAGTGGCATATGACGTGTTTCCTTAGGATAGAGGTGCTTTATCTTAGACCTTGGAAGAACAGGCTGAGCACTTGGATTGTCATGTTCAAGCTTAACAGCTTATATGTTCTACCCATGGATTTTTAGGGGTAGACATACATATGAGTTTGGGGATTGTAGACATATATGATTTTGTTAGACCTCCTCTCGGGAGCCATGAGGATATAAATGGCATGAGTGATGATTGGAGTTGACCTATAGGAGATGATGCTAACGGTGATATGATGTGAATTGTTTAAAGGACTAGGTAGAACAATTGGCATCTCAGAAACTGTGCTCAAGGATAAGATGATAAACATTCACTCGCACCCTAGAATCCTTGAAACCCTTAAGCCCTACCAAGACACAACATGGTCGGATCCTGACCTTGGGTTTTGGCTCTAGATCGATAATATCTTGGCCAATGCTCAACCGTGACCATCACCAATGCCTCAGCCCACTTTACGTACCCCATAGACTTCATGGAGTGCTTAGACAAGATAGTTGTCATCATCATTTGGTGACCTACTTGTTCAGCCGAAGACGGAAAAAGAGTCGTTCAGCTAGTCCAGGAACATTCGAAGACCGCCATGCCAAGGAGGAAGAACTACCACCATCATCAAGAAGTAAACATCCGCGTCGAAGACCAGGTGTATTTGCAAGCCACTGCTCTCTAAGGAACCAAGCATTTCCATGACAAGGAGACCCACACCAAGATTCATCGCCCCCCTTCGTGATCACTCCAAAAATTTAACAACCCCTTCTGAGATCACTAAGAAACGAAGAGAAGACAGTTACCAGCTGGAGTTGCCACCTGAGATACCTGATGTGCACAATGCTTTCCATGCATCACAACCCTGGAAGTGTTTCCAACTTCCTAACTTGCCCGATCTCTACGAGGGCATTAACCACCGAGCCATCGACCCATAGCCCAACCTAACCTACCGCGAGCTACCCATTAGCAACCTGGATCACGAAGAGCGTCATACACGAAGCCGCACCATCAAGTACTTCAAGCTCAATGGAGCACTACACGGATGCAGAAGAACTATGAGGACATGAAGACTACCCCAGATCCAAGTTTCTGTATCCCTTTCCGCGCCTAGTTTGGGAATCTCGGGGACGAGATTCTTGTAAGAGGGGTAGGTCTGTCACACCCTGATTTTCATGCCACAACACTTAATCTAATAAATCATTATAAATTGTGGTTTGACAAAAACTTTTGAGTGTTTGGTCTTTGCTTGATTTGATTTTTGTTTGTTGTTTGCAAGTGCTCTAAAAATCAAATAAATCCTCCAACTCTTATACTCCTTCTCCTTGATCCAAAACCTTTCCCAATGATCATGCCATGTGTGTAGGACATAAAAATAATTTCTTGCAAAAATATTCTTGGCTAAAAAGTATTTTCTAAATTAGGTTTTCCAAAAACCCCTGAATTGAGACTTGAACTACAAGTACTTAATTAATGGTGTGAAAAATATTTAAAAAGGTATATTTGAAACCTATTAGGTATAGGACTCCCATAAACCACAAAAGTATAATTTTAAAAGTTATTTTCCTATTTTATTTAAAAGCTTTTTCTTAAGGCCAGAAATGGTCTTTAATAGGGAAAAATCATTTTATTGTTTCAAAAATATTTGACAAAAACCTAGGGAAACTCAGTGGACATATGTTGTCCATATATAAGAGTTTCAACACATGGTCATGTTCAAAATATTGGTCAAATCCCTCAAAAACCCTTTTTGGATATTACAAGCTTTTGAAATATTTACAAAGGAAATATTCTCCAACAATTCCAGGAAAATTCTAGCATGTCACATATGACATTCTGGATGATCTTGACAAGTATCATGTCATGGAGAATAGTATAACCCCATGAGATCCCCTCAAAACCATTTCTGTCCATTTTGAAGTTTGAGCAACTTTACATTGCCAAACATGTCCAAATGCTCTCAAATCTTGTGAACATGCTCAAATGTTCTAATCATTCATCTAGACCAAATCGCACAAGTTGGAGAAAATGTTACATTGATCAAAGTGCCCCAAAACCCTCTCTGACCAGAATCTAATTTGAACAACGTTGTACTACCAACTTTCTCTCCTTGACCCCAACTTTGGTGAGAATATTCACATGACCAAATGAGTCCACTACACCAAGTGGTGCATCAAGGAGAAGTGATTTGCTCAACTAGATCTACACAAGTTCATTTCTGCTAATTTCTAGGGTTTACAAAAGTTGCATTGGCAACTTTGCCCAAATGGACTCAACCTTGGTGGAACCTATTATTATCTCATGCCATTTGACCCTGTCAAGCCTCATGACAAGAGGAGTTCATCTTCTTGCCCAAACCAGCAACAGTCACCTTCTGCCATTTTACTAAAACCCCTGTTTTGACCACTTCCACTCTTCTCCATGGCTCCAACTTTTTACCACACCTCCTCCTAACCTCCCTCTACCTCTGGCATTCAGCACAAGACAATACTTATTGATCAAGGGGATGGAACCACCAA
Organism: Aegilops speltoides; assembly: GCA_021437245.1. Lineage (NCBI taxonomy): Eukaryota > Viridiplantae > Streptophyta > Magnoliopsida > Poales > Poaceae > Aegilops > Aegilops speltoides. The sequence continues at coordinate 205,892,325 of CM038143.1, forward strand.
TTTTCTATTCTGGACAACCCCATTTCCACTCTTCTCCTTCCTTTCTCTTCACCCACTGGCCACCCAAAGCATCCAAGACCAAGATCCCTTCCTTAGCACCCCCCAAATACTACTGGACATGCAAGGGCGTGCCCACAAGCATAGAAAATGGCCTGGACAGCCGTATGGGCGCTCGGGCCTTCTGATCGCTCTCAGACTGTAGCCGCCCCCTGCCAACCGCCTCCGGCCACCTCGGGCCTCCCCAGCATGTCTCACGAGGCCGCCTCGGCGTTTGGGACACGGCAAGATGCCGGCCCCCTCCTAAACTTCTCTCCTCTCCCCTCCACGACCTCACCCGAGCGCGTCCATGGACGCTGCCCACGGTGCTCCGCGGCCACGCCCATTTAAGCTACCCCGACTCTTTCTCTTGCCTCGGTTCGAACCTCCTCTCTCCCGTTTACCTCTCATACACACCCTCACTCCCCCTCGTGCCCTCCTGCCCTCTCCATGGCCACCATGTTCGCCGTCGGCCTCCACTTTGCTCCAGCGAACCAGAGCCCCTCCCCCTCTCCTTCGACCTCCAGGAGAGCCTCCGCTAGGATACGGAGCTCCCCCGCTCCTCTCCGCCTCGTCCCGTGCCTCGTGGTGCCGGTGCCGCCAACGCCTGATGGGGCCGTCTGCCACGACCGTCGTCGGATGCGCTCCGTCCATCCCCTGCTGTCTCCAAGGGCTCCCCCTGACGCGCCTCTCCCCGGCGACCCCTCCGGTGGCCGGAGCTTGGCCGGGGGTGGCCTGTGCCGCCAGAGGCAAGCGCCGGCCGGCGCTCAACCACGACCTCAATCGTCTCTGTCACGGGCGCGGGAGGAAGGAGACGACCCTGCGCGTGGGCCCCGCTGGTCAGTGACTCAGCCGGCGGGCCCCGACGTTTAAGTGGAGGCGGGATCCGGGTTAATCGTCTCCCCCGCAGAGAAGCGTACTCCGCTAGTCCGCCTTTGGCGTGGCCCTCCTTAGCCGCGTGGCCGTGCAGCTGGGCCAGCCCAGTGCGCTGCGGTTCTATGCTGCACTCGGTGCGTGGTGTAGGTATAACTCCCACTTCCTTTGTCTTTTCTTTTTCCAGAAACTTGTAAAATACCCCAAATATTCGTATTACCTCCAAATTTGATGATTCAAAATTCTAGTAGCTCATAAAATCATGATCTATCTCATGGTGCAACTTGCACATTTTTCCAGGAACTTTTCCTTCACAAATATTTATCAAATCCTATTTTTCCTATTTCTGTGATGAACTTTAGAAAATCACAGAGAGCTCAAAATTGATCCAAATGCCACGATTCAAATTCCTAGATGCTTCTAAGTTCATAACTTAGTTTATGAACGTTTTTCTTAATACTTTATGTACCCCACAAAATAATGAGCCATTTCTTCATATTTGTCAACTTTGCCAATTCATAGGAAACTCATTTGAACTCCAAATCCCGTGAAACCAACTCCCAGATGCTTCTAAAATCATTATTTGCTAAATGGGTGCCTTTTCTCATTTTTCAAAAATATATTTCTGTACACTTCTTGCAAACCCATTAATCCCTTGATTCCATCATATTGAAATGTTCAGAGATGTCCATTGATCAAATCCTAATGAAACCACTTTGGTCATCCCTCATATGACCATAGGTATCCTAGAAAAGTCCAACTAATATTTTTAGAGCACTTTTATTTCCTGCCTTGTTGTGTTGCTTATTATGGTTGCTTTCGACGATAGTTGACGAAGTAGACGAAATGCTCGGAGTTGGACTAGAGATATTTGAAGACCTCGAAGACTTTGTTAAAACAGGCAAGCAGTTTAACAAGAAGCCCTTTGACCATGTCTATGAAACCCTTTTTATGCATGTCATATAGCACCATATTGTTGTTCCGACGGAATCATGATGAGGTGGTAATCACTTTGATGGTTTGCCACCGTACTTCCTTGTTGATACTTGCATTATGCATGACCCTACCTTCTTATGAGGGTTATGTTGGTGGGGGTAGATAGGATGCTAAAGTAGATGCTACGCAAAAAGGGACGGGTATATGCATGGTGAAGGAAACAAAGCATTTTCAAAAGACTTTTCGAAAACCTCGTCGGGTGCCACTTATGCCCGAGGGAGATGATGAGATGGGTAACCACTTGATGACAAAGTGGTGTACCGAGGCAAGTGTGTGTTGTTTTCGAAAACGGATTAGATTTAAGATTTGTTAACTGTCCCAACCTTACATGCGCAACCACTCTACCATTATATGGGAAAGGGCATTATTGATTACCTAGGCCGCTAGCTTGGAGCCCACATTACTAGTGACGGGGGAGAGTTGGTGCTCTCTCTTGGGACGGGGTCGTGCCAGGTAGGGCGGCCATGACTGTTTTCACAGGGCACTGAATACACCGTTGTGTCCCCTCTCGGATGTTACGATCTCGAGTGAGTCTCGTATGATGTACATCGTGAGGATACGGAAAAACGAGTGGACTCCTTGTCAGTGTCGTCTAGGGAAAGGTAGTGATCAGGTGCTTACCCCGGGTACTTGAGGTATCGCGGGTCGTGGATGACATGGAAGTTCCCCGGATCTTGTGGGTAAAGTGTGCAACCTCTGCAGAGTGTAAAACATTCGAATAGCTGTGTCCACGATCAAGGACAGTTGGGAGGTGCTGCTTAAACTATGTCCAGAGTTTACAAACCAGTGTGTGTGTTTGGATAACTACTTGGGTCAAGTCAAAGGACTTGACGTGATTGAGATGGGTTGGTGCCCACTCTATTTATGTTGATACCTGTAACCTGTCCTCATGGTTACTTAAATTCTCTTGATGCATGTCTTACAAGTTGTTGAACATGTCATTGCACTCAAAACTAGCTTTCTGCAAAAATTTACCTATATCATGTATTGTTACATCTTGGACCAAAACATGGGTTGCTTGCGAGTACATTCAAAGTACTCATTGGCTTGCCACTGGTTATTTAATTGACCAGGCATGGAAGAACCGGAGTTCGAAGAAGAGTTCTTTGGAGACGAACATGCGAACTAGGAAGCTTCCCAGTTAGAATGCCTGTAGGGTTAAGGCAGATGGCATGGGCTCTACTTATCAACGAAGATTTCCGCTGCTTGTGTTTCATTTGATGTTCAGCCCTTAAGGCTTTATCAATGTAAGACTTGACCATAATGGTCATAATTTGTGCAAGACGGTATGTATGGATGTAAGACTCTTGTTATTCAGCTTCTGTGTGTTCGGTGAGCATTGTTCTCTGGGATCACTATACACGTGCACTCGGTGATCTCGACTTATGAGTCAGGGTCCCCACACAGGGTCAGCATTGAAGCTTGGGAGGAGGACACCAGGCTTGCCTTCTAGAGATCGAAGGGCTGGCCTACAACGAGACTTATCCGACGCAGGACATCCCTGTCGTTCTTAAAGCCTACAGTAACGAATTTCACTGTTTTGTCCTTGAGGAAGTTCTTAAAATCCTGGCACTCAACGTCGTCATGGCATATGTGGTAGACAAAGCAAACGTTATGTACGCAAACCTGGATCACGGCGGGCTTCTTCCTCTCTTCGTCCTTTAGATCCTTCTCTCGTCCCAGGACTGTGGTGTACTCAACATCTAGCCCAGCGACCCACTCATCTGTTGAACTGTTGAACATGCGTAGGAAGCGAGCAAGCCATGCTTTCAACGTCGCGGATCCATGTGTGTAGATGACGATGAACTGATCGCCGGTGATGGCTCTAACCTGGTACTCAACGGCGACCATGGAGATTTGGGAGGCCATGGATTTTGGAGGAGGGTTAGTAGAAGTTGAACTATTGTACCCCGCAAAAAAAACTGGGAGCGAACTAATGTGAAATACTGGACGATTGTGAGCGAACTGTTGTAAGGTAGAAGACAGGGACGAGTAGGGCGTGCAAACGGCATGGGGTTGCTGGCTTGCCCGGTGGATAAACGGCTGGAAGCCCCCAAAGAGTTCTCGAGAACTATGCGGGACCCATTAGATGTCATGTCTACTAGACCCATATCGTAGGCCTGACGGTATAGCTTCTCCCTGTTTGCACGCCATGCCGCAGCCTGGATGTAACTTCACTTAATTCCGTCAACCGTCGCGCCTCCCACGACCTTCGCCTCCTCGCACGGTTGCGCCCTTTGAGACTTCGACCGGCTATAAATGAGCAATTTTTTTGCCTTTTTTTAGACAAGCAATTTTTTTGCCTACTCTGCATGCATGATACTCCCTCTGTTCCTTTTTACTCCCGACAACCGTTTGCAAAGTGTTTGACCAAATTTATACTTTTTTTTGAACACCACCTTATATTAATTAACCAGCCACACCAGTACACTCATTCGATACAATATTCACCACACAGGGCGGTACATTATTTACAAGAATACCATCTAATCTATTGTCAAAGCTATACTTAGCGATTAAGTGTGCCACCTTATTGGCCGAACGGCTAATCTTTGACAATTGACGATTGTTGATCAACTTCGAGATGCTCAACGCTTTCATCCTCGGGTCACGCATAGCAGACTTGTCATAGTCCCCTGATGCAAGAGACGCTACCACAAAAGCGCAATCAGTCTCTAAAATTAAAGGATTATGAAGAGAAATACCTACGTAGAGACCGACAATGCAAGCCCTAAGCTCCGCTTCCTCCACGCTTTGACAGGCATCAATGAAATCCCACGAACAAATTTATACTAAAAATATCAATATCTACAATACTGATTATAATGAGTATAAGAACTATGTTTTATAATGAGTGTAAAAATATTGATTTGACATTGTGAATGTTGATACTACATTTTTCTATAAGTCTGGTGAAAGTAGAGGTACAATGACTTTAGACAAAACTTCAATGCACAATGCAGACTAGTTCCTCCGTCCAGGTGCGTGCCAGTCCTATCTTGTCATCACAACAAGGTTAGCTATTAGAGTACCACTACCTCCCTTCTAGTTTAAAGGGCTCAATTCAAAAATTTCACCTACTCTTAGCAAGATAGTAGCGACGGTGGAATAGTTTTTGAAGTCAGCAAAAGTACTCAACTAATGTTGTCGTTCTTCACAAAAAATGTGTTTACCAATGCATGCATGAACACTAGTTACTCTAACCCCCCTCTCTTCTTTAATTCTTTGCCACATCAGCATGTTTGCTATTCCCATGTGCATGATACCAGCTAAGATACCACCATTAATGCTAGCCTTAATCATCACATGCAATAATTTAGTGCACCTTGAAATATGAACATGTGTCGGGCGTGTATGTTTTTAATGACTTGAGACTATACCTAGCCCGGCATGCAAGATGACTTATTATGCACCGTTCCCCATACCTGCAGGAAGCCCGTTTGTTTCCAAATCTTTTCCTCTCCATGTGTGGAAACAATAAGCCTGCCAAACTCTCCTTCTCCCTCCGGCGGTCCCACCACTCCACCCCGTGTGAAAAAAATCTGCATGCATGACTCTCCTCCCCCCACGCTCGTCCAATCCGTTGTGACCGGCAAAATTTCCACCCCTTCGCTCCCCCGTAATTTACTCCAACAAATATGCCCACGTAGCTGTTACTTAACTGCAGGTGCATTGCGTCACTGACATATGGGCCCAACAGGAGTCTGGCCCACATGTCGATGGCATGACGAACTCTGATTAAATCGATCAGCTTCGATCCATATCTTACGTAGGCGTGCCATTGCTCGCTATAAATACTGCGCCTCCCACGACATCACTATCTCATCCCCCTCACGTTCACGTTCATCTCTATCTCCTCCCCCTCCCTCTCACGTCGACCACCATGGCATCGCTCCTCCCATGCCCTAGGAGCCCCTCGCTGCACCACGCGGACGGGCACGCGTCGCCGTTCCGTTCCTCGCCGCCACTAGTCAAGGAGGATGCGTCGGTGTTCCGCTCCTCGCCGCAACGCGACGCATCACCGTTCCGTTCCTCGCCGCCACTAGTCAAGGAGGACGCGTCGGCGTTCCCCTCCTTGCCACGACGCGTCGAGGTGGACACGTCGGCGTTCCCAATCTCGCCAGCACGCGCATCGGAGGATGCGTTGGCGTTCCGCTCCTCACCACGACGCGTCGAGGTGGATGCGTTAGTGTTCCCAATCTCACCAGCACATGCGTTGGAGGACGTGTCAGCTCCCCGCTACGAGGAAAATGCCGCGCCGCCCGCCGATCCCCCCAGCCTTGAGGAGCTTTGGAAGGAAATGGATGTCGCCTTGTGGGAGGCTTTACCTCCAGTAGAGCGCGCCAAAATAGAGGCAGAGAAGAAGGCCGAGTAAGATAAGTGCACCGTGGAACAAGCTGCCTGGGAGGCCTATGTCGCGTCCAAGAGAGTCAGGCAATTGGCTCTTTGGCAGATGGCTCGTGCGAGGGCCGTGAGGGTGGCGGAGGACGCCCGTGCCGACGCCTTGAGTGCAGTCGGGCCCAAGCACCTCATCTACATTTCGCGGTACGTGGACCGGGTGTATGCTTCCAGCGAGGAGGAGTACCTGTTGGCTCCGGATCACCACACCGGTGAGATCGCGCTCGCCCGCCGGCAAGCCGCCAATCAGCACCTCACGAGTTGCGAGGCTGAGGAAGAGGCGTTGTGTTGGCGTGCTGGGAAACGGCCGCGCACCAGGGCACTCGTGGCGCGCTGCAAGCGTTCCTGCGAGCGTCGTGGCTTTTAGGAGGAGTATAATTTTGTTTCGTAAGGCGATCTCATTAGTTTTGGGACGCAAATGATAAATCCCGAACCTCAGGAATTTTTAGCATCCTTAATTAAGTATGTAAAAGGGAAAGTTAGGAAACCTTGTGTATTCGTACGCATTTTGCAAGTACGTGCATATAGCACAAACTTTACTATATACAATCGTTTACTACGTCTCTCGATATATGCTTGCAGACTGTGCTACTCCCTCCGTCCAGGTCAATAAGTCATCTTTGGTTGTGCACCTTGACCAAGAAGGAGGGAAGACTTATACACCTAGACGGAGGGAGTACTACTATTACTTATGTACGTGCAAATGCATGTTTTAACATTACGATGCGGTTTTTGTAAAAGTAGAAAAACAGCACTAGTCAAGATTGTGAAACGATTCAATGCAAAACAAATAAAAAATGCTCGTTTGATTGTTTACTTTTAGCTTCCTTCTCTGTGGTTATTTCTCTGCGGTACTTTGTACGGAGTGTCTCACTGGTTGGAAAGGCATGCAAATTCCCAAACCGCTTCCTACACCCTGTATCAAATTTTTTGCCTAACAAGTTGTGCCGTGCAATTGGAATTCCAACTTGAGTACTACTACTAGTAGGAGTACCAGGGGCCAGTTCTTTTAGGCTTCTAGATTAGTAATCCCATAACTACTACCTCCGTCCTGTTTTATTGGTCCCCATTGTAATATGTGTCAAATTTTGATCATAAATTTAACTAATGAAATGTTAGTGCATGTAACATGCACTACTCCATCTGTCTAGGTGAGTAAGTCATCTTAGGTTGTGCACCGTGACCAAGGAGGAGGAGAAAATGAGAAAAATTAATGTTTATTTGCTAATTAATAGTATTGCATGCAATGAACTAACCACTGCATGTCGTGTTTGATATCTCAAGTCATTAAAAGCATGCACACTTTTTATCTCTTATTGATTGATATGTCAAGAAACAAGAAACGAGGTAGAAGTTAATGCACCACACCTAAGAGTTTTGGGATTATTTAGTTTTCATAAGATGACTTACACACCTAGACGGAGGGAGTAACATTTTATCAGTTAAATCTTCGGTCAAAATTTAGCACAAATTACAATGGTGAGGAATAAACCAGGATAGAGTAGTAGTTTTGAAGCCCAAATAAATGAGTGAGGAGCCTTATTGTTACTCTCCACTGTGACTAGTCTTATGGGAAAAGCTGGGGAAGCCGCCAAAAGAACTGGCCCTAGGAGTAGTAGCTAGGGATCAAGTGTGCAAGATGAACCGGAGAAAGTAAATGCAGAGAGATGAAATGCAAAAAAGACGGAGGGATGTGATGGTTGCTTGTCCGTTTATTTTACTAGGCCACTTATTACTGGGAGTGGTTTGGTTTTGTGATATGACGGCTTTACTGCCGCGCCATGAGCGGGGTGAGAGGTGAGACGCCCGTAGATGTAAGAAATGGTTCATCGTAAGTCTTTCACTAGTACTGTAGTAAAAATTCATACATGGAAGACTCTAGACTAAACCATAAACGGATATACTTTTATTCATGCGCGATACTCCAATAGAGCAAGATCCTGGATGGAAGTCTCCACATGCTTAGACAGCAGATTATGTTGAGCGAAGACTAATGATCAACACTTAACTTGATAATGCGTATGTCCAGGTGAACCTCCTTGGAGTCCCCGTGCACCGCGTCGGCGGGTAAAGGATGTCATGGGTTTTCCAAGTCCACATTGGCGGGATAGTCCCAGCTCCCCAAAGTCCAAATCCATTCGATGAGGCCGGTATCGCCGCCCACATGACTTGAGGGGTAGTAATACTGACCACGCACCCGTACATCGGCCTCGTGTCAGTGTTAGTGTCAGCGGCGTCGCCCCTGACGCACATTACAGAGACGGGGCGGCGGCCTGCGCGGGCCTCGCCGATGCCCACGATCAAGAGGAAGACGCTGCCGTCCTCCTCGAGACTAGCAGGCGGCGGTGATCCTCCAGCGACTCCGGCATGGTGAACGGGTAGCACGTCTCGTACTTGATGTTCTCCGCAAAGGGCCAGCTGTGACCACTACACGCGTCCGTGAGGTGATGCACCATGTCTGCCGGCGAGCCACAAAACGGCATCGGGCACTCATAGCAGTGGACGAAGGGCTCCTTGGAGGCATCGACCAGGCCGTCCATCAAACGGGAGTGGCTGTAGGAGACGTTGCGCTAGTTGAATATATGAGCAAGTTAGTACGAGATTTAATCCGAATAAGCACAAAATAAATCATGACGGCTATAACAGAGATGAAACTAATCATCTGGACTAGCATAGTAGTAGGATACATAGTAGAAACATGAATTCTACCACGATTTTGAACAGGAAGGACAGAAACACATACGGTGCAACGGGAGCAGCACCGTTGGCGTTGAGGTTATCGCCCATGTCGTTGAGGAAGAGGTTTCCGGGGTCGGAGAAGAAGTCGCCGTCGGTGAACTCGTGGCTGCCAGCAGTCGCGAGAGTGCGCTCCCCAAATTTCAACAGTGTCAGCCGAATGGAGCGCGGGAGGGAGTGGCTGTAGGGGACGTTGGGGCCGCCGAATGGAGCGCAGGTGTAGCACATGAAGCAGTAGATGGTGTCCTTACTAGTACTCCCTAGTCTGTATCTATCTATATCTACTCTTATAGAAAACTGAGTTGGTGATGATGGTATGCTTGCCATCTTGTAATATAGACCGTCCGATCTATATCTGACGGATAGAAAGCCAACTATGACAATTTTACAAAAGATACCCGCACCTCTCTCCACATTTACAGATAAGGCCTTGCCTCGTTCATCCTTATCTCCCACAACCTCACGCTCCTCCCTATGTCTCTATCTCTACTACTCTTCTTTTTTTATAACAAACCGAATAGTGATGCACCGTCCGCTGCACGCCCGGCGGAACGCGCCTCCTCGCCTCCATCATCACCAACTGAGTCTTTTATAGGAGTAGGAGTAGAGAAAAAACCGAGTTGGTGATGATGGTGTGCCGTGCAATGCACAGGCATCTTGCTATTTTTTTGCATATAAGTCCAAACACCATGTAGACACGGTCGTTGAGCATGGTTCGTAGTCGTTCCACGCTCGGGCATTGAAGTTTGTAACTATTTTAGATTAGAATATACTACTCCTCCGGTGCTAGTAGTAGAGCAGAGTTAGGGCATAGTACTACTCCTCCGGTGCTAGTAGTAGAGCAGAATATACTACTCCTCCTGTACTACTCTACTCAAGCAAGTTAGGGCATAGTACTATAGTAGGTACTGTTGGGAGTACCAGTACTGTGATCACTCAAGCAAGTTGTCTAGCATCGATATGACCCTATGCTACTGGTAAGTGTCTCGTAAGTTAAGCGGCGTGCTGTAGTCATCATCACATGTCCACTTCCCGCAGCACATATTCGCTTCTCCATCTTTGTCTGCACATAATCTCGTCCAATCTTCCATCCCCGCTAAGGCGCCTCCCCCCTCGTCCGAAACCCAAGCACTAACAATGGCAGAACTGAGCAGCGTCCGCCGAAAGAGTGGCTAGAATTCGCTCCCCACAGAGGTAATCAAGCTCATTGTTTCGCGTGTGGACAATCTTAGTAACATGCCGCTCGCCGCGTGCTTATCTGGGCTGTAACGTTAACTCAAAGCCCTCAGGCCGGAGCTTTTTAAGCCAGCTCCGTGCTTGCTGATGCCGCCTGATCTTCAGAAATGGCGTCTCACGCAGCATAACGGTCGTAGGGTGGCGAGCATCAACCCCCTTGACTGCGATCCGATCCCCGTCAGCCTCAACTACATTAACGGTATGTACTGGGTCGGCATGAACATGTCTTGGATGGTGCTCGTCGACGGTGGCGGCAGCTGGATGCTCGTGGAGGTCTACACCCGGCGATTGATCCCCTTCCCGATTAACCTTTGCCTTTGCTTTGTACTGCGGCCCAGAATACTCGGAATCTTACAGTAGCCAACATGATACCAAGTTTGATTTGCCCAAGGTTGTAATCTGCCAAGTGCCCACAAGATCTGCTAATTATAAAGACTTCAGGCTAATTACGTTCTTCAACCGCGGTCTCGCCTATCTGACAGGTCACTGCAGTAAGTGGATAAATCTGCACGTCCATCGCAGGATCATACATCCTCCATGGTTCCCTGATGCCATTGAACACAAGGGCATCATTTACACTGTGGACTCCTTCTATGGCTGGACGTACTGCTGGCCTACTCCAGTCATCGCTACAAACGGCTGTTACAGCAGTATGTTACTTTCCTATGATATCATGATGGCTTGCTTATATTACTATCAACATTTACTAAAAAAAATATTCATGCTCATAACATGTTGTTCATAATATTGACTAAATCAAGAGCCCTTTTTTATTTGACTCCAACTTGATATGATGTTGTAGGCCGCCTAGTGTCCCTACCCTTCCTAGTCCCAGAACCTTTCAAAGAAAAGCGGCATGGCAGTTGCAGGTGGTTCCTGGCTCGATCAAACGATGGCGGAAGATTGATGATCGTTCACACGTACCGGACGTGTTGTTTCGTGGAATACAATCACAGTCACTGCAAGGTCTTAGCAGGATCCCAGCTTCTCTGGGCGATCGGGAATTTTTGACTGGAGGCTGGTAAGTAGACTTGGTACACGCTCTCTGTTTGTCAGACTGAATTATCCGATTAACCAGGAGATAACCGACGGCAAGGATCATGATGGCAGCGCGATTTCGTTCATCAGGCAAAACTGTGTGTACACATCGTACCATGCGCCTCTGCATGCAGCATACCCTGATATGTGCCGCCATGCTCTGCATCCCAAAGTAGGAGAGAGGGTCACAAGTATCAGACTTCGACCTGCTGGCTGGAGTTTCCCTCGTCAGGCACCCATCTGGTTCAAGCCGTCAGCCAATCTCCACAGCTTAATAAATAGTAATGTCTAACTAAGCCAGTTAGTTAGATGTGTACACTTGGTGTAGTAGGATCTTTATTTAGTTTGATGCATACACTTGTACTTTTTGGTAGCCCTTTTGTAATGATGGTTGATGTTTGGTTTGGAAGAGAGAGCTGCGTATTCACTCTTGTGGCCTGCTTACTGCTTTTGTTGCACCCCTAGCCCTGGTTGTTGTTGCTGCTGTTTTCAATGTACAATCGGTAGTATATTTCGTCTGTTGGTTGAATAAATGTGTTGTTAGAACGACAAATACAATGTTTTGGAAGTCGTTGCACGGTTCGATCCTTTTGTGCCCCGAACCGTACGTAGCTCACACTATTTTTTGTACGGAACACATTTTCCACTTGTTGATAACATGCAGCCCACTGATGAAGGCCCAATAGAGAAGTCCATAACTAACTGGAAGGGAGGCTCTCACATGAATCCGGCCCAGGTACATGCTCATGGTCCCCTAAACATAAATAAGTAAATAAATAAATAAAGCTAAATGCTCATGCACCAGTTCTTTGGCAAAATAGGTAGCCTAGTATTTCTTTTTGAAGAATACCCAAGCTAGGCCTATTTGTTTTCTCCGAATTACTGGGCTGCAAATCTTTCAAGACGAGGAGGGATGCATTCCGTCCTGGCCAAAGAGTATGGTCAATGTCTGTTAAAAGTAATATCAAAAGCGGTTGAAAATTCCAAAAAAATTTATAGCAAATGGGATATTAGTTTCTTTTTTTGTTTTTGTTCTTCACTGATATCTTATACGTATTTCATTGGATTTAACATGACATAGTACTAATTTATTTTTAAATTTGTTTTTAGTATGGCTATTAATTTTTGGATTAAGAATATTTCGTTCCCCACAAAAATTTGTGAATTTTCAAAATTTCCCACATATTTAGTTAATTTTTTGACCACTGATCTGACGGAAAATGGCCAGCAATTCTAAAAATGGAAAACGGGCTGCAATAAATTCCATATGAGTTAGAAAATGAGTAAAAATTATAAAAATAATAGCAAATGGGCTGTATATGCCACAGATTTCGAGGCTAACTTGTTTACGCAAGGCTTTGTCAGTGAACACACGATTCTAACAGCAGTGACTACTGGATGTCCATCCAACGGCCGACGTGCTTCTTCAATCTCTGATCTTCCTGCTCCAGCTGCCTAAACTAGTCTTGCGGGACTGCTGCTCCCTCCTCTTGTGGCCCTTGTGATGCAGTTGAGCTTCCGGCCCACCCTACTCCCTCGATTGGCTGGCCGCACGCAATCAACTGCCTCCTTATTACGCGAAAAAATGATTCCTCCCACTGACATCTGGGGCGCACCGGTTGGGAGGCTGACCTGTGGGCCTACTAAGTTGACGTGTACGTAGGGCTTGTCAACTTAGTCAACAAATGATTCTAGTAGCAGTAACTGTTGGATTTGAATCGAACGGTCCTGCTGCTTCTTCAATCGCTGCTCTTCTTGCACCACCGCCCAAACCAGCGCCGGGGACACCGCCTGCTCCTGCCTTCAGAGGCCGACTGTGCTGCCGTTGAGGCCTCATGGCCCCCTACTACTCCCACCGCTAGCCAGGCCTGCGGCGACAGCAGCCTCACACCGCACCGAACCAGTGAACCATCGTACTCATCTCCGCGTGGGCATCCACTGCCGCGTCTTCCCCAGCTCCATATCGTCCCCTTCCTAGGCCTCATCGCCGTCCACCGCCTTGGTGCTCTCGGCTGGCGTGGTCGATGTCTTTGAAACGACATTCCATCGGAAAAGTCTTGTCGTGAGAGGCTGACAGTGGGTCCACGTCCTGACCAGTTTTTTGTGATTTGCCAAGTAAGTCGCTTTGTCGGCCTGTTGGGCTGCAAATCTTTCAAGATGAGGAGAGCTTTCACTCGGCTGGCCGAGAAAATGGCCCATCAGTAATGAGAAATGGGCTGTACATTTTTAAAACACATCAAACAGGTAGTTAGTTTCAAATATCTTTTTTTTCATTTCGAGATTTTAAATTACATTAATTTTTATGCGTGGAGAATTTGTTGGATTTTATATTGATATACATTTATTTTTAAAATCAGTTTGAATGTGAGTCGAAATTTGGGATTAAAACAGTTCGGACCCTTTGAAATATGCAAAATTTACGTATAATTTTTAACCGTGGCCATAATACGGGCTGTAATGCTAACAAAAAGAATATGGGCTCCAAAAAACCTTAAGAATTAGCAAATGGGCTGTAAATTATTAGAAATAATGGCAGATGGGCTGTATGTTGTTTTCCACATGTTTGAGGCTTTCCTAAAAAAAAGGTTGACGCACAAGCAGTGACTGTTGGATGTCCATACAATGGCCATCGTGCTTCTTCAATCTCTGCTCTTCCTGCTCCAGCCGCTCAAACAAGCGCCGACCGAACTGCCTACTCCCTCCTCCCTGCGGTCCGCTGTGCTGCCGCGCAGGCTTCACCGCCCCACCGTACTCCCATCGCTGGCCTAGCCATCCCTCTACTCACCCACACCTGTTGTTATTCTCCGGCGATGGCAGACGAACCAGTAAACCCTCGTACAGTCGTACTCCCCTCTGCGTGGGAAACAACTGCCAAGTCTTCCCGCCTCCGTGTCGTTCCTTCCTAGGCCTGCGCCGTCGTCCACCGCCACGGTGCTCTCTGCGTGGCCTGGTCAGCGTGGTCGGCGACCGACATGCATCTGAAGTGGACTTGGCGTGGAGAGGCCGACAGTGGGTCCCGCCGCGCAAGGAAATGCCTCCTTATTACAGCGCAAAATAATGATTCCTCCACCTGACATCAGGGACCCACCAAAAGGGCCTCTGTATTTCGTGAAAAAAACGTTACCGCCGCTGACAGCTCGGACCCACCAGCTATATCTTCGCATGCAAGGAAGTGCCTCCTTATTACGCACAAAAAAAAATTAATACTCCCCCTGTTAGTTGGGACCCAGTATAGTTGCAGGCTGACTTGTGGGCCTACTAAGTTGACGGGGACGGAGGGCTTGTCAACTTACTCAATATGCACGATTCTAGCTCCAGTGACCGTACGATGTCCATCCAACGGCCGTAGTGCTTCTTCAACCTCTGGTCTTCTTGCTCCGGCCGCCCAAACCAGCGCCGTCGTGCCTCGTGCTCCACGCCTCCGTGGCGGCTGCGATCGACGGAGGCCTCACGCCCCTACTACTCCCACGCTGGCGGGCCATCCCTCTACTCGCCCACACCCCTGTTATTCTACGGCGGCGGCAACCTCACACCGCAGCGAACGGTGAACCCTCGTACTCCTCTCGTGTGGGCATCCACTATCGCGTCTTCCTCGGCTCGCGTCGTCCCCTTCCTAGGACTCGCCGTCGTCCACCGCCCAGTGCTCTCGATGCAGGCGTGGTCGGCGTGGTCGAGCGGCTTCCATCGGACGTGGGCATGCGTGGAGAGGTGACGGCTGGGTCCACAATGACGCAAGGAAGTGCCTCCGTATTACGCGCAAAATAATTATTCCTCCACCTGACAGCAGGGACCCACCGGACGGGCCACCGTGTTTCGTGAAAAAAATGTTTCCCCCCTGACTGCTAGGACCCACCAGCTACACCTTCGCACGCAAGGAAGTGCGTCCGGGCAAAAAAAAAACCAAAACGATTCGCCCCCCTGACTGCTGGGACCCACCAGCTACATCTTCGCAGGCAAGGAAGTGTCTGATAGTCGGGACCCACCTAGTCGAAGCGTATGTAGCGTTGTCATTCTGGTCGCGAACCTTGTACGTACATATATACTGGTGGATATAGAGGCACACACGTGTCGTAGTAGAGGCACGCACATAGCATGTACACGTACGTACAGCGCCCATGGTGCAAGAAAGAAAATACGGACACACATGTGTACATATGGGCGGGGTCTCGAATGCCTACTCGCGCATACGTACAGCCAGGGCTCGTGTACATGGCTGGGTCGGAACAGAGAAACAGCGTCGTCGTCGTGTTCATGGGGAGGCAACGGAATGCCTCGTGTTCATGGGGAGGCAACGAAATGCGTCGTGTTCATCGGGAGGCAACGGAACGCGCGGGAGCCAACCGGCTGGGTCGGAACGGAATGCGTCGTCGTGTTCATCGGGAGGGCTTGGACAGAACAAGTGATGGAAACGAGGCCTTGCGTACCACACAACGAATGAAATGGCCTTGTGTTCGACCGGCCACGTTCGAAATGAGATCACGTTCGCCGGGAGGAGTGCAGCGTCCGCAAAATGGAGAAGCGGACCTCCTACGGTCGAAAGCAGGGTCTGTTGATCGGGAGGGTGTGGCGTACCGCAAAAGCAGGCAAGCGGACCTCCCACGATTAAAAGCGGGGTCTGTTGATCGGGAGGGTGTGGCGTACCGCAAAGCAGATAAACAGACTTGTGTTTGGCCTTCACGGTGAAGCAGGGTCTGTTCCTCGGGAGGGTGTGGCGTGCGCAAAGCAGGACTCCACGGGATCTGTTCATCTCTACCGTCGACCTCCTCCGGCCTCCACGGGCTACCGTTGACCTCCTCCGGCCTCCACGGGCTCTGTTCATCCATCCTCCACCCGTCGCTACTCCACCGCTCTTGTTCAACCACCCCTCCACGGGCACCCTTCCACCATCTCTGTTCTTACTGACCCTCCACACCACGGGTCCTGTTCATCTAGAGGCAGCGCCACCACTCCTTTATTCATCAACCCCCCAACGCTCACTGTTCATCGAGAGGCGGCATCGATCGGCTTGATTAGCGATGGCGAAGAATCGCTCGATCGGGTTCAGTTAACAACCATCGATCGATCGCTCGGGTTCATTAACGCGTAGCCGGCACTGCAATCGCTCGGGTTCAGTTAGAGCCCAACGCCTCGCTCGGGTTCAGTTAGAGCCAATTCCTCGCACACACGCCCGTACGTGTATGAGAGAAACGCGCATCGCTCGGCCCTCGACCACCCACCGTAAGCGGGAACCCCCGAAATTTTCCTTGCCCTCGCTTCTACCACGGTTTTTTCCGTCATGGACGGCCCAAAGAATGTCATGCAGCTGCGTCTCCTGCCTGCCCAAGATGAAAAGCCCATTTTCTGTCATGATTTTTTGTCATAGAAGTATGAGCCCACCACATCTATGATGATACTGGGTTTTGTCACAATTATCGTCATAGAAGTGTCATATGTATGACAGAAAAAAATTATTCGGCCCAAAATGTCACGGATGTGTCTTTTTTTGTAGTGTAAGCCCTGGCAAGGCAACCATTTTGAACTCCTCTGGTTACTGATTTGGCGCTTATACACGGCGCTCTATGCACTATTTCCCCTGACCTGTGGGCCTTTGTGTGCCCGGCCTCACGCATCGTGGCTTAAAACCGACTCGCCTACTATGGGCGCAGACTTAGTATGAGACTAGCTGGGGCCTAGTTGCACCTGGGCGATCAATTTTTTTGTATTGCAAGCAAATTTTTCTTTTTGAACTGCATGTAGTTGTGTTTTTCGTATGCACCATTTGTACTACTTGTACCAACGTTGCGGACTGCACATCATGCACTAGGTCTATGCCTTGTGTACTGCACGAAAGTGCATCTCTTGTGCTTCTTCTAGGCACTCATTGCATGTATACACCTTGTGCACTGCCTGTATTTACTCTTGTGAGATGCATTCACCTTTCTTATTAGCTGGGAGTAGCAGTCAGAACTCTTAGTCTTTTGGTCTTCCCTATTTTCTTGGAAACGTAGGTTTTATTAATTGTACTTCTATTCTGGTGACGTAACTTCCATTCATTTTTCACTTTTTGTGTGCGCACTCCATGTACTTTACTTCCGTACTAAATACGTCGACAAAGAGAACTTCATGTACTTTGCTTGTGTACTGCATTTCCCTTCGTTATTCACTGACTGTTCAAAGCTATTTCAAAATAGTTGTTGGAACAGTTTTGTTGAACAATATTTTTGAATCTGTTTGTATGATTGTAGTATGTTTTGGTGTCACACATCAGATTTTTCAAAAATTTCTAAATACTTGTTATAATACAAACTCAACAATCAAAACCTAGTAGCGGTGACATTGTTTTACAAAGAAACATTCAATATGAAGCAACGAACATAAGCTAAATCTAGCCCTGTTCATTTCTAATTGTTGTATGGGATTGCACCCTTGTTCTTCTTCGCTTCTTTTTCTCTTTTCGCCCTGTCTAGCCCCATTATGACATCGTGGATGATTCTCCATGACTCGTAGGTTGCGAATGCATCTATTGCTGCATACTTGATAAGCTTGTCTGGCAGCGGGCAAAACCCCCACAGAGTATGGTCTTCGTTGCGGTTGATTGTGTTCTTCATGTCATAGTAGTGAATGTCGATCAGCCTGCCGGCAACATCAGCCAAAGAATCAAATTTCTTTTCCTCGTATGGGTCCCTCCATTCCACCTGAATATAAATGTAGTTGTCAGAGTTGATCGCCAAGCCAGATAGCTGCAGCTTGTTTTTGTCTCCTTCAATGGCGAATCCAGCAAAGGTGTATTCATCATTCATAAGGAATTTGTCCAGTTCCATTGGCCTGCAAGATGTTTTTATGCACTGAATATAGTGAGACAGTATGTCGGTGTACTAAAGTAGGGGTACCTTAGTACCCCGAACTTGTGCACCAGCGTCCCGACACCAGCGGCAAGGCTTGCGGGCGCCCGCCAAGATCCTCCGCCATTCCTATCTTCTGCCATTCAAGAACAAAGTACCAACTAAGAAGACAAGGCCCCGGCAAGAGGAGCTTGCCGAGAAGTACAAGGCCCCGGCAAGAGGAGCTTGCCGGGAAGGACAAGACCCCGGCAAGAGGAGCTTGCCGGGAAGGACAAAGACCCCGGCAAGAGGAGCTTGCCGGGAAGGCCAACCAAGGCACTTCAGAAAACATGCCGCGGCAAGGCTGCCACTCTGCACCCAAGCTCCAGCGCATCCAACGACGTGTCACCCCAGGGCCATCCCAGGAGCACGTGGCGAGGCATTGTGCAGCCATGCGGTGCGAGGTGGCAAACGAAGCTGACAAGGAGGCCATCGTGGAGATCGGTGGCGCCCCTAACGGTCGTTTCCTTGCACTGTTGGGGCGACCGGACGGGCATTAAATGCCCTTGTCCCCTGCCGTCAGAATTAGGTAGGGGACACTATTGGACACTGTTGTACCAACCTGCGTTTTTACCTTTCTACCCCTCTTTCTACGCTGCCACCTGTCGGTGACCTCCTTAGGCTATAAAAGGCAGGCCCATGCGCACGTAGAGGGGGTTCGGAATTTCGGTTCCACAGCCGACTCATTCAGCACCACAACACGCTCACGCCCTGAGCAAGAACAAAATACAAACACAAAGCAGCAGTAGGAGTTTTATCTCTCCGGAGAGCTCCGAAGCTAGGTAAAAATCTCCCCCGCGTGCTCCCGCCTCGATCTGCTCTGCGTGTGCCCTCCACTCCCTTGCCAGACTAGAAGGGGCCCCCGGCCCCATAGGTGCTCGTGCTCCCACAGAAACCGCCACGACATCTTTGGCGCCCGGTAGAAGCGTCGAGGTCGTCGCGTGCACGATCCGCCCGTCTGCGCGCGCTACATCAGCATCTTCATCAACATGCCACCGAAGAAGAAAACTTGAGGTAGCCGCTCGTCTGCGGTGTCCTACCGCCACGAGCAAGCAGGCGGTGGGGTGGGACGCCGGCGGAGGAAGCGGGCGCCAATGAGGACTCACATCGTCACCGCTCAAGGACAAAAGGCCCGCAAGGTTCAGCGTCTGCATCATCCGCACCCCTCCCGGGAAGTGCAAGATCGACAACGCCACGGCGCTCTGGCGCCGTGCTCGATGGAACAAGGCCAAGCTGGTGGGTCGCGGGGCGCTCAAGGCCAACGTCTGCGTCAACCTGCCAGCGGCCGCGATGCGGTCTCCGGCGACAAGCGAGGGCTCCTCGACAAGTTCGATTCGGCAAGATGAACCTATGCAACCAAAAAAGGGTTGATTCTTGGCGACTACTTTCGTGAGCTCCCGAGCCGCCGCCAAGAAGGCCCCGGGATCAACACGAAGCGGCGAGGCCGTACGCTCAGACAAGCCCTAGGGTTTGTTTCGTTGAAGCGAGCGCTCCCGACAAGCTGTGTGTCGACCGCGCTTGCCGGGAACATCACTTCCGGCGAGGATCGATTCTTCCGTGAAGCGAATGTTCCCTTGGCAGCATTCGCCTTTAGTCCTCGTTGCCGGAGCTTGATAGCGATATGGACTAGGTGTCGTTCAAAAAGCATAGCCTTCTTTGGAATGCAAAAGACAGAAAAGCTAAGTTGCCAAAGTTTGAGCATAGCCGGTTTAAGTTTTAAAGTTATACTCCTTGAAAGCGTCCAGGTGCCTTGTATGGAAAACACGTGCGCGAAGGAGTCGACTAAGTGGCTAAGTTGCGCCCTTGATTTGTTTTCGAGTCCGCTCAACAATACAAATGAGCTGCAACTAGTCCGACAAGATTTCTTCTTTGGAGGCAGCACCGCCCGGTAATTCTTGCGATATTCCGCACTCGGCAAGTGTGCTGCTCGCACCGCAAGTTCCCTCGGGCGTGGGGTAAAAACATACAAGGGATGTAGCAGAGTAAAAGATATAACATAGCAAGCTTTGCTCGAGAATAAAGTTATATATTACGATAAATAACTTGCGGCGCTCTAAAAGATTGTTCCTATAACACGTTTAGCAGCGACAAGAACAAGGAAAAAGAAGAAAGGTGCGCGGCATTTTGGGTCCCAACAAGCCAGCGTTCTTTGAGGGCGTGATACTAAGATTCATCCCCGGCAAGCCAGAGTTGCCGGGGGCTGCAATATCAGATAATTTTTTTTTCATCCCTCATCATGCATCCTCTTATGGACTGGGGAAGGCGAAGTTATATTCCTTGAACGACCATCCCTTGTATGGAAAACACATGCGGAGGAATCGACTCATGGCTAAGTTAAGCCCTTGATTTGTTTTCGAGTCCGCTCAACAATACAAGTGAGCTGCAACTAGCCCGACAAGGTTTCTTGCGGGCAACACGCCCAATGGCTCTTGATGTTCACACTCAGCAAGTGTGCTTGCGCCGGCAAGTTCCCTCGGAGCGTAGGGTAAAAACATACAAGGCATAGAGTCAAGTAAAGGATATAGCATAGCGAGCTTCCCCTTTTTCATTAAAAAACATCCCATTCGGGTACAGTCCATAAAGGATGAAAAACATGAAAGAGAGGATTACGAGTTTTAAATGCAGCTAAGGCCCGAAGGCTTACAAATTAAAAAGATAGGATGCCCGTAATCCCTTTCCTGTCCCCCTTTTCAGGAGGTAGGTCAAGGAGGCGAAGAGGGCAAAAGAGGCGCCTAGGTGAGCTACGGGTGCCAGAAGACACCAAGAGAACATCCCGGGGGCCACCCGGAGGCTTGGCGGAGGCAGCGGCGCCGAAGCGAGCTTCGAGGCAGGCGGCGGGGCGTCGGCCTGTTGTCGAGGCACCACACCCGTACTCCGACTTGGCCTTGCCGCCACCCCTCTTCCTCTTCGCAGCCTCCCTCGCCCGGCCGCCCAAGGAGGCGACCCGGGAGTTCAAGGGGCAGCGACCGGATGATGGGGTCGCGGTGGCCAGCGGCGCCGGCGCCTAATCGAGGCCTGCCGCCCTCGTCGTTCTTGTCGCTCTCCTCCTCGTCCTCTCGCTCGAGAGTCTTCGCTATTGGAGGAGCTGTCACGCAGCATCTCGCCGGGTGCGGAGTCCCGAAGACCTTGACGGAGAGGAGGTCGCCCTCTATTAACAAAATGGAGGTAAACCCGCCGTCGAGGCTGTGGATCTTGAGCGAGCGTCTTCCACCCTCGATCAAGATACATCACGCTAGGGGCTGGGGATACAATCTTGACTCGCGTGCGCTGATCCCTGACCCTCATGCGCAACCTCGGCGTCTCGGGCGGGTCCGGCTCCATCGCTTCATAAGCGGGCCGGAGGCCGGAGGCGGAGCAGCCGAGTGCCGGCGCAGCCAGCGGCAGTGCCGCCGCGAGGAGAGCCGTCGGCGGAGGCGGAGATCTTTGTCTTGCGGCCGTCCGCCTCTTCCTCGGCGCCTCGACCTCGCCCTCGACCTGCGCCCGACCCGCCCCTCCCTCTTCCCCTTGTGGCTGGCTCACGCCTGCTTGGCCTTGAGATAGGGAGGATGCCTTATCTCATGGCGACCCTCGCCGCCACCGATGAAGGACCGGGGTTCCCTTCCTCCATGGCGAATGAGAAAGGGAGCACAAGTTGAAGAAAGGAAGATGAGAGAGTGTGGGCCTGCGCTCCCTCCCACTCTTCTTAAAGGGGCGGAGTGGGGGCTCGGCCGCCCGCTCAGCGAATCGAAGCACAGGGAAGGGCGGGGGTCGGGGCCGACCCAGCTGCCTCCGCCCGTGGCAGCTCGATCTCCCACCTCCACCGTCCGCGACCCGAGTGCATGGGAGGCGTGGCGAGATCTGAAGCGAGGCGGCGGTTGAGTGACCTCACCCGCCCGTGATCACGGGGATGGGCGCTCTCAAAATCGCGCCGCCACCCACATCTCCCACGATGCGCAATCGGCAGCGTGCCGTTCTGAGGGAGCGGTGGGTGCGGGCGGATTTTGTGCGGACCAGGCGCGTGTGCCCATACTGTTTTGGGCTGGCCCAACAACGCTTCGGCACCGTGTATGGCCCAGGCCGGGGCTCCATCGGTGTACTAAAGTAAGGTACCTTAGTACCACGAACTTGTGCCGAGCGATCGCAGCACCCAGCGGCAAGGCTTGTCGAGCGCCAAGATCCTCGCCATTCCTATCTTCTTGCCATTCAAGAACAATGTACCAACTAAGAAGACAAGGCCCGGCAAGAGGGCTTGCCGAGAAGTACAAGGCCGGCAAGAGGAGCTTGCGGGAAGGACAAGAACCCGGCAAGAGGGCTTGCGGGAAAATAACAAGACACTTGAAAACTTGCTACAACGCGCGAGCGTCCGGCAAGGCGGCGGCGGCAAGCTTGCTGGTGCGACAAGACAGCGGCCGCGGCAAGGCACTTTCAGCGGCAAGGCTGCCTCGCACCCAAGCTCGGCGCATCCACGGCGTGTCACCCAGGGCCATCCTAGGGACGCGTGGCGGTATTTGTGCAGCCATCTTGATGCGGTGCAAACAAAGCTGACAAGGAGGCCATCGTGGCGATCGGTGGCGCCCTAACGGTCGTTTCCTTGCCTTTGTTAGGGCGACCAGGACGGGCATTAAATGCCCTTGTCCCTGCCGTCGAGTGGGTAGGGGACACATTGGACCTTGTTGTACCAACCTGCTTTTTACCTTTCTACCCCTCTTTCTCGCTGCCACTGTCGGTGACCCCTTAGGCTATAAAGGGAGGCCCATGCGCACGTGGGGGTTGAATTCGGTTCCTGGCCGACTCATTCAGCACCCAACACGCTCACGCATACGAGCAAGAACAAAATACAAACACAAAGCTGTAGTAGGGTTTTATCTCTCAGGAGAGCTCGAAGCTGGGTAAAATCTCCCGCGTGCTCCGCCTCGATCGCGCTGCGTCGCCCTCCGCTCCTTGCTTGGGACTAGAAGGGGCCCCCAGCCCCATAGGTGCTCGTGCTCCCACAGAAACCGCCACAACACAGTACTGGTTATTTTGAGAACCACCAAATGTTTTTTTCATTTTCTTGAACTGAAATGCAATATGAATCCTTGAATCTGTTGCAGTGAGTTGCAGCTAATACTTTGTACAACATAACTAGTAAATCTCATAACTGATTCCAGAAACAAATGCATGTTTGTTGTCTTGAATTGAAATTCATACATGATTCAGATAGATTAGACTATGATCTTTTTACCTCCAAATCCATACAGGATTGAAAGTAGGCAGTAATAGTGCAGCTTTCTATTGTTCAGGCAGATAATTGATATTCGGTAAATAAAATCAAATTGTGTGGATCCCTAGATCATCTAATTCAAGAATTGAACACATGAGTTAGATGGAGCCAGCCGAAAACTGTGAATGAATTCCTATGCCATGCTTTTTAAAAATAAGAACCCAAGTTTATATAATGGATTTGTGAGGAAGAAAATTTGAAATCAATATTGACAACCAAGAGTACAGACTGATAATTATTGTCACCTATCTTTAGCTGCAAAGATGTGGTAGACAAGGCACTCTTGTTCTATGCATAGCTGGAGCACTTCTACCCGCTGTGGCTTCACATAGTGCGTGTACTTTACATCAACACCGACTAGTTTGCCGGGCATTCCGCCGAGTTTCCTCCTGAGCATGGACAGCATCTTGTCCACATCTCGACCCTTGCTTGTCCAAATGACGTGCAGCTTGTGGTTACCGTGGAGCTCGACGTCGTGGAGCTCCCTGGTGTTCCTGTGGCGCTGCTTGTACAGAGGTGCATCCGCCGTGGCTCTCCTCTGCTCTGTTGCGTTTGTACTGGAGAGACAGGTTAGTGAAATGAAGTGGGGAGAAGAAGCGGCAATGGGGTTTTTGGGGGATGAAGCAGTTGTAATTTCTCCTCTGCTCTCTCTGCTCACTGTGACAGGATGTGGGAGTGGTGGAGGGGGTGGTAGCGTGGTGGGGTTGTGGTTTTAGTTACATGGCAACTACAGAGAGGTTCTACGATGTGGAGGTTGTGTTAGTGTGTTGGAAATCCAAAATGGCATCACCTCTTTTTTTATGACAACTTCAGATATGCATGCAACTGTCAGAAATTGGATGATTGTGTTTTTGGTGAATTTTCTTAATAAGTGCACTTCTTGGGTATCATGATAGAGCTGCCTATGTCCATAAATTGTACTACATGCAATTGATTTTATTCTTCGTATAATGTATTAGATCGGATCAAGATTCATACAGATGTAAGCGCACTGCTTTTTCGATGGAGTGTATTTTTATTTTCCTATTTTTATAAATGATGGTGATGCATCTTTTGTGGGGGTGGAGGGTTGTGTGGGTAGGTGTACCAGACTACTTTGCTTAACTAACAGGGTTGCATTCTTCATTTTAACCGAACTGCAATACAGTAGAAAGGGAACTGCATTCCAGAAGTAATAATACTTCCTGCTTCCACAGGACGAACTGCATTGTTGTAGGCCACGGACTACATTTGTACATTGACTTGGGGCTTCCTGTATTTATTTTTGAGAGCGAACTGCAGTTTGTGGTAGCTCCCACACACATTTAGTTGTTGTGGTTATTCATTTTAAAAAGTTCCAAATTTTTCTTGTTGTTTTATTTTAGTTTTTATTTTTGTATTCATTGTTTTAATTTAGTGGGTTGTGGTATTTTAACCACTCTCACGTGTTGGGCCTATGTTGGGGAGCAAAGACACATTCGGCCCAGTAGGCCTTCGGCACAGCTGGTTCGCGGTGCCCTATGTGCGTGCGCTAATGTTTAGTCCCACCTCGCCCGCCGATAGCGCTCCCGACCGGTTTATAAGCCCTGGCGAGGCAACACTCTCGAATTCCTCTAGTTACTGATTGGGCGCTTATACACGGCGATCGCTTCACTTCCCTCCCTAGCATATGGGCCCTTGTGTGGCCGGCCCCATGCATCGTGGATCAGAACAGACTCGCCTACTATGGGCGCAGACTTGGTACGAGACTGGCTGGGGCCTAGTTGCACCTGGGCAGTCAATTTCCTTTCTTTTCGTATTGCAAGTATTTTTTTCTTTTGAAGTACTTGTAGTTGCGTTTTTCATATCCACCATTTGTATTGCTTGTATTTACAGACTGCACTGCGTGCACTAAGTCTATGTGTTGTGTACTGCACAAAAGTGCATCTCTTATGCTTCTTCTAAGCATTCACTGCATGCACACACCTTGTGCACTAACTGTATTTACTCTTGTGAAGTGCATTCATCTTTGTTTAGAATTGTTTAAGAATTATAATTTTTTAGAAATATAAATATTAATGAGTTGTGGTTAGTGAGTGGGAGGAGCTGTAGTCAAAGTACACCTTTTTTTGGTCTTTCTTTTTCTTGGTAACATAAGCGTTTATTGATTGTCCTTCATTCTTGGTAACATAAGTTTCATAAACTCTCATTTAATTTTCACTTCTATTTTCTGCATGGCTAGACCTTTTGCATTCCTCTTCTATATATCTAGGCCAACTTCTAACCTTCCTTTGCAGTTCATTTTCTCTCTAGCCGCAACTTCTCTCCTTCTTCCAGCCTCCCTCTCTTTCTTTTCATTTTCTAGGGTTTGTTGTGATGGCTCCAGGCCCCTGCGTGAATCTCTCCTACTGTGGCCATGGTTGTGGTGTGCTGATGGACTGCGATAGCTTAGCTTGCTCGTAGGCCCATCGTGCTCGCCGGGGGGGGGGGGCAAGGTCTTGTGCCGAGATGGGCGAGCGAAGAAGCTTGCATATGGCACATTTTTCACGGAGGGATTGGATCTGGACCATATCAACGTCGTTGCATTCTATTCTGCCCTGCTTCGTCGTGGCCTTGGCAGCACAAGTCCTTTTGTCCATCAGCTTACGCCCACAGACATGGAGACTCACTACAAGATGGTAATTTTCATTTGATCTAATTTTTTCTTTGTGACTTTTATTTTTTTGTATAATTCCATACTAGTTTGAACTTCTAGTACTTTAGGAACGCACTTCTTTTGTTTTATTGAAGTGTAATGCACGGTATTCTTATGTCTTGTTTTTATTTTTTTTCCTCGCGTCTATGGAGCTCTTGTTTGTTTGCATGTACTATGATGCTCCATGAATATACAGTTCATACTATATGGTTACAATATGTGACCTGCTTAGGTATGAGATGAGTACTACTAGTTTTCACAATTTTTCCCCGTGTACGGTGTGTACTACATGCAACTATTTTTAAGAACTACATGATAGTTAGAAGCTACTGCTTATTAGCATGATCCGTACTACATGTACCTCCCTTGTGTAACAGGCTCGTGAACTATGTGTGCGCTTTATCTGTACTGCTTCTTGGAGTGTTGTGCACTTCATCTAGCTCGCGTCTATACTGTGTGCAGGGCTTTTCTGCTGTGTACACAATATGAGAATTGTACTGCTAGTATCATCCTCTAACAGTTTTATTATTTTTTGAAGAAAATCCCCCAACAAGCTATTAGGTATTTGTGACTCAAGAAGAAGGGAATTCTCCAAGTTGTTCTCGGCAATGGACACCAGAAACCAGCTAAGTACCGTGTGCGCGTTGATGGGCAGCTGTATCTGCAGAAAGGCTGGAAGGAATTCTTCATTGAGAGTAGCCTGAAGTCTCAGCAAGTTGTTGTCCTCAACTTTTTTGAACTCGAGGATCGTATGGTTAGAATAACGTTTGACGTGATTGGTTAAGGTTATGAGGTTGTCGGATATCGGGTTCCAGCAAAACCCTTGAGGTTCGAACACTGGGGTGTGCACGAAGATTTCCCCCTACCGAATCACGCTCTCAGCCTCGCCGCGATCCCTAAGCTAACTCGATGAACTCACGACACAAGAGACACAAGATTTATATAGGTTCAGGTCACCGTTGTGGTGTAATACCCTACTCCTGTGTGCTGGTGGATTGCCTCTTGGCCTGATGATGAACAATACAAGGGAAGAACAGCCTCCTGAGGAGAGGTGTTCTTGTGGTTGGCGAACTTGTGTGGGTGAGGATGATCTGGATGATCCGTTGTCCCTTCCACTGTGGTGGCTAACCCTATTTATAGAGGCCCTGGTCCTCTCCCCAAATATTGAGCGGGAAGGGATCCAACAACGGCCAATTTGAAAGGGGACACCTAGTACAAGCTATCCTGACTAAAGGTGGTCTTCGCCTATCAAAGGCGCTGGTGGTGACGCCGTCTTGGGCTCCACGATGACCTCCGTCCTGCCGTCCTGCTAGTCTTGGTCTTGTTGCACCAATATGGAAACCTTTGCCTGATGCCTCGGTACTCCGCGCCTGCGCTTGCCCCCTTAGCACCAAAGGGGAAGCAAGGACACTGCGCGGGCTGGCGCCCCTTGGCGCCCGCCTAGCCTTGGTCGTCATGGCCTGCATCATGGGATACTCGTGAGGTACCCCTTGTCTTGATCTCTCTGCCTCCCTTGCAAGCCTGCCTGGTGAGGCAGCTCCTGTGGAGGCCTTTGTCGTCCGCCCCGCGAGGCTTGGCCCCTAGCAAGGGTCTTGAGCGTTAGTTGATCAAGACGGGTCATACTGGGCCACTGGTGGAGCCACGCCGCAGGCTGCAGGGAGGCAAGTCTTGGGACCCCCGTTCCTAGAACACCGATAGTAGCCCCCGGTCCCAAGGCGCACTCGGACATGGCTTAGCGGCGAAGCCAAAGGGCAGTCTTGAGGCGCCATGAGCCCCAACAGCGGCCTTGGTCGACGCGTGGCGACTGATTGGACGTGGGCATCTCCGCTTCCCCACGCTGCCTCTGCAACTGCCCAACTTGACGAGTCCCTGCTGCATGCAAAAAGGGTCATCATTACCTACGATCGTGGAGGTCGACGGTTGGCCTCCCTTGGGCTATAAATGAGGGGGGGGGCGAAAGCCCCCGTTTCCCATCTCTTCCCATTCCGCTCGCTTCTCCTCACTCGCTCTGTTGCTTGTTGTGTCCCCCATGGCGCCCGCGAAGAGGTTTTCGGACGCGGAAAAGGGGAAGGCTTGCCAGGAAGGGCATGGCTCTCCTCCACCCAAGTGCGGACGCGGTCACCCTTCCAAGCACTCTGCGACCCCCGCCATGGCTCTCTGCGGCCGCGGCGGTGGCCCTTCACGTGGTGGGGGCCGCTCTTGTCGAGGCAGCCTGCTTGGTGGAGGAAGGCGTGCTGTGGCTGCGCGGCCTCCCCGGCCGCGCTTCCACTCGGCGGAGGCGCTGCCCAAATTCGTCATGTGGTCGGACAACCCGGCCGGCAACTGGCTTCAGCTCCCGCGTTCCTTCGTCGGTGAGCTGCCGGCCACTGGCCCGGGAGGGCTCTAGCTACAGGCGGAGGGCTGTTGTAGCAGGGCCTCCTGGGTCGCGGTTGAGATCTCCTCGCCGGCAACGCAGCCCTGCCCCGGGGCTGGCAGACGTTTGCCCGCATGCACGGTCTGGGCAGGCGGTGCACCCTCCACTTCAAGTATGATGGCGATGCGACCCTCTACGTGAGGGTGTTTGGGGAATATGGCCGCCGTGTTGGGTGCTGCCCTGAAGACAACGACGACGACGAGGTACTTGGTCTTGGCGACGATTGTGATGAGGGTGAAGGTGAACTTGCTCCCGGCGGTGACCGTGGCTCGTCAAGCTACGGTGGCTCTTCCTCCGGTGGCAGCTCCTCTAGCGACGGCTACGATCAAATGCCACGCCGCCGCGCCCACCTTGAAGGTGGCAGCGGGTCGTCCCGTCGCCGTGCTTCGGTGAAGCGTGAGGTGGGGTCTGGCTGGGCTCAGGAGGACGCAGTAGATCCTTCCTCACGAACTGCTGCAGGGCGCGTGCTGCTTTTGTTTTATTTTTCTTCCTTCCTGCATTGAGAGAGACAAGTACGGGGCTCCGTGGGGGCGTGGAACAAACTATGATTCCCTAGTTAACACACTGCATTTATTGTTCTTGTGCTGTGTTAGGGCGTCGTTGTTATGCGTCTGCGTGTAGGAACAACTTAGCTTGGCACGTTTGAAGTAGTTTCCGCCTCATGAAGTGCCTCCTTCAGGCCTCGCCGGGCGCCTTAATAGCTGCAAAAAACTCGTTGAGAGACTATCATTTTCCTAACCTTGGTTGCAAGGGCTGCCGGCCATGGCCCGGCGCTTCGTGTCGCTATGCCCAAGGGACACGGACTGAGAGGCTTGTGAGAGAGATCAAGTTAGACAAAGAGCTGAAGACAGAAAATGGAGGCAGAAGATGATGGAACAGAACCGACAAAGAACACCAGAAGCAACTTTAATAAAGGTTCAAACAAGGAAGAGCGAGCCAACTGCGGAAAGCAAATGAAAAGCCGCGTCCGGCACCTAGTCTAGTCTTCGACGTCTTCTCACCGGCGCGGAGCTAAGTGCTGCCACTAGGCGTGGGAGGGAGCCCCCGAGGCCAAGGGCGACACTCCTGAGACTCGGGGCGTGTACAACCCCACTCATTATTATGTGAGAGTGTCACGGCCGGCGAGCTTCACAGTCACTGGGCCTTCTTCACAGGCACCGAGGCTTTCTTTGGGCGGTGGGCTTCACAGGCACTGGGCCTTGTTCACAGGCACTGGGCCTTTCTTCAGGGGTAAAACTTCCGGAGATGCTGGATGTTCGAGCCGTTCGGGACGGGCACGCCATCACAGGTCTCAGTCTTGACACCGAGGCACAGAACATGGACGACCTTGAACGGGCCCTCGCACATGGGTGAGAGCTTATGCAGCCCTTCCCTGGAGAGCACCCGCCTCAAGACGAGGTCACCTACCTCGAGCGTTCTAGGGCAGATGCTGCGACAGTGATAGCGCCGCAGCGCCTGCTGGTATCTTGCCGCCCGTAGTGTGGCTTCATTGCGGCGCTCCTCCCCCAGCCCGAGGTCCATCCCCCACATGGTGTCCTGCTGCGCCTCATCAATCGCCAGGACCTGCGCGGAGCGACGCCTAACCTCGTGAGGGAGAACCGCTTCTGCTCCGTAGACGAGGAAAAACGGGGTCTTTCCCGTTGGCTTTTTGGCGGTAGTGCGGATGGACCACAGCACGGACTGGAGCTCGTCGTGCCAGCCCTTGCCGCAGGCCTCCAGCTTCTTCTTGAAGGTCCTGGTCATGAGGCCCCTCAGGACCTCCGCGTTGGCGCGTTCGGCCTGGTCGTTGCTCCGGGGGTGCGCCACCGAAGCGTAGCAGATCTGCGTTCCAAGGTTAGCACAATACGTTTTGAAGAGATTGCTGGTGAACTGCGAACCTTTGTCGGTGATGATGCGGTTAGGGACCCCAAACCGGCTCACGAGGCCCTTGATAAACTTGATAGCAGAACCGGCTGGGATGGTGCGGACGGCCTCCACCTCCGCCCACTTGGTGTACTTGTCGATGGCGACGTAGAGGTAGCGGTAGCCCCCAGGCCCTCGAGGGAATGGGCCCAAGATATCCAGCACCCAGACCGTGAACGGCCACGAGAGCGAGATGGTTTTCAGGCCCTGAGCTGGATGATGGATCTGCTTGGTGTGGAATTGGCAGGCTTCGCAGGACTTCACCAGCTCGGTCACGTCGTTGAGTGCCGTAGGCCAGTAGAACCCGCTGCGAAACTCCTTGCCGACGAGGGTCCGTGATGACGAGTGGTGTCCGCAATTTCCATTGTGTATGTCGGCCAGCAGCTCCTTCCCCTGTTCCCTGGAGATGCAACACATGGAAACGTCATTTGGCTGCTTCCGGCATAACTCACCGTCTTGAATGCAGTAGGTCGTGGCTTGTCGGGCCACACGCTCCGCGTCCTCCTCCTTCTCTGGCAGCGTCCATTGCGTCAGGTATTCCTTGAATTCCTTAGTCCAGCATCCCTCCCGAGGCTCCAGCACCAAGAGTAGGCGCGCTCCCGAGGTCAGGCCACAGGCCAGGGCTCTTGTGGCAGGTGGCTGGCGGAGTTCTTCCCGAGGCTGTGCCGTCCTTGAAAGTGGTGGTGCCACCGATGGCTTGAAGAGTCATTCCTCGAAAACGCCAGGCTCCTAAGGCAGCCGTTTGGAAGCCCTCCTGGTGATGTCATCAGCCTCTTGGTTGGTGTCGCGGGGCACATGATGCAACTCCAGCCCCCAGAACTGCTTCTTCATCCTGCGTACTTTCACGAGATATGCTTCCATGTGCTCGGCCTTTGGCTCATCCACCTTGTTGGAGAAGTTAACAAGGAGTTGCGAATCGCCCTTGATGATGAGGAGCTTCACTCCCAGTACTACGACAGCTTTCAGGCCTACTATGAGGCCCTCATATTCTGCTATGTTGTTGGATACCTTCTCGCCCTGCTGGAAACAGAGTTGTATAGCGTAGTAGAGCTTGTCCTGAGTGGGTGATATAAGCACTGCACCAGCCCCCACGCCTTGTAGCGAGAAGGCACAATCAAAATACATGACCCAGCCATCTGGTGCCTCACTTCCTGGGGAGAGAAACCGATCCTCACCCACCTTGAGCTCTGGTGCGTCCATCCATTCTGCCACGAAATCAACAAGTGCGGCTCGCTTGATGACCCTGGTTGTGCTAAACTCCAACTGAAATGCCTGCAGCTTGATGTTCTATTCAGCGACTCTCCCTGCGGAGTTGGGGCTCCTGAGTTCCCTTTCCAATGGGTAGGCCGAGACGACCTTGATGGGCTGACCTTGAAAGTAGTGTCGCAGCTTACATGAGGCCACCAAGAGCGCGAGTAAGAGCTTCCAAGGCATGGGGTACCGTGCCCTTGCATCCCGCAACACCGTGCTGATGAAGTACACCGTATGCTCGACGAGGGTGGGTGCGCTGATGTCGCCTATGTCTTCCGGAGGTTGAGGCGCTTCCTGAGATAATGGAGCCCCCAACGCCTGGTTGCTTGGTGGGGCCTCTTCCTGCTGAGCTTGGTCCCCTGCTACCACTGTCGTGGTCCTCGTGAGGCTTTCCTGGTCTTGTGTCACCCCAGCTGAGGCCGCGGCTGGGCGGGACTCGGCCTTAGCCTGGCGTTCCTCCCGAACCGCCACCAGGGCCGCATTGGCGGAGTAGGAAGTGGCGGCAAGGTAGAGCACTAGGGGCTCGAGAGGACGCGGCGCCACCATCACGGGAGGGCTCGTCAGATATTTCTTGAGGTCTTGAAACGCTTGGTCGGCTTCCTGTGTCCACTCAGGCGGGCCCTTCTTCTTCATCAGCTTGAAGAACGGTAGGGAGCGCTCAGCTTGGAGATGAGGCGTCCTAACACATTCACACGACTGGTGAGCTTCTGCATTTCTCTGAGGGTTTGCGGCGGACTCATGTCTTCGATTGCCTTGACCTTCTTCGGGTTGGCCTCGATCCCCCTATGGGACACGAGGAAGCCCAACAGCTTGCCGGAAGGGATGCCGAACATGCACTTCTCTGGGTTGAGCCGCAGGTCTACCTGACGGAGGCTCGCGAAGGTCTCCTCCAAGTCCTGGATCAAGGTCCTTGCCTCCCGAGATTTCAGCACAATATCGTTGACGTAAGCCTCGGCGTTTTTCCCGAGCTGCCGGGCCAAGGCAATGTGCATCAGCCGTTGGAAGGTCGCGCCCACGTTGCGCAACCCAAACGGCATGCAAGTGTAGCAGTACACCCCACATGGGGTTAGGAAGGCTGTCTTCTACACATCTTCCACCGGCATCATGATCTGGTGATAACCCGAAAACGCATCCAGGAAACACAGCAGGTCACACTCGGCAGTGGAGTCGATGATCTGGTCGATGCGGGGAGGCGGGAACGGATCTTGGGTGCTAGGGATGGCAATGGGGACAATCCCCTATGGGGACCCCAAGTACATCCCATCCCCATCTATTCCCCATCATCCCATCCCCATCCCCGTTTACCTTACTGGGGATGAAATTCCCCCATACCCATGCCCCACTAGGGAACGGGGCCCCATTAGGGTCCCCATCCCCACAAATAGATATTCATATACACAATATGACAAACTATAATCAATGTATATACATGGTGTTGTCCTTGTCCTGCTAATGCTGATCTAGATTGTATTGACTTCTTGGTCATGGTGGCGACTGAGATGAGGATGTGAGGTAAGTTTAAGGTTTTCTGCAGTTTTTTTTGTTTTGGCAAGGTTTTTTGTGAATGTTTTAAGGTTGACCACACTATCATTGTTAAAAAGTGGGCCCCGATGGGTATTGGGTCTGGGGAATAGGATATCGTCCCCATCCCAGTTGTACCCTATGGGGAATAAATTATTTCGGTAAATATCCCCACGGGGAAATTTTTCACCCATGCCCACCCCCTAATAGATGAATTCCCCATGGGTTTGGCGGGTACGGGGCCCCATTGCCAACCCTATTGGGGGCAGTCCTTGTTGAGGTTGGTGAAATCGACACACATGCGCTCCTTTCCCCCCTTTTTTGGCACGACAACGGGGTTTGCCAGCCACTCGGGGTAGCGAACCTTGAGAATAACACTTGCTGCCTCTAGCTTGCGGGTTTCTTGTATGATGAAGGCCTGCTTCTCCATGGACTGCCGCCTCACTTTCTGCTTCACATGGCGTACATTGGGGCACACATTCAGGTGATGCTCAATCACCTCCCTTGGGACCCCCACTAGCTGCTTGGGCTCCCACACGAACACCTCCTTGTTCGAGCGCAAGAACATCACCAACACCTTCTCTTGGTTGGGGTCGAGGTTGGCACCGATGGTGATGGTGGCTCCCGAGGACCCGTCTTCCTCGACTGGCACCTGCTTGGTCTCCGGCTTATCCTAAGTGAACAGCTGCTTCTATTTGGTTGGCGCAGCTTCCTTGGCCTTGAAGGCATCTGCGTCGGCAGGCTGCGCCGCCACGACAGCCTTGAGGGCAAGCTTGAGTGCCATAAGAGCCACATTGGTGTCTCCAGCTATAGTGACGACGCCCCTGCTCCCGGGCATCTTCATGAGGTTGTAGGCCGGATGGGTTGCTGGCATAAACTGAGCCAGGGCAGGGTACCCGAGGATGGCATTGTACGGGAAGCCGATGCAGGCGATGTCGAAGTCGACCAGCTCCATGCGGTAGTTGTCGTGGGTGCCGAAGGTCACGGGAAGGCGGATCTGCCCTAGGGAACTAGAGGAACCGTCTCTAACGCTCGAGAAGGGCTTGCTGGGTCGGAGCCGCTCCAGCGGTACATGGAGGAGGCTGAAGGCCTCCACCAAGAGCACGTTGAGGCCGTCACCGCCGTCGATGAGGGTTTTGGTGATGGCCACCTGGCAGATGGTGGGCGTGCAGAGCATCGGGAGTGCACCCGAGCAGGCAGTGTTGACATGGTAATCTTCCGAGTTGAAGGAAAGCTCGGCCTTGGGCGCCACCCAAACCTGGGGAGCTCCTTGTCACGCAAGGGCAGTGTTGACCTGGCGAAAGAACGTCTTGATGTGGCGGCCTGAAGGTGGCGCCTGTGAGCCGCCTAGGAGAGCTGCGACGACCGGGGTCACCGGCGTCGCGTAGTGGGCGAGGAAGAGGTCGCGCAGCTCCTCCCAGGAGGCCACAGAAGAAGCCGGCAGGTTGAGCAACCATGCGCGTGGGACGCTAGTAAGGGCCATGGGAAGCCAGTTGGCCATGACCTTGTCGTCGCCCCTGGCCTTGAGGATGGCATCCTTGTACGTCAGCAGGAAAACCGCTGGGTCCGTCGCGCCGTCGTATTGCGGCGGCATCTCTGGCTTAAACTTGTGCAGCCACCGCACCTGCCGTAAAGCGGGGGACAAGGCTCGGAGCCCCCTGGCCCTAGCGCTGGCGCCGGTCGCCGGAGCCGGAAGCGCAATGTCCGCCATGAGGGTGAAGCGCGGTTTTGGCGGAGCACCGGTCGATGGAAGGAAAGCTTCGACGCACCCCTACCAGGCGTGCCAAATGTGAGATATCGGGTTCCGGCAAAACCCTTGAGGTTCAAACACTGGGGTGCGCTCGAAGATTCCGTCCTACCGAATCACGCTCTCAGCCTCGCCACGATCCCTAAGCTAACTCAATGAACTCACAACACAAGAGACACAAGATTTATACAGGTTCGGGCCACCATTGTGGTGTAATAACCTACTCCTGTGTGGTGGTGGTGGTGGATTGCCTCTTGGGCTGATGATGAACAGTACAAGGGAAGAACAACCTCCTAAGGAGAGGTGTTCTTGTGGTTGGCGAACTCGTGTGGGTGAGGATGATCTGGATGATCCGTTGTCCCTTCCATTGTGGTGGCTAACCCTATTTATAGAGGCCCTGGTCCTCTCCCCAAATATTGAGCGAGAAGGGATCCAACAACAGCCAATTTTAAAGGGGACAGCTAATACAAGCTATCCTAACTAAAGGTGGTCTTCGCCTGTCAAAGGCGCTGGTGGTGACACCGTCTTGGGCTCCACGATGACCTCCGTCCTGCCATCCTGCTGGTCTTGATCTTGTTGCACCAATATGAAAACCTTTGCCTGATGCCTCGATACTCCGCGCCTGCATTTGCACTACTAGGAAAAGGGCTATAGATGATATGGCCACTAATGGCGAACCAGACATGTGGTGCGCCACTACTATATAGCAGTGCCACACCATGTATTGGTGCTCCATTAGTGTGAACGACACTAATGGCGCACCAGATCCATGGTGCGCCACTAGTAACAATTTTTTTCCAAAAATACTAATGGCACACCAGGGCAGTGTGCGCCATTACTAGTTTCAACTAGTAACGGCGCACCAGCCACATAGTGCGCCACTAGGAACAATTTTTTTCCAAAAATACTAATGGCGCACCAGGGCAGAGTGTGCCATTACTAGTTTTAACTAGTAATGGTGCACCAGCCACACAGTGCGCCACTACTATATTTGTTTTAATTAGTTTTTTGCAAAACTACTAATGGCGCACCACCAGCTAGTGCGGCATTAGTAACCAGGGTTACTAATGGAGCATTTGTAGGTGGTGCGCCATCAGTAACCTGGGACCAGCTAGATATTTTGGATAGCCACACCTACACACTCACTTTCCCCACTTCATTCTCTCCACCTCCTCCTCCAAGCTTGTCTCGGCTGCCACCTCCTCACCTCATTTGCACCATAGATTCATCCAAATTAAGTGGTTAAATTATCTTTCTTTGATAGGTAAGTAAGGGGAAAGCTATCTTTATGTTGTAGATCTACTTTTTTTCTCCCTCCAACAACGTGCACATGCACTTTTTATGGCCTAGCTAGATCTATGTATGTTTGTGGTGTTGCATATGTTTGTGGTGTTTCATATATGTTTGTGTTTGCAGGTACCAGTATTTGAAATGCGATAGTTGCCAATATTTTGCCGGAATGTTGATTCATTTCCGTTTCGGCGAGAATTTTGGCACTATGCATTCTTTTTGGTCCTATTTTTAGGCAAAGTCATGCCAAATTTTTTATTGGTTCTAAAATATCGTTTTTCTCTACCCTGCAGGCGACCATGGTCCGCACGATGACCGAAGGCATCGTGGATAGGTTTTTGAGCACCGCAAATGCCGAGATGCTTCAAAAGAATGAGATGGAGATAAGATGTCCGTGTCGAAGATGCAAGCTGAGGAGCCTTGTGGACCAGCATTCCGTACAGGTGCGGGACCACCTGCTCTTGCGTGGTTTCATGGATGGCTATCCGTGCCAAGGTGATGAAGATGATTATTAAGTCGTCCATGGGGGCCGGGTAAGAAACGAGGAAGGGCAGCAAGATAACAGCGGCGAGGGCGGCCGAGAAGACAAAGAATCTCCAGGACATGATCACGAAGTAGATGCAGTACACAGTCATCATGTAGAAGATGCCGGACATGATGATGAGGAAGATGCCGAAGCAAACGAAGGGCATGATCATGAAGATGAAGATGCCAAAGCAGATGACGATGGACCATCGATGTGCTGGGTGCAGGACCCTCATATTCAAGAGCTGCTTCTCAAGCAGACGGATAACGCCAGAGGTGCCGCCCGAGAGAAAGCCAAGCTGGATCAACTGGAGATAGATACGGTTACTGCATTGTATGAAGGATGCACGCCCGAGGATACCCGCCTGAAAGTAACGCTCATGGCTCGAGATGAAGGTAAAACACAAATGACCGACGATGCTTCGGACGAAAACATGTCATTCTGGCACGAACGTCTTCCCAAGGGGAACAAGTGCCCGACCAATTTCGAGGAGGCAAAGAAAATCGTGTGTCCTCTGGATTTACCGCACGTGAAATACCATGTGTGCATGAACAATTGCATCATTTATCGGGACGAGCACGTGGAGTCTACCATATGTCCGGTGTGCGGCGTGACTCGATACAAGAAGAGGAAGAAAGCTCCTCGGAAAGTGGTGTGGTACTTTCCGATCACTCCTCGTCTGCAGCGGTATTTCGCGGACCCTAAGGTACCGAAGCTCCTGCGTTGGCACGCGGATAGGAAGGAGAAGAAGCGAGAAGATGACGCAAATGATCCGGAGATAAATAAAAAAGACAAGATGCTGAGTCACCCTAAGGACGGAGCAGCAAGCGTTGAACTTCAACACCCGAATTTGGGAAGGATCCAAGGAACATCGTCTTTGGCGCGAGCAACCGATGGAGTCAATCCGTTTGGCAGCGAGAAGCACACATAGCACTGGCACGTGTTCGTGTGGATGTACAACCTTCCCCTTGTTCTCGCATGAAGAGGAAGTACATTCACATGAGTATGCTAATTGAAGGGCCAAAACAACCAGGGAATGACATCAATCTGTATCTAGGGCTGCTGAAAGAGGATCTAGACACGTTGTAGAAAATGCCAGCCAATACGTGGGACGCCGCAGAGAAAGAATATTTCCCTATGAGAGCCGCACTGCTCACGACGTTGCATGACTATCTCGGTTACGGATATGTCGAGGGGCAGGTGGTCCATGGATTTTCTGGATGCGTCAGGTGCATGGATGATACAACGTATCGCCAGCTAGATAGAGATCCCGGGTTTTTGAAAACCGTGTTCATGGGACATCGAAGGTGGCTTCGCGACGATGACCCGTGGCGGAAACGCAAGGATCTGTTCGATGGTGAAACCGAACCCCGAAGACGCCCGCGTACGAGGAGCGGTGAGGAATTAGACGAGCTGTTGAAAAATTGGAAAGATTGCCCACTGTCGAGAAAGAAGCAAAAGGCGCCAAAGCCGGGAAAGAAGCAAAAGGCGCTAGAGCCGCTGCTGAAGGTATGGAAAATGAGGTCTGTTTTCTGGGACTTACCGTACTGGAAGATCCACCGTGTGCCTCACAGCCTTGATGTCATGCGTATCATGAAGAACGTGTGTGAGTCTGCTTGGTACCCTGCTCAACATGCCAGAGAGGACCAAAGATGGGCCAAAAGCAAGGGCAGACTTGAAATAAATGGGCATCAGGGAGGAGCTTCATGATAATGATGATGATGATGATGAGGCGAAGCAGGACACGAAAAGTCGTTGCAAAGGCAAAAAGGCCAAGAAGACCGGAAATGACTTCCCTCCCCCGTGCTTCACTCTAAGTCAGAAGGAGATCGATCAGTTTTTCACCTGCCTCGTAGGAGTTAAACTTCCTTACGGTTACGCAGGGAAGATAAGCAGATACCTAGACTCAGTGAAGCAGAAGTTCAGTCGGATGAAGTCTCATGACTGTCATGTGCTGATGACGCAGATACTTCTAGTTGCAATCCGTGGGATCATGGACGTGCGCGTCCATGAAATGCTATTTGGCCTATGCAACTTTTTCGACGTCATCTCTCGGAAGTCGGTTGGCGTGAGGCACTCAGAAGGCTACAGGAAGAGATCGTGGTGATACTATGCGAGCTTGAGATGTACTTCCCGCCCGCATTCTTCAATGTTATGGTGTATCTGCTGGTCCATATCGTGGAGGATATCATCCAACTCGGGCCGACGTTCCTGCACAGCATGATGCCGTTCGAAAGGATGAATGGTGTCATCAAAGTATACGTTCGCAACATGTCACGTCCAGAGGGAAGCATAGCCAGGGGCTTTCTGACCGAAGAGTGCATCTCGTACTGCACAAATTATCTAAGCATCGAGAACCCCATTGGTCTGCCCGTCAACAGGCACCTCAGTAGGCTCACTGGATGGGGTCACCGTGAGGGTCGCCGTGAAATGCATGTCGACTTCGAGGGTTGACTCGTCGACTTTGAAAGAGCAAACCTAGTCGTGCTACAACACATAGACGTGGTCGATCCTTGGGTGGTAGAGCAATGACCGAGGCCAACAGAGGACGGACGGAGATATAATCAAAGAGCACAACTCATGTTTCATGCGTTGGTTCAAGCAGAAGCTTCTGTCGTACCCTTTACATGAGGATTCTTCCATGGAAGAACAACTCATATTCGCCTTGTCATAGGCCGCCGATCACAACCTGATGACGTATGAGGCGTACGATATCAACGGCTACACATTCTACACCGAGGGAAAGGACATGAAGAGAGATGGTTATCAGAACTCCGGGGTAACGATGGAATCCTACACCGGTAACGACAAGGACAGATACTACAGAAGGATCGAGGAGATCTGGGAGCTGAGCTACGCTGGAGAGAAGGTCCCGATGTTCTGTGTCAGATGGGCCAAGAGCGTCATAAAAGAAGACCGGTATTTCACCACCATGGTTATACCCCGAAGCCAAGACCAAGACCGCGGGCGCAAATGTCACCGCGAAAAATGAGCCATGAGTACTGGCTTCCCAAGTGGACCAATGCTTCTTCATTACCGACCTGTCAAAGCCCAGTCGTGTTGTCGTGAGGAGAGGCAAAAGGAAGATCATCGGAATGGATGGAGTCGCCAATGAGCAAGACTTCGACAAGTACGGTGACCCGAAGATGGAACATGACGGCAACGATGAAGTACGAACATACACCACAAGAAGAAGCAGGACCACCCTACCTAAAGGACGTCCATTCAAGAGAAGAACTCCATTTATGAATAATAAGGGAAAGAAGATTGTGAACAGATAGCTAGCTAAGATCGATTGTATTTAATTGTAGCCTTCATTTCTCGATTGTATTTCATGGGCACTTTTTGAACTCATGAATATTTTTAAATTTCATGGCACTTTTTGAATTCATGAATATTTTTTCAAATTTGATGATATTTTTTCATATTCAATATGAAAAAATATTGAATATTCATGAGGACACTCGATCTTGATCCCCCTCCATCTCGATCTTGATCCCCCTCCATCTCGATCGCTATCCCCCTCCATCTCGATCTCGATCCCCCCTGCACCCTCCCCCGGCCCGCTCCACCACCGCCGACGACCCACCGCACCCTCCCCGGCCCGCTCCACCGCCGCCGAGCACCCCCCGCACCCTTCCCCGCTCCACAGCCGCCGATGACCCCCCGCACCCTCCCCAGTAATGCTTTACCAATTCACAAATGAATGCAACTAAAAATCCAAAAAAACAAATTTGATTATATTTTCAAATAACAAATTTGGTAATATTTTCAAATAAAAAATTTGATAATATTTTCAAATAACAAATTTGATGATATTTTTTCATATTCATAAATATTTTCAAATAACAAATTTGATGATATTTTTAAAAAAATCATTACTATTTTTATAAAAAATTATTACTGTTTCATATTCATATTCATTTTCTAAAAAATTATTAGATGCACCAAGAAATAATAATAATAAAATTACTTATGGTGCACCGCTGGGTGGTGCGCCATTGCTGTGCAAAAAAAAAAGTTACTTATGGCGCACCGTCGAGTGGTGCGCCATTGCTATCTTAAAAAAAGATTTCTAATGGTGCACCGCTCGGGGGTGCGCCGCCATTAGTAATCTCCCCCCTAGCTAATTCATCCCTCTCCCTCGCTAGATCCCTTCGTCCCTCTCCCTCGCCAGATCCACTTCGATCCCCCCCCCCGCTGCCCCGACCCACGACGTCGCCAAGACCGACCCCACCGCCCGCGCTTCCCCACCGCAGCTCCCCATTTGCCGCTTCGCGCCCCACAAGCTGATTCGCTGACCACCAAGCGACCGCGCACGGGTGCAGCCCGACACCGCCGACCCGTGAAGCACGTGGCCGCCGGCCTCCCCACGACCAACCGAGGCGCCCAGGAGGACCGCCGCCGTGTTCCTCTTCGACTATGAGGACCCGGAAGAGCTCGGACGCCCTCGAGTCATCCCTTCGACGCCCGCCGATTTCCTCCGCCTCGGCCACCATCGCCACTGCTCGACGCCGAATTCGTGCCGCCTCGACTAGCTCCGGCTACCCCGAGTCATCCTCGACCTCCCCAGTGAGCACCCGAGCCGCTTCCCCCTCTTTCCCCTTTCGTTCCGCTGGGGTCGAAGCTCGCCGTGACTGCGCTCGGAGCCCACGCTCACCGCGCCCAGCCCTGTGTTCGCTACGCCCTGGCCGCGCCTTGGTTGCGCCCTCGCCTCACCTTCCTATTGAATTGCTTATGTTTGTACAGCATGGATTTTTCAAAATTAGTTGCTTACATTGTGAAGAATTCTATTACCTTTTAGTTGAAAAGAATCTGCCAGTGTTAAGTCTTTTGTTACCTCAGTATTTCTGTATTAGAGGGTGCCCTTGTTGTTTCTTGGTATCATTACTAGCAAGTGTCATATGAGGTGTGTGTGCCTTGCCTGCCATCATGATTCATGAGGTGTGTGTTTGCCTTTGTTTCAAGAAGGTAAACCACACAAAGGAAATCTATGTATCATAAAAGAGAGGATATGCATGTGTCTTGTAGGGTTGATGGATTGATTGGTCACCACACAAAGTAAGTAGTTTGGGGAAAGAATGATGATGGACTACTAAAATCAAAGAAAATATTCCATGAATTTATCACTGGAATGGCTTGTAAAATGGTGCAGTGCCATCTTGTCCCTAGAACAGCTTATAAATGGTGTGCAGAGGTTTCTTAGTTCTTGTGATGCAACCCATTTTTTTAGAAATTGAAACTACTCCAATGTCCAGTGTTAGCTAAGAGCTAAGATGAGTACAAGAATTTTCTGTAGAGATTGTTGCACGAATTCTGCTGTATATGCCTTCCCAAGGTCATTAACTTGTGAATCACAGACATATCTTATCCCAAATATGAGTAGTGTTGTATTCAGCTCTGAATTTCAAACAGCAGAGCACACACACATGACACATGTATCATGTATCAGTAGTGTAATTTGTACAGTCACGCCAACTGTTTGTAAAATTGCAGTATTGAAGATGTGTATTTTCCATTTTGAAGCTGGAACTGCCAAAACTGAAAGAAATTTGAGTGTTCAAGATCTGCTAGTGCTGAATTTTAGGAGTAGACTAAAATAAATTTTAGAATGACTGAGTGTATGCATCCTGCAGTAGTGTAGCTGTACCAAAATCACATCTGCCCTAATGTATGCAGTCATGTTTTTATGCCATTCTGACTTGTTCAGGGGACTTCTCTCCTGTGATGTCTGTTTTGGTTCTGCAAAAACCCATTCAGTAGTGTGGGACTGTGGATCATTAGCAAGGAAACCGTGCTTTAGTTCAGACTTCAGAGATATTTGCCTTTGCTTCAATAGGTAGTTTGCTCACAGTCTAAGTTGAGCTGATTTTGATTTCCGTATGTTATGGGGGACAACAGATATTGCTATATGTTCATTCTTGAGGGTACAAACTTGCTAAACTATTGATGATTTTTTGTTGGGTGACCTATTAGAACTAGAATGGAAGCTCACATAAGTTGAGTTGAATTTTGTCCATATGGTCTGTGGCCTTTGCATCCATATGAAAGTAGAGGCACATTGTGGTGCTAGTTTGCTGGGTTTTGTCTCCGACCGTCATGTCGTGATGATTTTGCAGGTACCCCGAGAAGCCCTTGAGTTTGCCGGAATGTCGATTAACTTATGTTCTGGCAAATTCGGGTACTCCATATGTCCTATTTTCAGCAAAGGTCATGGTGAAATTTTCCGTGAATTTTAGCATGACTTTGCTAAAAATAGAACATATGGGGTACTTGCGACTAATGCATGGGCCGCGGTATCTTAGTACTTAAATGAACTAGGATCAACTGCCCCTTTATTCTTGCTGCATTAAACACGTATGATGAATTCATGTGTGGACAAACAAAAAAGCAACTGCCATAGGTGGCAATCGAGCCGACCTAAGGTGCCTCGACATCGATAAACCCTAAATGATGAAAACTTAACTTAGCATTTAGGGTGCCTCAGCATCGACAAACCCTAAATTATAAAACCTTGGCTTTTAGGGTGCCTCGGTGTCGATAAAAACCTAAATGATGAAAGCTTAGGCCTTTAGGGTGCCTCCGCGTCGACAAACCCTAAATGATAAAAGCTTAGCTTTTAGGATGCCTCGGTGTCGACAAACCCTAAATGATGAGACCATGATCTTGTTCATTGACAATAACCAACTTTTTGACCAAACTTTTTTCCAATTTAGAGCAAAACATGGCCCACAATGATGAGGCCAACGGTTCGGGCGGCAAGCAATTCTGGGAGCTGTCCGAGGAGATGGAGGAAGAACATCACCGCTATGAGGACGCCGCGGAAGACACCGATCCTGACTACACAACCCCTAGTGGCGCCGGGGATGACACCACTGATGGTGCCGACGAGGATGCCACCACTGATGATGGCAGTGCACGCACAAATGGCAGCCAACCGAAGAGGGAACAGAAGGACCGGCGCCCGAACGTGCTCGGCACCATCAAGGAGGAATTTACTGAAGTGAACTCCGACGAGCATCCAAACACCCCCATAGAATTAGTCAAGGGGTACTTGGTTCAGCCGGGTGCATTCTCCGGAGCACCGTCTCGATCACCTCCGAGAACCTAAGGCATAAGGACCGAGGGAATTTGCGCAGCCTCCTCTTCACGAAGCTGCACGAACGATACAGGTTCCTCGCTGACTTTGCAAACACACGCCTCTTAGGGAATAAAGGGAACAGTGCTGCCCTCATGAGGATGAGCACGGCCCTATCTACTTGGAGAAGCGTGGTGAAGAGAATGATTGACAAAGGTGATAGTTATGAGAAGATCAAGGCGAAAAATCCTTCGATCAGCGAAGATGACTACAAGGAGGTCAAGATCAAGTGTGAGAGCAGCGCAACCGTGGAATCAAGTCAGTGGGGGAAAGAAATGCGGGAGTTGAACTTAGGGGTCCACCAACTCGGTCCCGGCGGTTACAGAGTGAGGAAGCCTATATGGGACAAGGAGGACGCGGAGAGGACGCGGAGCGTGCCGAGCAAGGCCTACCGCCCCGCTTCGAGAAATACCGTGACAAGTAGACCAGGAACTTTGTCAGGGCCTGGTACAAGGAGCACCCGGTAACAAAGGAGCTT
The DNA here is from genome assembly GCA_021437245.1 of Aegilops speltoides. Classification (NCBI taxonomy): domain Eukaryota; kingdom Viridiplantae; phylum Streptophyta; class Magnoliopsida; order Poales; family Poaceae; genus Aegilops; species Aegilops speltoides. The sequence continues at coordinate 205,936,659 of CM038143.1, forward strand.
ACCACGGATCCGAAGACTAGGGCGCTTGAGCTTGTTCTGGTAAGGAATACACCCCCGCGTAATTAGCTTCATATGGTTGCATTCTAACTAATGAAGCCAAATTTCTAAATGGTTCACATTCCTTCCATAGGAGACTGAAAGCAGTAGCGCGGGGTCGTCTCAAAGCTCCCCTTGGGACAACACTCTAAATAGGGTGTTGAACGTAATGAAAAACAAGGATAAGCTCAGTAAGCCATCATGAGCTGGTCGTGTGGCCGGCAAAGGCTTGTCCACAAAATGGTCGTCATACTATGCCGCTGGTGGGCGAAAGGAGAAAAAGACCAGCTCGGAAAGCCAGTCGCGCGAGGTTCAAGAACTCAAGGCACACGTGGCGCGGATTCCGGAGATTATCCAAGAGCATGTGCAACAACAACTGGGAACGACGCTCACCGCCATGGTGCCTACCTTGATTCAGGGGCTTACGACGTGGATTGCGGGCGGCCAACAGGGGCCGCCCCCGGTTCCCAGCTTCACAGCCAGAAACTCGCACAACACGCAGGTGCCACCATTGGTGTCTCCGGCGGAGGCGGTATTCGTGTCTCTGGCGCCGGCACGAACATTGGAGCTTAATGCACCCGGGTGTACGCCGGCCGGCACCTCGCCAGCAAGCGGCCCCTCCGTCAGTTGCACGCCCGCCGTTGGTGGTGCCTCGACATTAGCGGAGCTCGACGGCATCACGGTAACTAAGCCTCTCGGCCGATGACTTCATCTCCTTGCCTTTGGTGGGCATCCTCGGCGCCCTACATGTTTTCGCAGGGCGCGTCGACGTTCCATGCACTCTCCTGCACTTCGTGGGTGGCGAGTTGATCGATGTCGCCAAGGGCAGAATCATTCAACCGGGCAACCCCGTGTTCCACGGTAATCCGATGCCACCCACCGTGTATCGAGTTGAACTGGTTCGGGTGCTGCCAGGCTGCGACGAGTTGTTACCTCCGATTCGACCCACTGGGGCCGACGAAGATGATGTGATGACCCTCAGCACCTGCGTAAGCTAGCCCCTGCTTTGGCCAAAGAGCCAGATTCATTTGGGGGCAGGGGACACCACCCCACAGACAAGACCGCTAGTCGTGCCGCGCCAAGCCATGGAAAGACCGCCGCAACGCTACCGGACATGTCGGACATCCCTATGGCACAGGATCTGGACATGCATATGGCACAGGATCCGGACGATGACGACAACGACAATGGTACATTTACCAACTTCGATAAGTACTTTGCCGAACATGGGTACGGTGACGAATTCTGTGGGCCTCCTTCTCAAGAACCCAACCCTGAAAAACACGACCGCGATCTAGCTGGTACCGTAGAGAAATCCAATTGCAACAGGCGTCGTTGGGCGTTCAGTTCTCAGGAGACGCCTCCAGCTGCCGCCTTCACCAAGCCTCAAATAGCCGAGGTGCGAAATATTATCAGCCCCAACACACTCAAGAAGGCGGTCTGTGAGCAGAACTCGATCCCATTAAAGCAGATAAAGAAGAAGGGATGGAAATGAAAGATTAACAAGGGCGCCGGTGTCAGCCAGCCGGCACCGAGTAAGATCCGTGCTCAGGACGGGACACCTTCACCTAAGGATATCTCGAGGAGGGTGCATGTGGCGGGTAGGGCGATGCTACCGACAAATCTGCTCAATGCTGCTACCGGTGCTATGCGGAGTCTGCATGACAGTGTTCTTTCTTTGGAGAAGCGGCGTCTCTCCCAGAATGATGTGGCATACCCGGTTTTCGTGGCCAAGGTGCCATAGGGCAAGGGCTTTGTGGATAGCGCCATCGCGGGTACGATCGTCCTGCGGTTTGATGACATCTTCGCTATGTTTAACCTTCATCCGCTGCACTACACCTTCGTTCGGCTGTTTTTGCTGAGTGTGGAGATGCGGATCATTAGAGAAAATACCCCGGACATCGGGATAGTCAACCCCTTCTACATGCGTGCCAAGATCTTGGGCAGCGATGGGGACCGGCAAGTCGCGAGTTCACACATCGAATGCGTCATTCTGGAAAACCCAGATAAGGATAACTTCCTCATGCCTTACTTTCCCGAGTAAGTCATCCCCTCACCGCCCCGTAACATATGATTTCTTAGATTTCGATCATTCTTTTTTTCTAACATTCTGTGTTTTGTGCAGTGACACACATTGCACACTCATCCTCTTAAGCCCAAAATATTCCATGGCCACGTATTTCGACCCGGACCGTGAGTCGAAGATACACTACAAAAATATCAAGAAAGTTCTTGATGATGCTCTCCCTAGCTACGCCAGATCTGGAGGCTCCTTTAAGAGGCCAGTTCGTAGGTATGGCAAGCACGTGTTCACCCACAATACGATGTTCCCCTGCGTCAAGCAGCCGCCTGGCGGTCAGAAGGATGCCTACTACGCCCTCCATTACATGCGGGCGATCGTACGGGACCATAATCACCCTATGCTACCAAATAATCTCAAAGATTGGGCCACACGCTTGTCGGCAATCCAGGACGCGGACATCAGACAAGAATTCTTTCGCATCTAGTTGGAGTTTGCGGAAATCATCCATCAAGATGTCCTTCGTACCTCGGGGCAGTTCTACCTCAGATATCAACCGTCCAACAGTGAGATAGAAACAACGCTACAAATGCAGGCTGACAACGCCGCGACTTCATGACCATCACGAAAGACGGCGGCTTCATCCACGCTCCGGTCCCATGAGTCGAGTCGAAAGTAGTGATGCTATGTAGTTCTGAATTGTCGATTGGCTCATGTTGTAATATTAAACTTTAATGAACTTGTATGTCTCTTTGCTTTGGACAGTCGTTCAACTTATATGTAATCGATGCTATTTATCAGTAGGACCATGAATCGTGCTATTAATGTGTTGCTTTTCTCTTCCGATCCTTTTGTTGCATACTTATATATTGGTTACGTATCGTCTGTGAATTGTTACTAACGTTTTGTTTGGCTAGTGCATAGAGATGCCGTCGTATGTTGTGTACAAGGGTAAGGTTCCTGGAGTCTACGACGACTGGGAGGAGTGTCAGAGACAGGTTCACCGTTTCAGTGCTAACAGTTACAAAGGGTACACCACTAGGGCGGAGGCGGAAGTTAGATACGCGCGCTATCTAGCGGGAGAGAGGAGGGAGCGTTGGAGGAACCGGATGAAGAACAGTTTCATCGCGATAATGCTCATCGTGATGACAGCAGCTCTCTTCTATGTGATGGTAGTTTAGATGATCGATATCAACTTGTAATGTGAAGACAAACTCGCTACTCGCAGTTTCGAGACTTGTAATGTTATAACTTTGTTCGGTATTTGAAATTCGGAGACTAATATGATGAATTGTATTCGGAGACTAATCTTCTATTGTATTAGATAAAATGAGCTGTTTATATATGTGCTATATTATGTGCAGTAATATGTTTTGTAACCTGTGCAAATATCAGAAAAGAAAAAAATAATCCCTAATATTCATACTAATGGCGCACCACTCAGCACACTAATGGTGCACTGCAGAAAGGACAGTAATGGTGCATCACCCACTAGTGCACCATTAGTATGCCAAAGCACATGGGTAAATATGGCCCCCTGGGAGGCATTCTAATGGCACATGGTGGGCTATACTAATGGCGCACTTCCTGGTGCACCATTAGTATACTAGATACTAATGGCGCACCAGGGGTGCGCCATTAGTATTTAGTTCTAATGGCGTGGTGCTAGTGGTGCACCAGTAGTGCGCCATTAGTAGACAAAACTGGTGCGCCACTAGGAGGCCTTTTCCTAGTAGTGTTGGCCCCTTAGCACCAAAGTGGAAGCGAGGACACTACGCGGGCTGGCGCCCGCCTGGCCTTGGTCGTCATGGCTTGCGTCATGGGAACCTCGCGAGGTACCCCTTGCCTTGATCTCTCCGCCTCCTTCACAAGCCTGCCTGGTGAGGCTGCTCCTGAGGAGGCCTTGTGTTGTTCGCCCCGCGAGGCTTGGCCCCTCACGAGGGTCTTGAGTGTTAGTTGATGAAGACGGGTCATACCGGGCCACTGGTGGAGCCACGCCGCAGGCCGCAGGTAGGCAAGTCTGGGGACCCCCATTCCCAGAATGCCGACAGAGGTTGATTGTAGTAAGTACTTTTGCGTATCGAATGCTTCATCTTTTGATGTGATTGTAATAAGTATTTATGTGATATGAACTGCCTAGCTTATAAGTCAGAACTTCGTGATGTCTTTATGAGTTGTAGATCAAAGTGCGTCAATGTTTACTCCGGACTGCTATATATATGGTTTTCTCTATACATCATTTCTCTTATATGGTTTAGTGGAAGAACTCAAAGTCAACGGGAAATTCGTGTGTACACAAAATTTAAACTGCTACATAAGTCATACAGATATGCAACCGCTATATATATGATTAATTTATTGAACTGTATCTATTTGGTCATTAACCTGCTCCTTCTTCGCGATAACCTGGTAACACTTACGAGAAGATATTCGGAAAATCACGAACCACTGGTATGTTACTAACCTCAAGATCAATCTTGCTTTTCAGGGCAAGATGATATGATCAAAAGAGCGAGGGATTGACACAATCCCGACTCATTGATCGAGGAGTGCACCGAAAATAAGGACTAAGTAGCACAATCTATCTTAGAATGATGATTCAAGAACTAACACACTAAGAATGAAATTATTGTCCTTTAACTACCAAGCAACGGGGTTGCTAGAAGTATTGATTTCACACATGACGGTTCACTTGTCGGCATTTCGGTAACAAAAACACGGGGACTGAGGAATGAATACTGATGGTGAGAAGTATCACTGTATCAAGAGCTCATAAGAAATGGTGCAGTTCTCATGACACTCCAGACAATATCTGGTAATACTTCAGGGTAGAACAGACCTATAGCTGGATTGCATTTGATCTGTGGAATACAGCTGCTTTGATCCAATCCTGGAAATGGATGAGATACTGGAGTTTGTTTCTCCTTGTCATTCCGATTAGAATGGCTTGACGGACCACAGGAGTAATGGGCATCGATAACACAAGTGCACGACTACTCCTGACTATCAATTGATAGACGGGGTCGGAATACAACTACAGAGGGACAACTCAAAGGAACATATATCTTTCTGAGTTATGGATGCATAGGTTAGTATGTCGAACAAGTTCAACATATTTCTTCCGGATAACCCATGCTGAAGAGGAAGGATTGGCAGATTCACAACTATGAATGGAGGAATCATTAAGAGCACTCTGGTTGCGATCTTTTGGTTCAAAGAACTTCTGCCATAAGAAGTTCATGGTATTTGGAAGAAGGAAATACCACGGACCTCGAGGACTATCACAAAGGTTACTAATATCCTAAAGGAACTAGCAAACACTATCAACATGAAATAAGTAGGGTGAATCTCGGGTTCAAGAACCCAGGAGTAGAATACCTACCAACTAAATGGCATCACGGGATGCTTTCGAGAATGATGGCCAGAATCATCACACTAGGACCACAAAACATGGCTAGATCACTAGGTAATACTCTAGGACACCTAGGGCCATAATAGTAGCTCCAACATATATGTCGAGGCAGCAGAATACCTCAACTCACCGATTAGTGTGGATAATCTGGCAAAAAGGAACATCGGGAACAGGAAGAAGGGATTTGCAAATGCGTCAGACTATTTAGAAACCTGGGATGACTCGGATAGCATAACGGTTGTAAATGCTCAAAAGATTGGAGACATGCTACAAAAATGCTGGCATAGCCACTCAGAAGCACAATATCAAGGTTTGAGATCAATAGTTAACATACGGAAGTAGTAGGAACTAAACTGAGGCTTAAGTCCAACAATCCTATAGGTCTACGGATTAGTAACACATGATCCTAATAGAAAGAGAGAAGGCCTAGTTCCTTAACCCCGTAGAAAAGATAGGATGACTCGGATCAGAAGGGCATGAGGTAAAGGAGTAAAAAGAGCCTTACGTTCCATCCCACAATCAACTCCCCTACATATAACTAAAGCATTTCTAGACTCAACTTCGACCAGTTTGGCTTGGTAATCCTACAGGTAGTCAGGCTCTGATACCAAAGCTGTCAGGACCCCGATCCTAAGTCACACCGATCTAGCATGTAACACATCATATAACTTTGCAGCCTCACGCACGGTATTCCCAAGGGTGCCACCTTACCTGGCCCGGAACCATTTGCGCCTTTTGGCTCACGTATGTATATGATAGTGTTGCTAGCATCCATATGACAGAACCGGGCCAACATGACTAGTCGTGGAACCCAAAGTGGCACTAACTTACAGGACAGCATACATAACCCAAAGAACGAACGCGTGTCGCTCATCGGCCAGTGAATTCGGGCTGTAGCAACTAGGCTAGCGGGACTCACGAGTCCGGCTGTAGCAGCTAACAGACTCGAAAGACATCAGTGACATTTCCCGATGGGATGCATACGGATCGAAGAAGGACACATGCCGACCAGTCTAAGTGTTCCAGAGCAGTAGCAACTAGGCTAACAGGACTCCGGTAAACCGGGCTGTAGCAGACTAGCATGGCTCAGTGGAAGCACTAGACTACATTTCCCCATAAGAGAGGCTACCAAGGATAGACAACTAGGTTGTCGGATCCCACACATACCAAGCATTTCAATCATACACACAATATGCTCGATATGTGTAAATACAACATGGCTTCACAACAAAACTCTACGACTCAAAGTATTTATTCAATAGGCTCCGAGGAGCGAGATATTAAAACATGGGTCTTGAGGGAGTCCTGGATTAGGGGGTGTCCGGATGGCCGGACTATAGCCTTTGGTCGGACTCCTGGACTATTAAGATACAAGATTGAAGACTTCGTCCCGTGTCCGGATGGGACTTTCCATGGCGTGGAAGGCAAGCTTGGCGATACGGATATGTAGATCTCCTACCATTTTAACCGACTCTGTGTAACCCTAACCCTCTTCGGTGCCTATATAAACCGGAGGGTTTTAGTCCGTAGGAGAGAAAAACAATCATACCATAGGCTAGCTTCTAGGGTTTAGCCTCTTTGATCTCGTGGTAGATCTACTCTTGTACTACCCATATCATCAATATCAATCAAGCAGGAGTAGGGTTTTACCTCCATCGAGAGGGCCCGAACCTGGGTAAAAACATCGTGTCCCTTGTCTCATGTTACCATCCGCCTTAGGCGCACGATTCGGGACCCCTACCTAAGATCTGCGGTTTTGACACCGACATTGGTGCTTTCATTGAGAGTTCCTCTGTGCCGCCATCTTTAGGCCGATGGCTCCTCCGATCATCAACAACGATGCGGTCTAGGGTGAGACGTTTCTCCCTAACAGATCTTCAGATTGGCGGCTTTGCATGGGCCAATTAAGCTGGCCATCTGGAGCAGATTGAAAGCTACGCCCCTGGCCATCAGGTCAGATTTGGAAGTTTGAACTACACGGCTGACGTCCGCGGAGACTTGATCTTCGACGGGTTCTAGCCACAGCCAAGCGCGCCGCACTGTCACGATGGGCATGATCTAGCTCTTCCACCGAACAATGCCCTGGAGGCCGCACCAGTGTCCGCTCTGACCCTTAGCTCGGAGCCGACTGCGCCGATCGAGGACGGGTGGCTGGACACCGCCTCGGGGGCTGCGATCTCTATGGCGATTGAGCCAAACACCATCCCTGCCTTTGCAAGGCTCATAACTCCAAGGTGCCGGACTCCTCTCCGGACTGTGAACCTTCCGCGCCCCTACCGATCGAATCCAATTAGGCGCTGGTCATGGAATTCACCACCGCGAACATCTTTCAGCACCCTTCGGCGACATCCTGAATTCACTAAAGTCTCTCTCTTTATCAGGAGAGCCCTGTCGGACTATGCTCAGGAAGGTTGGGATGCGGACGACAAAGAAATTCAAAGCCCACCCACCACCCACTTCGTAGCCACTGTCGATGATTTAACCGACATGCTCGACTTCGACTCCGAAGACATCGACGGTATGGACGACGATGCTGGAGACGACCAAGAACCAACACCTACAGGGCACTGGAAGGCCACCTCGTCATACAACATATACATGGTGGACATACCAAAGATGGGAATGGCGATGGAACAATGGAGGATGACCCCTCCAAGAAACAGTCTAAGCGCCGGCGTCAGCGGCGCCGCTCTAAATCCTACCACAGTAAAAATGGCGATTCCGACAGCGGAGACAGTAACACACTGGACAGTGCCGAAGACAACCCCCTCTAGTAGGATTCAGCGCAGGAGGATGGAGAAGCCAGCCCTCATGAGAGAGCGGCAGATAGAGAGGTAGAGGACGATAATTACATGCCTCCCTCCGAAGACGAGGCAAGCCTCAACGACGACAAATTTGTTGTGCCTGAGGATCCCATCGAACAGGAGCGTTTCAAATGCAGGCTTATGGCCACGGCAAGCAGCCTAAAGAAAAAGCAGCAACAGCTTAGAGCTGACCAAGACTTGCTAGCTGACAGATGGACCGAAGTCCTTGCGGCCGAAGAGTATGAACTCGAACGCCCCTCCAAGAGCTACCCAAAACGCAGGCTGCTACCCCGAATAGAAGAGGAAGAACCCAAACCTACATCACCAGCGCATGAGGCGGCCGACCGGCCACTTCGCGGGCGCGACAGAGAGGCCTCTCGGCCCTCCACTCAAGCCGCACCCCGGCGTCGCTCAAAAAGTACCAAGGCATGGGGAAATGCGCCAGACTGCGGGATATATTGGAGGACAAGGCAAGGCAAACAAGATCGATCTACGGATCGCGTGGGCGCCCCATGATACGTGATAATAACCATCACACCGGATATGGCAACTCCGTCCGGGCCGAACACAGTAGACAAAGCTTATTCGAGTTGCGTCGTGATATAGCCCAATACAGAGGCGCCGCACACCCACTATGCTTCACAGATGAAGTGATGGATCATAAATCCCTAAGGGTTTCAAACCCGTAAACATTGAATCATACGATGGCAAAACAGATCCCGTGGTTTGGATCAAGGACTATCTCCTTCATATCCACGCGGCCCGCAGTGATGATCTACACGCCATCAAATACCTCCCACTCAAGCTTAAAGGACCAGCTCAGCATTGGCTTGACAGCCTGCCAGCAGAGTCAATTGGTTGTTGGGAAGACTTGGAAGCCGCATTCCTGAACAACTTCCAAGGCACCTATGTGCGACCAACAGACGCCGATGACCTAAGCCACATAATTCAGCAGCCAGAGGAATCGGCCAGACAATTTTGGACACGGTTCCTAACCAAGAAAAATCAAATCGTCGACTGTCGGGATGCAGAGGCCCTTGCAGCCTTCAAGCATAACATGCGCGATGAGTGGCAGCCCTCACAACACTCATGACCCACTTTTGCGCCGGAGAGGACAGCTGGCTAGCTCGAAGTAACAACATGACCAAGAGCCCTGGTAATTCGGATACCAAGGATAGCAACGGGAGGTCGCGTCACAACAAGCACAAGCGCCGCATTAACGGCGATAATGCTGAGGACACAGAAGTCAATGCCAAATTCAGAGGCTCCAAACCCGGTCAGCGGAAAAAGCCATTCAAAAGAAATACTCCGGGCCCATCCAATTTGGACCGAATACTCGATCGCTGCGTGCGATACACGGCACTTCGAAAAACTAGCCAACCACACCAACGGGATTGGTGGGTGTTCAGCAGCGAGCAAGTTAAATGCTGAAAACAATGACAAGGGGCTGCATAGCAACGCGAGGAGGAGCCCGGTGCCGCCGAACAATAGAGGATGTAAGGGCTTCCCTCTACAAGTGCAGATGGTAGAACATGATATACGCAACCCACATACCCAAAGGGAGCGGAAGTGCACTAAGGACGTATATGCGATGGAGCCAGTCGCCCCATAGTTCAATTTGTGGTCCTCCTGCCCGATCACTTTTGATCGAAGGGACCACCCCACTAGCATCCGCCATGGCGGATTGGTTATAGACCCAATCGTTGGCGGATTTCACCTCACTAGAGTTCTGATGGACGGCGGCAGCAGTCTGAACCTACTTTATCATGATACAGTGCGCAAAATGGGCATAGATCCCTCAAGGATTAAACCCACAAAGACGACCTTTTAAAGCGCCATACCAAGTGTAGAGGCCAACTGCATGCAGCTCGGGCCACACTTGAAGTGGTCTTCGGATCCCGGATAACTTCGAGCGAGGAGTTAATCTTGACATAGTCCCGCTCGCAGCGGCTATCACACACTCGCTTGACAAACCGTGACGGCAAAGTTCAATGCGGTGCCGCGACTACACATATCTCAAGCTCAAGATGGCAGGCCCTCGGCGAGTCATTACGGTCAACGGAACACCGAACGCCTCTCCTAACGGAGGAGCATCTACGGCTCTCGTGGCGGAAGTACAAAGCAGCCTCTCAAGGCAATTCTCGAGTCCAGCTATTAGCGTCAGGACACCGTTAAACGCCCGGGACACCGACCGCTGGCGCCTCGAGTAACGTCTAACAACAAGCCCTCGCGAAATTGCGCACGCCTCATAATTACGCACGCCACATGGGCTTAGTAAGGCGTTGTTGACCCCAAGAAAAAGTCCATTTACTACTGAATAAATGGGTGGTTCACTTTACCCCGATTTACCAGCTTATTCTACCCCTGCATCTAATTACGCCTTGACACATGTGGCTAGTATTACTGGGTAGGGCCCCTAGTCACCTCTCTCTCTCTCTCCTCTCTCTCTCTCTCTCTCTGTTCGCCCGCTTCTAAGAAAAAGTCCATTTTACTACCCTGAATAAAGTGGGTGGTTCACTTTACCCCCCGATTTATTTTTCGGCTTATTCTACCCCCTAAACAATCTCATACCGGACAAAGCACCCCCCATGCTTGTTTATCTCCACCCTCTCTGCTCTCTCTGGCACTAGTCTCTCGGCGGTTTGGACTCTCTGGGGCTCCTCTCTCTCTCTCTCTCTCTCTCTCTCTCTCTCTCTCTCTCTCTCTCTCTCTCTCTCACTCTCTCTCTCTCTCTCTCTCTCTCTCTCTCTCTCTCTCTCTCTCGCTCTCTCTCTCTCTCTCTCTCTCTCTCGATCTCGAGCTCTCTCTCTCTGCCGCGCCTAACCCGCCCCAACCCGCTCGGCCTCACCTCGTCCTCCGCGGTGTTGGCTCCGCCGTCGTCCGCCCCGTCGCCGCTCTGGTCGCGCGCCTGCGCTGCCCGCCTCCTCCCTGAGCTTGCGTCATCGTCGCCATCCGCCCCCGCACGTTGCTCGCTCCATCGTCCCCGGCAAACCGCCGGCTCCAACCACCCCCGCTCTGCCCTTGCGCGCGGCGCCCCGTGTCCTCCCCGAGCTTGCGCCATCATCCTCGTCCGTCCCCATGCATTGCTCGCGCCGTCATCTCCGGCCGCCCACCGCTCTACACTTGGATGTGCCCGTGTCGCTGCGCCTGACCGCGCCCGACCTCCCCCCTTCGGCGCTCTGTCTCAGCCGCCCGGCGCTGGCCAACCGCTGCCGACTCCGCGTGCTGGCAGCCGCCCGGCTGTGGCCCGCCGCGGCCGCCGCAGGCAGGTTGCTCTTGCTACTACTACAGTATGAGATTATGTCCATGTCACTATCCGGTCTGGGTAAACCACTTAGGGTGTTTTTTTGTCCGTGTCGCTGCGCCTGGCCGCACCCGACCTCCCCCGCTCGGCGCTCTGTCTCAGGCCGCCCGGCGCCAGCCGACTTGCCGACTCCGCGTCAGCTGCCGCCCGGCTGGCGTGGCCGGCCGCCGCCGTTGTGGCAGGTTGCTACTGCTGCTACTACAGTATGAGATTATGTCCACGTCACTATCCGGTCTGGGTAAACCACTTAGGGTGTTTTTTTGTCCGGTATGAGATTGTTTAGGGGTGTAAAGGAACCGAAAAATAGATCAGGGGGTAATGTGAACCACCCACTTTATTCAGGGTAGTAAAATGGACTTTTTTCTTTTCATAAAGACCGAATACCTTAGGGAGTGTTCGGCATCTCGAGTTAGGCCTTATATGCATCAGCTCCGAATCATGTCTCTGGTCAAATGTTGGGTTTGCCCGGCTCCTGTGTTTTGCTACCTTACGTTCCGCTATATCGGCTAAGGCGGCACCAGGAGAACTACTACGATTGTGCCCCGGTTCAGCCAGGCGAGCACCTCAGTAGAGAAAGCCGAAAACTGACTGTCATGATATAGCGTGACACAGGTCAACCACTCGATGACCCGTCGGAATCTTTAGGATTCCTCCGCCTTGACGAAGGGCCGTTTCCCGGTCAGGCACTTACGCGCCCCGAATTCGGGTGAGCGCGGTGCCCCTAGTGAAAGTGATAAAGCATTATAGTTCGGTTGCCTAGTTTGCCGCGCTACCACCTCCTTTATAGGACCAAGACGTTGGATCAAGTGTGAAAATGCGCCTTTTGCAAAGACCCCCGCATTATATGCGTGGGGGCTAAAGCCGAAGTCTGCCATCTTTCAGGTTATATACACATATACATTAACGGCCGCACATGAGGTATTTTAATTCTTGAAGGCACAAGTATAAAAAGATTTTATATTTCATCGAAACATCATTTCACAATAATACATGTTATTCGAACATAATATCCTTCGAGCACTGCGTCTCTATTAAACGAGCGCCCTGCAGAACTTCCTGAAAATAGTGCTCGACAGGTACTCGGCTTTCATCCAAATCCTGGGATGCAACATCGGTGGCCTTCGTCTCCGCCCAGTATGTCTTGACACGGGCAAGAGCCATCCGCGCACCCTCTATGCATGCCGACCTCTTCATTGCATTGATATGCGGCACCGCACCAAGGAACTGTTGCACCAAGCCAAAATAACTCTTCGGCTCGGGCCTCTTCGGCCACAAAAGACTCACGACATCCTTCATGGCAAGTCCGGATAACCTATTCAGCTCCACCCATTCGGCCAAGCAATCAGTTAATGGAAGTGGGCACTCTGGATTATGGAACTGCGACCAAAAAACCTTTTCCATTTCATGATCCTTTTGATCTCGGAAGTGTTCGGCCGCGTCCGCGGCACTTGCCGCAAAGTCCAGATAAGCATCCTCCGCATTCCACAGCCGGTCCAACTGAGCACATTTAGGATCCATGAATTTCCTCCGCAGCAGAAAGGGCTTTCCAGTCACGATATCTCCGGCCTGACGCAGCTCCTCCTTCATAGCTCTCATCGCAGAGCGAGCATCCTTGGCCTCGGTAGTGGCCTTCTTTAGGTCCTGTTGTATCGCTCAATCTTCTTTTTCAAGAAGCTTGTAGCGGTCGGCAGCATTCTTCAACTTCACGCCCATCTCGACCATTTCATTCTTGCTTCGGCAGTGAGCAGTCTCTTCGGCTTTTAGCTCTTCGGCCGCCTTCAAGGCAGCCACATCACTCTTTCTGGCCTGCTCCTTAGCTTGGGAGAGCTCCGCCCGAAGGTTCTCCATGGCAGTGGCACCATCTGCATCAAGCATACATGTTGTAAGGCAGGGGCATCAAGCTCCCTTACCAGGTGTCTGCGGAGAAATTGCATACCTTGTGACTCGTCAAGTCGCTTATTGACAAGCGCGATGTCGGCATCCGCCACGTCAAGTTGCCTCTCTAGTTCGGGCAAATTCATCGGTCCGACTAGCCATCGGACCTTCGCCACCTACATAGGACGGGCGACATATTATACCAGGATTATGATCCTCGGACGCGCCATTTTTTGACAACACACCGAGCCTCGGGGCTACTATCTACACAGCATGATTTTATATGCGGGCTGTCGAAGGTACATCATTTTACGTGCCTCAAAACCTGTCGATAAACTTCGGCGGCCGTGCAATCCGCTCTCAGCGGATGAAATCCTTTCAATCACTGTACCCATTAACGCACGGTGATCTTCGAGATAGACTTCGCTGAAAGCGGATCATTCAGCTCCTCGACCAGACACTGTGGTGCCGGACTGGTCCGATGGCCTTTTTCGAAGGCCAGACGCGGAGGGCTTTGGGGGGACATACGACTGCCTTCCGGCCCCGCCGGACTCAAAGAAACCCTCCGCGACGACACCTCAGGGCCGCCCGCCTCGCAAGACAGTATGGCAGGTGGAGGCATTTCGCTCTCTATCATCTCCGGACGAAGATCCCCCGAAGATGAGCTCTAGTGAGAAGGGTTGAGATCTCAACTACAAGGTATAATTTCGGTTATCTTCATCAGAAATAAGGCAGGGATATCCTTTATTTTAACTCCCCTTTTTACTTACGGCTCGGTGGAGGGCTGATCCCTTGGGGGCACAATGCGATCGAGGCATCTCTGCGCAGACCTCCGACGAAGATTTTTCCCCGCTTTGAGACCATGGTCTCCGGGTCTTCAGAGGCAGTCCTCTTCTTCCCTTGGATGGAGGGATTCTCGATCCCTCCTTTCCTAACAGCCTCCTTCACGGAGGCGGTAGCTTCCTTTTTCCCCCCTTCGCCTTCTTCCGAAGGCGCAACCTCCAGCATCCTGGTTAACACGGGATCCGACGTGGTCTCAGGAAGGGGGGCCGGACACCTGATTAACTTTGCTTTCGCTAACCACTCCTGTTCAAGGGACAACTCTTTTGAGGGCAAATTCATGATGAATATGGGATAGCGTGTCCGGCACAGGCTACTTACTTGAGTATCCGAGGCGACAGCCAGACCTGCGGCCTCGGTCAAGTCCCACACATCGCCAGGATCCGAAGAAAGCTTATACATCTCCACGGGAGTTGCGCCCATAAAATGTTGGAGAGCTCGTGGTCCCTCCAGGTTAAATTCCCACAGGCAGAGGGGGCGACGTTTGCAGGGCAGGACGCCAGAGTGATCTCTCTCTCTCTCTAGGAGGTCTTGAATGCGGCCCTGCAACAAGGGCACATCCTTGGACGGCCCCTACCAAGTCCTTATTAACCCATGACGCCAGCCCGGTGGAGGACCCGAGCGAAAGGAAGGCGCCACCCACTTGGTGCTCCCTCGAGCTGTGATATAAAACCATTCTTGTTGCCATAGGCTGAGCTCCTCTTGGAAAGAGACCTCGGGCCACGGAGCATCAGCATTCCTGCTTATAACAGCCCCTCTGCACTCTACCTGCTGCCCCCTGATCATCATCGGCTCCACTTTGAAGGTCTTGAGCCACAATCCGAAGTGAGGGGTAATGCGGAGGAAGGCTTCGCATATGACAATGAACGATGAGAGGTGGAGGATGGACTCTGGATCCAAGTCATGAAATTCCATCCCATAATAAAACATGAGCCCCCTTGTCGGTGTCAAAACTGGCAGATATCGGGTAGGGGGTCCCAAACTGTGCGTCTAGGCGGATGGTAACAGGAGACAAGGGACACGATGTTTTTACCCGCCCTCTCGATGGAGGTAAAACCCTACTCCTGCTTGATTTCTATTGATGATATGGGTAGTACAAGAGTGGATCTACCACGAGAGCAAGGAGGCTAAACCCTAGAAGCTAGCCTATGGTATGATTGTTGTAATGGTTATGTGTCCTACGGACTAAAACCCTCCGGTTTATATAGACACCGGAGAGGGCTAGGGTTACACAGAGTCGATTACAATGGTAGAGATCTACATATCCAGACGCCAAGCTTGCCTTCCACGCCAAGGAAAGTCCCATCCTGACACGGGACTAATTCTTCAATCTTGTATCTTCATAGTCTTGGAGTCGGCCGACGATGATAGTCCGCTGTCCTGACACCCCTAGTCCAGACTCCTCAAGAGTCCTTGAACCAGGCTTCAATGACGATGAGTCTGGCGCCGATATTGTTCGGCATTGCAAGGTGGGTTCCTCCTTTGAATAATTCATAGAAGATTGTGAACACCAGATAGTGTCCGCTCGCAAAATAAATTCCACATTCCAATCAGAGAGAGAATAATATGTACACAAGTTCAATCTGCCGACGATTTTGTGGCATGACGCCATACCACCAACAAGCCTTTACTTGAATCGCTTTTTATTATACCACCTCAAAGGCGCTATAAGCGGGTTTCTTGGCACGCCTTGTCAAGTAGATCGTGGTTCCCTTATTCCGGATTCCCATCAATACGGACGCAGTAACCCAACCGCGCCATTGATGGTGGCGCTTGGGAGATAAGCTTAGTTTTACTAGCCGGTGGGGACGATAGTCTTCGTCCGCCTATATATATAAGGATAAGGATCCACCTTTTACCCACGCCTTTCTTCCTCCTTTGCTTATCCATCTCCTCAAGACTCGAGCTCCAGCGCCCATGTACGCACATCTCATCTCGACCTTCTCCAACCATGTCTGGAGTGGGAGGCAAGTGGTTGGCCTCCTCCGTTACGGAGGAGCACATCGCAAAGCTGCGCGGAGCCGGATACCTTTCTAGCGACATCAAGGCTCCGCCGCCTCGACGAGGGGCAGCTCATCCCCACCCCCAGGCCCCATGAGAGGGTCGATTCCTTCCCCACTTCCTCCGTGGACTGGGCTTCCCACTTCATCCCTTCGCTCGGGGCTCATGTACTACTACGGCCTGATTTCCACGATCTAGCTACGAACTTCATCCTCAACAACTCGGCGCGATCGTTGGTGCGAGGCCTCCTCTCGCAACCGGCCCCACTTCGCTTAGGCTCAAGACCTTCAATGTCAAGCTGAAGGTGGTGAAGGGCGCTGCGGAGTGCGGCGCCATGGTGGGCAAAATGCCCAACGTCACCTGCTCGAGGGGCTTTCAGGAGTCCATCAAGGATGGCAATCGGGTGGTTCTACATCACCGAGCCGCGGACTCCTAAATGGGCAGCGCCCCGAAGTTCAGATCTGTATCCCTATGCAGCTCACCTCCGGAAAGAGAAGGGCTTGCTGGGGTAGTTCGAGGAGCCGACAGACTCCAGCCCCGCTCTGCACCTTGGTGAACAAGAAGCTTAGGCTTGTCAATGTGATCCCGGTCATGCTCGTCCCACGATTCTCCCCGCCAACAGCGGGCCTTCAATTTGTGGGAGTTCGATCCGCACAGCACCGACCTCGAGCGGCTCTTCGACACGATGCACGGCTGCCCTGGAGGGTGCTGTCATGGCGGAGAAGTCTCCCCATCCGCGACGGAAGATCATGGATTCAGCACCAAGCGCCCGGCCGACGAGGTAAGCTTTGTTATCCTCTAAGGGACACTTATTTTCTTTCATAGTTTTAACTCTATGTGGGAACTAAAACTCCCAATGCCTTTGACAGGACTAGCAGAGGACGTCCGGACAGGTAGACTGTCCGGCTCCCCTTCCCGAAGACCCAGCGGACGCCCGTCTAACGGGGCTGCTGGTCCCGGCACTTTATGTGGTGCCGGAGAATAAGGCCAAGAAGAAGGCCACGGGAACCCGAAGGAGTTCCCGGCGCCATGTGGTATCGGACTCATCGTCCGATGGCTCCGACGCGGACTCCTCCCCCGAAGATGAGGAGAAGGAGAAAGAGGACTCTCCCTAGGAGGGGGGAGAGAGGAAGAGGAAGGCTTCCCCAACGGGGGAGGCCGAAGGGTCCAAGAGGGGAAGGAATCTTCCCCCGGATAGCTCCGCCAACGCCAACGTTGGTGACAAAGAGTGGCCCTCAAGGGCTAGGCCTCTGGCAAGATCGTAAGTATCCGGATTCCTGAATAATTTCTCTTTTGTGCCACATAGTGTCCTTCTAACGCCGCACACTACCTGTAGTCCGGCCGATGATGATCTTCCTGCTTCATCGAGCGGGTCCTTGGCCCCGTCGAACGTGGATTCCATTCCGACCGCCTCCACCCCTCGTGATGCTGACGACGCCAAGGTGGGATCCCAGGAGGGGACCCATCAGGAGGAGGCTCCGAGGTGCCGCAAGGCAGCCTCCCGGACTTTGCGCCGACTCCATGCCGAACCCGCAGCGGTTCCGGAGTCCGCAGGCCCCCTTCATAAGAAGGGCAAGATTATGGCACCGGGCAGCCTCCGCCCAACCGAGGCGCCGGACAACTTGTTGGAGGCGCCTTAATGGCGCCCATCGATGAAGAACACCGCACTATCATGAGTGCGGTGATTCGTAAGGTTCAGCTCGCCAAGAGCGGGCTGACCAAGCTCGCAGAGCTTCTAACAGGCTTTGAGGTAAGAAGTTTAAAATATGTAATGTAATACCGATAGAGAGTAGCCCCTCGATGCTCGGTTCGTGTTCGAAAGAAAACCGGATTGAGGATCTAAAAAGATATACGAGGAGTGCTAAAAATTATGTCAATATGGGTTTGCAGGCGCCATCGACCTCGCCAGACCGATCAAATGGAGGTCGGTGTTTTGAAGCAGACTCGAGCGTCCGAGCGAGAGCTCGGCCTTGCCAAGAAGCAGCTCGAGGACAAAGAAGGTGAGTAACACCACTTTTTTAATAGAAATAACAAGGATAACATGGGTATTGCAGGGCCACTTAACGAGGTGGCAACCCAAGGAGGTCAGGTCCGCGCCGAACGCAATGCGGTCGCGAACGAGCGGAGCGAGAGAAGCAGAGGCGGGTGGCGGAGGTGCGGCAGAGGCCTGTGCCTCATGGAAAAGCATGAGAGTTTGGAGCGCGACTCAAGACTCGAGAGTCCGAGCTTGCCTCGCTCTGAAAGTGCCAAAGCTAAGGCCGAGGCCCATAAGGCCCTCCAGAGATTGAGGCGATGAAGAAAATAGCGCGGGTAAGGCATTTTTCATGCAAAGCAAGCATGTGAATGTAAATTACCGACACTTACCCGACCCGAGCTCTCTGTATGCGCGCAGATCTGAATCGCAGCGTGTCCGGATGTCAGCTGGAGAAGGTCTTCTGGTCTCAAGATACCGAGGCCGACATCCCGTGCTTTCCTAGCGCACCAGCTGAAGCAGCTGGTCAAGCTCCACAAGGTAGCCGAGAAGGCCATGAAGGGCCTCATAGTCCCGGCCAGGCCTCAAGAGGCCATGCCCTGGGAGCTACTTCGCCCCTGCAGGCGCGCGGCTGGTGGATGCGTCTCTCGGTGGAAGTCATCAAGCGCCCGCCAGCATTGAAGGTGCCCGTTGGCCCTTGCCCGCAAAGGTGCACCGGGCAGGCTGATGCGAGAGGCTTATCACGACGCCGCCGCGGGCAAGGAGTATCGACGCCCGAAATGTACTATAAGAGTGTCTCAAGGGTGCCCGCAAGATTGCGGATGAGTGCCCCAAAGATGTAATTATTGAGTAAACTCGCATGTGTTATCCTGCGGCGCTGAAAACTTTGTTCATATGCGCTAAGCAACGCTTATTGATTTAAAATATTACCTTCAGGCGCCGCTTATTAAATCTCGAGAGATGGCAAGTCGTCGGTTTCAGCCCCCATGCCACGAGTGTGGGTGTTCTGGATAAACTTGAGCACTCTTGTTCCCATTTTTGGGTCCATCTAGGAGGCGCCAACACAACGTAACAAGGCAACCGGACTTATAATGCTTGAACACTCTCACTTAGCCATAGAATTCTATAATTTTAAATTTCAGCGAAGCCCCTAGTATTCGAAGACCGAGTTCGGGCGCTATCCACGCCTGGCCGGACACAACCGGTTCTTCGCCAAGCGGCATAAGTCTTTAGGGACTCAAAAGACCTCTCGAACAGCGATCGCCTTCGCCTTTATCATGACAATGGCTTTAGCTTTCCATCGAGGCGCCGCCAGCTCAACCGGGCGCATCGCAGTGGTTCTCCCAAAGGCTACCTTAGCCGACGGAACGGAACGAAGGTACCAAAACATGGGAGCCGGGCAAACCCAACTATTGACCCAAGACATGATTCGAGCCGATGCATATAATGCTATAAGTTCGGGTGCCGACTTGTGAAAGTGTTCGACTTATCACACCATAATGCGGGGAACATAAGCCCTCGGTGTATTCGGCCGCACTAAAATGTACGGTGCAAGATGTCATTAATGAACATATATGTAAAAAAAGGTAATGCAATTATAGGCAAAAGTGCTGCATTGTTTATTCAAGGAATTCGCTATGAGTGCGGAACGATACAAATAGTGCGTAAGCAAGGGATTGACTAATTAAACATGTCTCTCCGGGGGTAGGCTACTGAATGGTGTATTTAACAAATTTAATGCTCATAATGGAGACCACCCGAGTGTTCGTCAGAGCCTTTGTTCCTCCCTCGGCTGCAGATCGTGAGTTCGGCAGATCATCACGGACAGTGTTCTTCCGTGAACGGAGTCCTCGTGGATAAAAAGGAAAAAAGAAAAAAAAGAGTGACACACTTGGGAGCCCCCGTGTGGTTAAGCCGCACTCTGGCCTGTCTGTGGTCGTGGCCCTCCCTATGCCCATGGTATCTCCAGAGCGAATGATGTACGCGAAGAGCTGGTCTTGCAATCATGCAAGGGTGGGGTTAGCTGCATTGCTACGCTGCGTTCTAACGTGCCGTGGTCTTGATTGATGTTACTGCGAGCGCTGGCCATGTCCTGGTCCGCTTAACGGCCGGACTCAAAATTGCCTTAAGAGGCTGCTTCAGACTTCGCCACGAGAGCCGCTGTGGTTCTCCGCTCGAGGAGCGTCAAGGTTTCGCTGACCGTGATGACTCCACGAGGGCCCGCATCTTGAGCTTGAGGTATGATAATGCGGCATCGCTGAATTTTTGCAAACGCGTTCGTCCAAGCAGAAGCGTGATAGCCGCCGCGAACGGGACTATGTCAAGATTAACTCGCCGAAATTATCCGGGATCCGAAGACCACTTCCAGCAGGATCGAGCTCGCATAATTGGCCTCAACACCTGGTATGACGCTTTTGAAGGTCGCGTTTTGTAGGTTTAATCCTTGAGGGTCTATGCCCATCTTATGCACCGTATCCTCGATAAAGCAGGTTCAGCCACGCCGCCCATCATGACTCTAGTGAGGTGAAATCCATCGCATTTATTGGGTCTAAAACCAATGCGGCGAATCCACCATGGACGGATATCGGTAGGGTGGTCCTTCGATCGAAAAGTGATCGGGCAAGAGGACCATGGATTGAACTTTGGGGCGATTGGTTCCATTATGATACATCCCTAAGTGCACGCTCGGCCTGGCCCTCTTGGGTATATGGGTTATGATATCATGTTTACCGTCCGCACTTGTGGGGGAAACCCCTTGTCCTCTCATCGCTCGGGCGGCCGAGTCTCTTCCTCCTCATCGCTATGCAGCCCCTTGTCATTGTTTTGCAATTAACTTGCTCCGCATTGTTGAATACCCAACAACTCTCCTGGTGTGATTAGCTGGCTTTCAGGGTGCCATGTATCCGCAAGAGCGGTCGAGTATTCGGGTCCAAATTGGACGGACCTGTGAGTAGTTCTTTGAATGGCTTCTTCCACGACCGGTTTAGAGCCTCCGATCCGGCGTTGACCGTCAGATCCTCATTGTTGTCGCCTATACGCGCGCTTGTTTTTGTTTCGACGCGACCTGCCATTGTGGTCCTTAGTATCCGGACTGCCAAGATTTTTGCCGAGGTTGTTGCTCAGCCAGCTAGCCAGCTGTCCTCTCCCACGCAGGCTTGGTCATGAGTGATGTGAGGGCTGCCATGGATTTCTTTTCCTATCCTAGGTGCCGGGCCAGCCACTTGTCGCGATGTTATGTTTGAAGGCTGCGAGGGCCTCGTGATCCCTGACAATGACGATTTGATTTTTCTTTGTTAAGAACCGCGGTCTAGAACTGTCTCGCCGATTCGTCTCTGCTGCTGAATTATGTGGCTTAGGTCATCGGCGCTCGGGTGGTCGCACATATGTGCCCGTGAAGTTGTCGAGGAATGCGGCTTCTAGGTCCTCCCAACACCAAATTGACTTCTACGGGCAAGCCGTTAAGCCAATGCCGAGCTGGTCCTTTTTGCTTGAGGGAGATACATGATGGCGTGAGATTGCCGCCATGGGCCATATGGATATGAAGGAGATAATCTTCATCCAAACTGCGGGTCTGGCTAGCCATCGAGATTCAATGTTCACGGGTTTAAACCCTTCAGGATTTGATGATCCATTACTTCGCCGCTGAAGCATAGTGGTGTGCGGCGCCTATATTGAGCAATATCACGACGTAGCTCAAGAGAGCGTTGTCCGTCAGTGTTCGCCCGCCGAGTTGTCAGATCCGCGCGACGGTAGTCGCCGGGTCACGCTGCACTGGATCCGTAGATAGATCTGGATTGTCTTGCCTTGTCCTCCAATATAGCCCGCAAGTCCGGCGCATTCCCTCGTGGCTTCGTACTTTTCGAGCGATGCCGGGGTACGGTCCTGATGGAGGGTGTCGGTGTACTAAAGTAGGGGTACCTTAGTATCCCGAACTTGTGCACGGGCGTGTTGCAGCGGCCTCACGGGCAAGGCTTTGCTTAAGTTACCGCTAAGTCCTCCGCCATTCATATTACTGCCATTCAAGAACAAAGTATTAACTAAGAAGACAAGGCCCCGGTAAGAGGAGCTTGTCGGGAAGGACAAGACTCGACAAGAGGAGCTTGCTGAAGGAAAGACCCTAAGCAAGAGGAGCTTGCCGAAGGCCAACCAAGGCACTTCGTAAAACTTGCCACGACGCCTGCCTGCTGTCTCCAAGAAGCCCCAAGCGGGCGGCAAGCTCGCTGGTGCGGCAAGACAACGCGTCATGCAAGACGCTGCCGCTGCAAGTGCTAATCTCGCACCCAAGCTCCAAATAAGATCCAACGACGCGGTCACCCCAGACTATCCTGCATAATCGCGGGCGAGGCGCCGCAGCTATGCGGTGCGAGGTGGCAAGCGGACTGATAAGGAGGCCATCGTGGCGATCGGTGGCACCCCTAATGGTCGCTTCCTTACATCGCATGCACTATACGGGCATTAAATGCCCTTGTCCCTCGACGCCGAGTTAGGTAGGGGACATCGCTGGTAGCAGCATGGTACCAACTCCTGCTTTTTACCTTTCACCCTTCTATGCTGCGCCACCGGTGACCCCCTTAGACTATAAAAAGGGAGGCCCATGCGCACGAGAAGGGGTTCGAATTTTTGTTCCAAGAGCTGCCTGGGCCATCCGACGATCCAAAGACCACAATACTACTCCACGCCTCAAAGCAAGAACAAATACAAACTCAAAGCAGAAGAGGAGTTTTATCTCTCCGAGAGCTCCGTTGGGTAAAATCCTGGCCGACCTTGATCTGCTTCTCAGTGCGCCCGCCCCTTGTTAGACTAGAAGGGCCCGCCCATAGGTGCTCATGTCCCGCAAAACCCCACGACATCTTTGGCGCCAGTAGGTGGCGCCGAGATTGTGCTAACCTCGATCCGGTCTTCGCGCTACATCAACATATTCATCGACATGCCACCGGAAGAAGAAGACTTCAGAGGTGGCCGCCCGCTCGCGATCGCCCTACCGGGCCGCCGAGCAAACAGCGGTGGACGACGGCGAGGAGCGGGCGCCGACGGGGACTCAGATCGCTATCCGGCCAAGGACAAAGCCCCGCAAGGTTCAAGATTCCACATCCACCGCACTCCTCTCGGGAGGTGCAAGATCGACAACGCCACGGTGCCCTAGCATCGTGCTCGCGGAACAAGGCTAAGCTGGTGGGTCGCAGGACGCCAAGGCCAACATGCACGCCAACACGCCGCACGAGCGCAAAGGCGGCTCCCAATGGATGCTGTGGGCCTCGACAAGTTTTGATTCCGCAAGGGTGAATCTATGCCACCACAAGAAGAGAAAGTTGGTTATCGGCGGTTGTTATCCGCAGAGCTCCCCGGAGCCGCCGCCAAGAAGGCCCCGTGACCAACACAGAAGCGCCGAGGAGCCCCCGCCCGGACAAGCCCTAGGGTTTGTTTCGTTGGTGAGACGCCTCGATAAGCCGTGTCCCGACACGCTGTCGGGAGCATCACGCCCGCGCAGATCCCATCCTCTGCCATAGAAGCGGATGTTCGCGAGCAAGATTTATGCCTTTAGTCCTCGCTGTCGGAGCTTGATAACGATGTGGACTAGGTGTCATTCAAAGAAGCATAGTCTTGCCGAATGCGTAGATGTAAAAGCTAAGTTGCCAAAGTTTGAGCACAAGAATTTTAAATTTCTAAAGTTATATCCCTTGAACGTCTGCGTTTTGTATGGAAAAACCCAGGCGCGAGGAATTGATTTCATGCTAGGTTGCGCTTCTTTGATTTGTTTCGAGTCCGCCAACAATACAAGTGAGCTGCAATCACCCCCGACAAGGTGTTTTGTCGGGCAAGACTGCCAATGGCTGCCGATGTTCCAAGACTAGCAAGTGTGCTTATGCCGCAAGTCCCTCAAAGCGTAGGGTAAAAACATACAAGGATGTAACAGAGTAAAGGATATAATGTAGCAAGCGCTGCCCAGACAAAGTTATATTACGAAAGTAACTTGTCATGGCACTAAGTTGTTCTCATAACTAAAATAACAAAGGACAAGGAAAGAGAAGAAAGGTACACCGGCACTGGGTCCCGCAAGCTAGAGTTGCCGGGGCTGCGAGTACCAAGATTCATCCCCGCAAGCCAGAGTTGTTGGGGGCTGCGATATCGATAAGTTTTTCGTCCTCATCATGCATCCTCTTATGGACGGGGAACGCGGGTTATATTCCTCGAACGATGCGGTTTTGTATGAAAAACTCGCGCGCTGGAGGGAATCGCTCAGGAGTTGTTGCCTTTGATTTGTTTTCGAGTCCGGCCAACAATACAAGCGCTACGCAATTAGCCCCGCGATAAGGTTTTGCCGAAGCAAAGACCGCTTAGTCAGGTTGCCGATGTTCCGCACTCGGCAAGAGTGCTTGCGCCGGCAAGTTCCCTCAAAGCGTAGGGTAAGAACATACAAGGCATAGAATCAAGTAAAGGATATAACATAGCAAGCTTCCCCTTTTTCATTAAAAAAACATCTCACTCGGGTACAGTCCATAGAGGATGAAAAACATGAAAGAGAGGATTACAAGTTTTAAATGCAGCTAAGGCCCGAAGGGTTACAAATTAAAAAGATAAGATGCCCATAATCTTTTTCCTACCCCTCTTTTTTAGGAGGTAGGTCAAGGAGGCGAGAAGGGCAAAAGGGGCGCCTAGGTGAACTACGGGTGCCAGAAGACACCAAGAGAACATCCCGGGAGCCGCCCAAGGCTGGATGGTGATGGCGCGCTGAAGCAGTAGCTCAAGACGGGCGGCAGGACGCCAAGACGCTGCCGAGGGTACCACGCCTCAGATTCGATTTCTGACGGCCTTTGCCGCCGCTCTTTTCCTTCCGCAGCCTCCCCACGCCAGCCGCCCAAGGAGACGACTGGAGTTTCAACGGGCCGGGCGACCCAGATGATGGGGTCGCCGGTGACGACGAGGCGACGCCCGACGCCTAGTCGGCCTGCCGCCTCGCTGCCGCTGCCGCTTCTCCTCCCGCCACTCACGCCGAGGGGGAGTTCGCCATCGGAGGAGCTGTCCACGCAGCATCTCGCCCGGATGCCGAATCCTCAAGACCTTGACGGAGAGGAGGTCACCCTCCATTAACTTAAAATGGAGAGTAAACCCCGCCGCTGTGGATGCCGCTAACGCCTTTCCACCTCGATCAAGATACATCACATTAGGGGCTGGGATATAACGCTGACTGCTGTCAGCTGATCCCACAGCCCATGTGCAATCTCAGCGCCTCGTGGTCTGCTCCATCACACAAGAACGGAGCTGGAAGCCGGAGGCGACGACGAGGCGCCTGCCAGCTCGACAAAGAACTCGCAAGGGTCATCCTCAGATGGACCGCCGAGGAGAGGAACTGCCGGCGGGGCGGGCGCCGACGCGCCGCCCGTCCGCTCTTCCTCGGGCACTCGACTCGGCCGCCTCGCCTCCGCGACCACGCCCTCTTCCCCTTGGGCTGGCTCGCCACCACGGGCGCGGATGGGAGGATGACTGATTGGCGATCATCTCGCCGCCACCGGCGAAGGGGCTTCCTTTCTCCATGGCTAATGAGAGAAAGGGAGAAGAAGATGAAGAAAGGAGGAGATGAGGAAGTGCGGTTTCAAGGCTCCCATCTCGCCTTCTTAAAGGAGCGAGGTGGGGGCTCGCCGCCTGGCCGGGCGAATCATGGCAAAGGAAGAGCAGGGTGGGGCCACCCACCGCCCCGCCAGTGATGGCCTAGTTTTCACCTCCACCGCCCACGCACCCCAAGCGCATGGGAGCCAAGGTGGCAGGGTGCAGAGCCGAGGTGACAGATGAGGTGACCTCGCCCGCCTGTGATCACAGTGAATGGACGCCCAAAATTGTGCACGCCACCCACGCCTCCCACGACGCCGCTGATTGACGCCTGCTCACATGGGAGGCCATGTGGATACGGAGCAGATTCGTTTGGGGCCTGTGCCGCCAAGATGCCCGGCAGACTGCTTTTGGGCCCGCCCAACAGCCGGCTGCACTGTATGGCCCAGTTCTGGGGCTCTGTCGGTGTACTAAAGTAGGGGTACCTTAGTATCCCTAACTTGTGCACGGGCGTTGCAGGTCTCATGGGCAAGGCTTGCCGGTGTCCGCCAAGACCCTCCGTCATTCATATTATGCCATTCAAGAACAAAGTATTAACTAAGAAGACAAGGCCTGCAAGAGGAGCTTGCCGAAGGATAAGACCCCGCCAAGAGGAGCTTGCCGAAGGATAAAGACCCCGACAAGAGGAGCTTGCCGGAAGGCCAACCAAGGCACTTCGTAAAACTTGTCATGACGCTCACAAGGCCCCCGGCTGGCGTGCAAGCTCGGTGCGCGGGAAGATAACGTCAAGCGCAAGACACTTGTCATGCAAGGCTGCCACTCGCACCCAAGCTCCAACAAGATCCAACGCACGTGTCACCCCAGACTATCCTGTACATTACGGCGAGGCGCCAGCAGCTATGCGGTGCAAGGTGGCGTTGAGCCGACAAGGAGGCTATCATGGTGATCGGTGGCGCCTTTAATGGTCGCCTCTTGCACTGTTATGCGACCAGACGGGCATTAAATGCCCTTGTCCCCCGCCACGAGTTAGGTAGGGGACATCTGCAGTAGCAGTTGTACCAACTGCTTTTTACCTTTTACTCTCTCTACGCTGCCCTGCCGTCAATTCTTAGACTATAAAAGGGAGGCCCATGCACGAGAAGGGGTTCGAATTTTGGTTCAGAAATGCTCGGTTCATCCGACGATCCAAAGACCACCGCTACTCCACGCCTCAAAGCAAGAACAAATACAAACTCAAAGCAGCAGTAGGAGTTTTATCTCCTGAGAGCTCCGGCGGGTAAAATCCCCGCCACCAACCTCGATCTGCTTTTGTGCGCCCCGCCTCCCTTGTCTGGACTAGAAGGGCCCCGCCCCATAGGTGCTCGTGGTCCAAGATAACCCCAATGACATGCAGGGCCTAGATGCTCTTCGCCATGCCACGGGTGGTCGATCCGCCAGACAGCGCTGGTGATGAAGGTTTGTATGCTTCCTCCTCTAGTCGGGGAGCAACTTATGCTTTGGGTAACTTTTGAGGGCCGCTCGAGTTCATACTTTTCGCAGCGAGGACCTCGGTCCATCCGTCGGCCAAAGCAGGTCTTGATCAGCTTGAAGTCAGTTGCTGCTTTTTCTTTAGGCTATTTGCCGTGGCTATAAGCCCGCGCTTAAAATGCTCTTGTTCGACGGGATCCTCTCGGCATGACGAATTGGCTGCCGTTGAGGCTTGCCTCGCTCCGGAGGGAGGCATGTAGTTTTATCCTACTCGCTTGCCGCCTCTCGAGGGCTGGCTTCGGCCCTCCCCAGGTGAATCTTGCCGGAGGGGGTTGTCTTCAGCACCTCGGGTGTTATTATCTCCGTGCCGAATCACCATTCTTACTCGTGGCGGATTTAGAGCGGCGCCACGACGCCGGCGCGCTGTTTCTTAGAAGAATCGCCCGCTGTTTCTTCGCCGCCCCCATCCTTTGGGGTGTCCACCATGTATATGTCATATGACGAGGTGGTCTTCAAAGGCCCTGTAGGTGCTGGTTTTGATCATCTCCGCATCGCCGCCCATACCGCCGATGTCTTCGGAGTCGAGTTCAGCATGTCAATTAGATCGCCGACAGGCTACAAAGTGGGTGGTGGGTGGGCTTTGAATTTCTTCGTCGTCCGCATCCCAACCATCCTGACCACAGTCCGGCCAGGGTTCTCCTGATAACGAGAGATGCTTTAGCGAATTTAGGATGTCGCCAAAGGGTGAGTGCTGGAACATGTCCACGGCGGTGAACTCCATGATCGGCGCCCAATCGGATTCGATTGGCAGGGGCGCGGGAGGTTCGGAGTCCGGCAAGGAGTCCGGTGTCTCGGAGTCACGAGCTTTATAAGGGACAAGATCAGTATTCGGCTCCATCGCCATAGAAGTTGCAACTCCCGAGGCGGTGTCCAGCCACCTGCCCTGATCTCGCGCGGCTCCGAACTATGGGTCGAAGCGGACTCGCAGTAGCCTCCAGCGCGTGTCCAGCGGCAGAGCTAAATCATGCCCTCATGACAGCTGACATGTTGGCTGTGGCTCAATCCGCTGAAGATCAAGTCTCGCGATGTCGGCCGTGAAGTTTAGGCTTACAAACCTGACTGATGGCCGTGGGCGAGCTTTCGACCGCTCCAGATGGCTGCTTAATTGTCCCATAGCAAAGCCGCCAATACTAAGATCTGTCCGGGAGAAAAATCTCATCTTGGACGGCGTTGTTGTTGATTGAAGAAGCCATCAAGCTTATTGGTGACGACATACAGGAACTCTCAATGAAAGCACCAATGTCGGTGTCAAACCGCGGATCTCGGGTAGGGGTCCCGAATCAGTGCGCCTAGGCGGATGGTAACAGAGACAAGGGACACGATGTTTTTACCTGTGTTCGGCCCTCTGATGGAGGTAAAACCCTACTCCTACTTGATTGATATTGATGATATGGGTAGTACAAGAGTGGATCTACCACGAGATCAAGGAGGCTAAACCCTAGAAGCTAGCCTATGATATGATTGTTGTAATGGTTATGTGTCCCACGGACTAAAAACCCTCCGGTTTATATAGACACCGGAGAGGGCTAGGGTTACACAGTAGTCGGTTACAATGGTAGGAGATCTACATATCTCAGACGCTAAGCTTGCCTTCCACGCCAAGGAAAGTCCCATCCGGACACGGGACGAAGTCTTCAATCTTGTATCTTCATAGTTTTGGAGTCCGGCTGACGATGATAGTCCGGCTGTCCGGACACCCCCTAGTCCAGGACTCCCTCACCCCTCACGAAGGGATCCGTTGGGAAGCCTAGCCCCCGAAGGAAGTGAGACGCGAACACCACGCTTTCACCCGGCTTGGGATTGGGAATAACCTTCCCTTGGGCAGGCAACCTATATAAATTTCGCCAAGTTAGGTACCGGCGCCTCTTAGCTTTAGCACGCCTTCTTCCAGAACGGAGGAAGGCATCCACCGCCTTTGGTGTCGAGCTGGACATCATCGAAGGTCCGAAGTGCCTGAATCTGGAGCTTTGGGTGTTGGAACTCGAGGCGAGGGGCGGATTCGAGTGAGATTGAAAGAAAGGAGTGGAGCCTTGGTCTCTTTATAAAGAGGTTGAATACCAAGAGCCTTCCCCATGACCGTTTGGGACTCGCCTTCGATAGAGGAGACGTGCCAACGGGCACGATTGGGTTACCCACGCCCGTATTAATGAGAATCCCGGTATAAGGGGACACGATCTCTTCTTTGACATGACTTGCCAAGGAAACCGCCTCGCTAAATGCGCTGAGGTGGGACAGTAAAAACGATTCGAATAAAGGCTTGGCCGTGGTGTGATGTCACGCCATGAAATACGTCAGCAGGTTGAATTTGTGTAATTATTATTCACTCTATGGTGGTATGTGGAACTTATTTTGCAGAGCCGAACACTGTCCTTGTGTTCAAAATCTTCTATGAAGTATTCGGAGGAGGAACTCGCTTTGCAATGCCGAAGACAATATGCGCGCCGGACTCGTCCTCATTGAAGCCTAGTTCAAGGTCTACTAAGGGAGTCCTGGATTAGGGGATGTCCAGATGGCCGGACTATAGCCTTTGGCCGGACTCCTGGACTATGAAGATACAAGATTGAAGACTTCGTCCCGTGTCCGGATGGGACTTTCCTTGGCGTGGAAGGCAAGCTTGGCGATACGGATATGTAGATCTCCTACCATTGTAACCGACTCTGTGTAACCCTAACCCTCTTCGGTGCTATATAAACCGGATGGTTTTAGTCCGTAGGACAGAACAACAATCACACCATAGTCTAGCTTCTAGGGTTTAGCCTCTTTGATCTCGTGGTAGATCTACTCTTGTACTACCCATATCATCAATATCAATCAAGCAGGAGTAGGGTTTTACCTCCATCGATTTAACGCCCAGGATTCGATGCGCCAGGTGTCTGCCAGCTATTCACCGTCATTGCCATGTCATTTGCTTGCGTGTTGCATTTGGCCATGTAATCATGTGCATCTCATTTTGCATACATGTTCGTCTCATGCATCCGAGCATTTTCCCCGTTGTCCGTTTTGCAATCCGGCACTCCTATGTCCTCCGGCACCCCCTTTTGCCTCTTTTCATGTGCGGGTGTTAAATGTTCTCGGAATGGACCGAGGTTTCCCAAGAGGCCTTGGTATAGCACCGGTAGACCGCCTGTCAAATTTCGTGCCATTTGGAGGTCGTTTGATACTCCAACGGTTAACCGGGTAACCGTAAAAGCCTCTTTTGTCTTGCAGCCCAACACCCCTTCCAAAGTGGCCCAAAACCCATCCAAATCCCCTCCATGCTCTCGGTCGTTCGATCACGATCGTGTGGGCGAAAACCGCTCCTCATTTGGACACTCCTAGCTCCCTCTACCTATTAATATGCCTCCCCATCCGAAATTCTCGGGCAAACCCTAGTCTCCTCCTCCTCTCGCTCATGGACATGTCCACAAGACCGCCGGACGATTCCCCGCCGCCGTCCGCCCTCTCCGCACCGCCACGTGTCCCCCCTGCCCTCTCTCTCTCAAGGCCCGTTCTGGGGCCCATCCGGGCCCTCCTGCCCATGCGCGCCACCCGACCCACCTGCCGCTGCCGCCAGCTGGACGCCACAAGGCAGGCTGTGTACACGCCTGCTGCTGGCTGCTGGCCGGCCTCGCCTCGCCGCCAGATTCGCTTCGCCAGACGCTTTCGCCGGGCGCTGCTGCCCCCGCTTTACGCTCCGGCTCGCTGCTGCTGCCTCGCCGCCGGCTGGCCATCGCCGGCGGCAGCCGTCCGGCGGCTCGGCGCCCGAGCTTGAGCGAGCTCGTGTGGTCGCCGATCCGCGGCTCGCAGCGCCGCCTGGTGTCGCTGCACCGCCACCTGCTGCCGCTTCTCCGCCGCCTCCTCCCGCCCAAGGCCAGCTCGGGCGAGAGTCTCGACCGCCGATCTCGATCTCGACGGTTGACTTTCTTCCCACCCCCCTCATTTTTCTCCAAGTCCCCGAAATTTGCATATTCTGGAGCCATCTTTGACATGCCATAACTCCATGTACACTGCTCCGTTTCATGCATATAATATGTCGAATTGTTCGCCATGAGATGCTCTTCATTTCATTCCATTATACCATGTTCATTTGAGCTCATCTTGATGCCTGAATCATCGTTGCAAGAGTGCTATATGATGTTAATCTGCTGAAACTGTTATAACTTGATGATTTGTCTTTTTCGTTGCATTTTGTGTGTGCATCCTATGAGGTTGATGTCTACATGTGTTTTGAACTATGTCATTCCATCTTTACATGGGTGCTATCCATGTATTTTTGTGAGTCCTTTACTGAGTGCATCGAGCTCGTGAAGTAGGGTACTTGATGTTGCTGTTTTGCTAGACTGATTCTGTTATATTATGATGCTATGTAAACCTGCTGCTACAAGTCATTCTATGCATAATCTGGAGATGTTCACTAAGGATGTTTTGTTATACATGTCATGCTATATCCATTCATGCCCCTGGTTGAATTTATATCCTGCTGTAACTTGTTATCTTGCCCTCAAAACTGCTAAATAATGTTGCTGTCAGCCTGTTAACATTAAGTCCAGTTTTGCCATGAGCTTTGCTAGTGATCCATGCACGCTATAAACTTGCTCTTGCCATGCTTAGCTCCATAAACATGTCTTCTTACTGTTGGTTGCCTTGCCATGCAACGTATTGCTCTGTGGTGAGTGGTTCAAGCTCACCAACATGTCTACTTATTGTTGTTTCTGCCATGTATGAATCTTTCATATAACTTGCTGTGTTTACATGGGTGCCATCATATTTTCTGTGCCCTTTTGGCTCATGGTCAGTAAGGGACTTTTGTTCTATGAAATTAGTAGGTTCATGCCATGCCTTTGTTTGCCATGTTAAGTTCCTGTAGCACGTCGTTTGATAGCTCTAAACATTGCAACCTGATGTTATTCCTGTTAAGTCTGAAACTGTTATATTTTGCAATCTTGCCATGTCCTTTTGAGCATGTTCTAGTTGTTTCTGGAGATAGATCAGTGTTCACGTTTTGTCATGCTTTACCTGTACTTCATGCCCATGCCTTTTTTTATTATGTTGAGGAGCTGTAGCTTACTGTTTTGATGCTTGTTAGATGCCTAGTTGCTGTTTTGGGCAGATTGTTGTTGTAACTTGTATAGAGTGTATGTGTTGAACCGTTGCTCCGATTTGAGTGTGCTCTGTATGAAACTTGCTTAGAATTGCATGTAGTTTCGTATTATCATGTTGCATCCTTGTTTTGAGGTGTTTGCTTGATGTTTAGATGCATTTAGCATCAATGCCATGTTTAACTTGTTTTGCTCATATCTTCTAGGCCAGAGTCTCAACTAAATGAACTTTATATGTAACTTGACTAGAATTTCGTGTAGATCATCTTGGTGCATCTTAACTTGCTGTTTAACTACTTGAACTTAAGGTTTATTCAATTCTGGTCCAATTTCGAAATTTTCATATGAGGACTTACCGGAATTGTTATATGTTGTTTCCGGCCTCATTTAAACTTGCCTTGATGTGTTGTTCTTGTTTGTATCATCTCTTGCCATGAGTAGCCTCATCTAGCTTTGTCATGCATCATGCTTGGTTGAGCATCATGCCTTGTCATGTGTGGTGTGTTTACCATGTTGTGTGCTTCTTCTCGATAGTTCATGTTTCGTTGCGATTGTGAGGATGCGTTCGTCTACGTGTGGTTTTTCTTCGTGGCTTCATCTTCTTCATGGACTCGTTCTTCTTCCTTGCGGGATTTCAGGCAAGATGACCGCTACACTGGATCTCACTACTATCATTGCTATGCAAGTTGCTTCGCTCTATCGCTTTGCTGTGCTACCTATCATTTGCTCTTCAAGCCTCCCAATTTGCCATGTCAGCCTCTAACCTTTGTCACCCTTCCTAGCAAACTGTTGCTTAGTTATGTTACCGCTTTGCTCAGCCCCTCTTATAGCATTGTTAGTTGCAGGTGAAGTTGAAGATTGCTCTATGATGGACAGGATTATGTTGGGATATCACAATATCTCTTATATTATTAATGCATCTATATATTTGGTAAAGGGTGGAAGGCTCGGCCTTATGCATGGTGTTTTGTTCCACTCTTGCCGCCTCTAGTTTCCGCTGCATCGGTGTTATGTTCCCGGATTTTATGCTCCTTACGGTCGGGTGATTTATGGGACCCCTTGACATCGCTTTGAATAAAACTCCTCCGCAAGGCCCAACCTTGGTTTTACCATTTGCCTCAACACCACCTACCTTTCCCTTGGGAGTAATTAACTCAAGGGTCATCTTTTATTTTAGCCCCCGGCCAATGCTTTCTAAGTGTTGGTCCGAACCGAGCTACTCATGGGCCCCTCGGGCAACTCGAGGTCTGGTTTTACTCAGAATTTGCCTCATCCGTGTTGCCTCGAGAACGAGATATGTGCAGCTCCTATCGGGATTGTCGACGATCGGGCGGTCTTGCTGGTCTTGTTTTACCATTGTCGAAATGTCTTGTAAACCGATTCCAAGACTGATCGGGTCTTCCCGGAGAAGGTATATCCTTCGTTGATCGCGAGAGCTTATCATGGGTTGTTGGACACCCTCGCAGGTATAAAGTTTCGAGAGCCGTGTCCGCGGTTATGTGGCGATGGGAATTTGTTAATGTCCGTTGTAGATAACTTGACACCAGATCCGAATTAAACGTGATCAACCGCAAGGTGTAGCCGTGATGGTCCTTTTCGCGGAGTCCGTGAAGTGAACACGGTTTTGGGTTATGTTTGACGTAAGTAGGAGTTCAGGATCACCTCTTGATCATTTTTAGTTGATGACCGTTCCTTTGCTTCTCTTCTCGCTCTTGTTTGCGTATGTTAGCGACCATATATGCTTAGTCGCTGCTGCAACCTCACCACTTTACCCCTTCCTTACCCATTAAGCTTTGCTAGTCCCGATACCCATGGTAATGGGATTGCCGAGTCCTCGTGGTTTCACGTGATTACTACAACAACAAATTGCAGTGCTGTGTTATGCGATGATCATGATGCGAGAGCGATGCTTCCTTGTTTTGGATTTCTTCTTCTGCTTCTTCTTCGATCAGGGGATAGGTTCCAGGTCGGCAGCCTAGGCTAGCAGGGTGGATGTCGTTTGAGTTTCTTTTTGTGTTTCATCCGTAATCGGATGGTGCTCTTATGTAATATGATGTTGTATTCATGTGGCATTGTATGCCTTTTGTATGTATCCCCATCTATTATGTAATGTTGATGTAATGATATCCACCTTGCAAAAGCGTTTCAATATGCGGGTCTATCCTTGGTGGGACCTTCGAGTTCCTTTTGGATAGGGTCGCATATTGGGCGTGACAATCGAGAGGGCCCGAACCTGGGTAAAAACATCATGTCCCTTGTATCCTGTTACCATCCGCCTAGATGCACAGTTCGGGACCCCCTACCCGAGATCCGCCGGTTTTGACACCGACAGGTCTCATGACCCAACATTCATGGCACACAAGTCAAAACACAAGCGGAAGCTTAACATGTATGAGTAAAGACATCTACAAATGAAAAAGGCTAAGAAGCCTGACTAACTACCAGATCCTGCCGAGGCACAAGATCGTAGCTGAGGTAACAAGCTAAACGTCAAAGTCCATGCAGAACTACTAGTGAGATTGAAGTCTCTCTGCAAAAACATAAATTAAGCAAACGTGAGTACAAATGTATCTAGCAAGACTTACATAAGGACTAACTACATATGCATCATTATCAACAAAGGGGTGGTGGGTGAGGGAGTCCTGGATAAGGGGGTGTCCAGATGGCCGGACTATAGCCTTTGGTCGGACTCATGGATTATGAAGATACAAGATTGAAGACTTTGTCCCGTGTCCGGATGGGACTTTCCTTGGTGTGGAAGGCAAGCTTGGCGATACGGATATGTAGATCTCCTACCATTGTAACCGACTCTGTGTAACCCTAAACCTCTTCGGTGCCTATATAAACCGGAGGGTTTTAGTCAGTAGGACAGAACAACAATCATACCATAGGCTAGCTTCTAGGGTTTAGCCTCTCAGATCTCGTGGTAGATCTACTCTTGTACTACCCATATCATCAATACTAATCAAGCAGGAGTAGGGTTTTACCTCCATCGAGAGGGCCTGAACCTGGGTAAAAACATCGTGTCCCTTGTCTCCTGTTACCATCCTCCTAGACGCACAGTTGGGGACCCCCTATCCGAGATCCATCGGTTTTGACACAGACATTGGTGCTTTCATTGAGAGTTCCTCTGTGTCGTCATCTTTAGGCCCGATGGCTCCTCCGATCATCACCAATGATGCGGTCTAGGGTGAGACTTTTCTCCCCGGACAGATCTTCGTATTCGGCGGCTTTGCACTGCGGGCCAATTCGCTTGGCCATCTGGAGCAGATTGAAAGCCATGTCCCTGGCCATCAGGTCAGATTTGGAAGTTTGAACTATACGGCTGACGTCCGCTGAGACTTGATCTTCGACGGGTTCGAGCCGCAGCTGCTGCCACAAGATCCTGCTATGCGATGGGCATGATCTAGCTCGTCACGGACAAGGTTCTCGAGGTTATTAAGTGTCCGCCCGACCTTAGCTCGAGTCGATCGCTACGACGAGGACGGGTGGCTGGACACCGCCTCGGGGGCTGCTATCTCTACGGCGATAGAGCCGAACACCAACCCTGTCCATTGCGAAGCTCGTGACTCCAAGGCGCCGGACTCCTCTCTGGACTGCGAACCTTCCGCGCCCCTGCCAATTGCCTATTGGGCGCCGATCATGGAGTTCACCACCACGGACATCTTTCAGCACTCGCCCTTCGGCGACATCCTGACTTCACTAAAGTCTCTCTCTCTCTATCAGGAGAGCCCTGGCCGGACTACGGTAAGCAAGGTTGGGATGCGGATGACGAAGAAATTTGACTCCCACCCACCACTCACTTTGTAGCCACTGTCGAAAGTTTAATCAACGTGCTCAACTTCGACTCCGAAGACATCGACGGTACGGACGATGATGTAGGAGACAAACATGAACTAGTACCTATAGGGCACTGGACAGCCACCTCATCTCACGATGTATACATGGTGGACACACGTAAAGGAAGCGACGACGAGGAACAACGGGACGCCACGAGGGATCATCCCCTCGAAAAGCAGTAAAAACGGCGACGTAAGCGCCGCTCAAAGTCCCGCCTCGACAAAGACAGCAGCCATTAAGACCCAGCCATAGAGCAGGGCGAACCGGTGGACGATGAACATGCTATCAAGCAACCGCTCAACAGACAACTCGATAAACAATCCGTCCCCGGCGAAGATAAAAGTCCGGACGATCTCACGCCGGACAAGTTGCCGGAGCAGAAGAACCTCCACAAAAGGCTCGCCGCCATCGCGCGTAGCCTGAAAAAAAAAGTATAAGCTCAAAACAGCGAAGATGCGCCGTAATCGATGGAGCAAAGTACTCAACACTGCAGACAAATACGGCGATAGTCGCCGAACAAAGAGCTACCCGAAGCGAAAACTACTGCCCGAATTTGACGAGGAGGCCGTAGAGCCCTCGCAATCAAAGAACAAGGACCACCCGGTCGGATAGATGACCCAATGGCAAACATACAGCGGCAAACGGCCCCGCACACAAGCCGGCACGCGATCCGTACATGGATTCGCATCAAAAAGATGGCCCAGTTAGATCTATCTACGGTCCAAGAAAGCAAGCTCTAGTGAGCAATGCAACACATCAAGTATCCGAATATTACGGTACACCTAAATATAGGGGTGCCGCACACCCCCTATGTTTCACCAATGAGGTTCTGGATTATGAATTTCCAGCGGGATTCAAACCCGTAAACATAGAGGCATCCGACGGAACAACAGACCCTGGAGTCTGGATCGAGGATTACATCGTCCACATACACATGGCTAGAGGAGATGACCTCCACGCCATAGAATACTTACCCTCAAGCTCAAAGGGCCAGCCTCAAGATTGGCTCAAAAGCCTCCCGAAAACACCATTGAAGTTGGGAAGAGCTCGAGGACGCCGCAAATTTTCAAGGGACCTATGTCCGACCTCCGGATGCAGACGATTTAAGTCACATAACTCAACAACCCAGAGATTCAGCCCGAAAATTCTGGAACAGATTCCTTACTAAAAAGAACCAAATAGTCGACTGTCCGAACGCCGAAGCATTAGCAGCTTTCAAACACAACGTCCGAGACGAATGGCTCGCCAGACACCTCGGCCAAGAAAAGCCAAGAACAATGGCCGCATTAACAAGCCTCATGACCTGCTTTTGCGCGGGAGAGGATAGCTAGCTGGCAAGATGCAGTACCAGCAACCCAAGTACATCTGAAGTCAGGGATGGAAACAGGAAACCGTGACGCAGCAAGGACAAGCGCCAGACAAAGGGAAACAGACCGAAGAGCACGGCAGTCAACGCCGGATTCAAAAGCTCACGGCAGAATCATAAAAAACTGCCCCTTAAGGATAAGAAGGACGAGCAATCTAACTTAAACAAAATCTTGGACAAGATATGCCAAATCCACAATACTCCTGGGAAGCCTGCAAACCATACCCACTGAGATTGTTGGGTCTTCAAGCAGTCCGGCAAACTCAACGCCGAACACAAGGGGCTTGACACACCAAGCGAGGACGATGACGAACCCCACAAGCAGAGCACTGGAAAACAAAAGAATTTCCCACAAGAAGTCAAAACAGTAAACTCACTTTACGTGACAAAAGGGAAAAACAGAATGGCACCCATAGAGATACACGCCATGCGGCCTATCCCAGAGGAGTCCCGCCATCGTTATTAAAACCAATCACCTTCACCATCGTGATTACTCTAGAAGTATCCGGAATGCAGGATGGACTGCCTTGATATTAGATCCGATAATCGACGGACTCCAATTTACACAAGTCTTAATGGATGGCGGCAGTGATCTAAACCTGGTATATCAGGGCACAATCCGCAAAATGGGTATAGACCCAGCCAAAATTCGCCATAGCAACACTTCCTTTCAAGGGGTAATGCCAGGCCCATATGCCCATTGTACGGGCTCTCTACTGCTAGAAGTTGTGTTCGGCTCACCCGACAACTTCCGCCGCGAAAAGTTAAACTTCCACCTCACCCCATTTGCAAGTAGCTACCAAGAACTACTGGGACGCGAAGCTTTTGCCTGCTTTTAACGCAATACCACATTATGCACCCCTCACACTTAGAATGCCCGGTCCGTGAGGCGTCATCTCCTTAAAGGGAAATATCGAGTGTTCCTCGAGAGCGGAAGATTGTGTGACTGCCTTGACAGCCACACACTAAACCAGCTTCACTAATCAAAGCACCTAAACAGTCATTCGCACTCGGACACGCTTAGACGAGTTCGCGTAAACATACAAGGAAGCTTACTAGCCGCGATACCCCGCACAAGGGCTCTGCAGATGTACAACAAGAGACAATAAAGCTCAATTTTATTCATTTTTGAATCGCATTTTGTTTATTTAATATAACTTACATTCTCGCATGATCTTTTTCAACTAAGTTCTTCTCTTTACGTATGAACACCTGTATACACCCGCCCGTGATACGGCACAACGGAGACACAGCCCGGACGCAAGAGAGGTACCCGTGACAAGGATTCTTTTCAGATTAAGACCCTGCGTAAACCTTTTTTACTGTCTCTTGTTGACACACATCCCCTGGTTTCTTGTTATAACCTCGGAGGAGGCTGGCATTTTGGCATGGGCTACGTCAGAATTTTGCACGTACCTGGACACCAGGGGCTTATTACCAAGGGTGTTGTTCGGCCCATTTTCATAAAGACCGAATACCTTAGGGAGCGTTTGGCATCTCGAGTTAGACCTTATATGCATCAGCTCCGAATCATGTCTGTGGTCAAATGTTGGGTTTGCCCGGCTCCTGTGTTTTGCTGCCTTACGTTCCGCTCTATCGGCTAAGGTGGCACCAGGAGAACTACTGCGATTGTGCCCCGATTCGGGCAGGGAGCACCTCAGTAGAGAAAGCCGAAAACTGACTATCATGATATAGCATGAGACTGGTCAACCACTCGATGACCCGCCGGAATCTTTAGGATTCCTCCGCCTTGACGAAGGGCTGTTTCCCGGTCAGGCACTTACGCGCCCCGAATTCGGGTGAGCGCGGTGCCCCTAGGGGCTATATAGTAGCCCCACTTTCAAACTCCTATGGCTAAGTGAAAGTGATAAAGCATTATAGTCTGGTTGCCTAGTTTGCCGCGCTACCACCTCCTCTATAGGACCAAGACGTTGGATCAAGTGTGAAAATGCGCCTTTTGCAAACACCGCCGCATTATCTGCATGGGGCCTGAAGCCGAAGACTGCCATCTTTCAGGTTATATACACATATACATTAAGGCCGCACAGGTGGTATTTAAATTCTTGAAGGCACAAGTATAAAAAGCTTTTATATTTCATCGAAACATCGTTTCACAATAAAACATGTTATTCGAACACTATATCCTTCGAGCACTGCGTCTCTATTAAACGAGCGCTCGCAGAACTTCCCCGAAAATAGTGCTCAACTGTACTCGGCTTTCGTCCAACTCGATGCAACATCGGTGGCCTTCATCTCCGCCCAAGATGTCTTGACACGCCAAGAGCCATCCGCGCACCTCTATGCATGCCGACTCTTCATTGCATTGATATGCGGCACCGCACCATGGAATCGCTACACCAAGCCAAAATAACTCTTCGCTCAGCCTTCGCCACAAAAGACTCACGACATCCTTCATGGCAAGTCCGATAACCTATTCAGCTCCACCCATTCGCCAAGCGATCGTTAATGGAAGTGGGCGCTGGATTATGGAACGCACACCAAAAACCTTTTCCATTTCGCTTCCGCTTGATCTCGGAAGTGTTCGCCGCCCACTCGCAGACTTGCCGCCAAGTCGAGATAAGCATCCTCCGCATTCCACAGTCGGTCCAACTGAGCATATTTAGGATCCATGAATTTCCTCCGCAGCAGAAAGGGCTTTCCAGCCGCGATATCTCCGGCCTGACGCAGCTCCTCCTTCATAGCTCTCATCGCAGAGCGAGCATCTCTGGCCTTGGTAGTGGCCTTCTTCAGGTCCTCTTGTACCGCTCGATCTTCTTTTCCAAGA
Source organism: Aegilops speltoides (assembly GCA_021437245.1). Taxonomy (NCBI): domain Eukaryota; kingdom Viridiplantae; phylum Streptophyta; class Magnoliopsida; order Poales; family Poaceae; genus Aegilops; species Aegilops speltoides. Next base: position 205,977,064 of record CM038143.1, read on the forward strand.
AGCTTGTAGCGGTCGGCAGCATTCTTCAACTTCACGGCCATCTCGGCCATTTCATTCTGGCTTCGGCAGTGAGTAGCCTGTTCGGCTTTTAGCTCTTCGGCTGCCTTCAAGGCAGCCACATCACTCTTTCTGGCCTGCTCCTTAGCTCGGGAGAGCTCCGCCCGAAGGTTCTCCATGGCAGTGGCACCATCTGCATCAAGCATACATGTTGTAATGAACGGGCATCAAGCTCCCTTACCAGGTGTCCGCGGAGAAATTGCATACCTTGTGACTCGTCAAGTCGCTTATTGACAAGCGCGATGTCGGCAACCGCCACGTCAAGTTGCCGCCTAGTTCGGCAATTCATTAGTCCGCTAGCCATCGACCCTTCGCCACCTACATAGGACGGGCGACATATTATACCTGGATTATGATCCTCGCGCGCTATCATTTTTGACAACACACCGAGACTCAAGGGATACTATCTACACAGGCGATTTTATATGCGGAACCGCTGAAGGTACATCATTTTATGCACTTCAAAACCTGTCAAGAACTTCGACGGCTTGCGGTAATCCGCCTCAGCGGATGAAATCTTTCAATCACCGCACCCATTAACGCACGGTGATCTTCTGAGATAGATGCTCGCCCGACCAGATCCTTTATCTCCTCAGACCGTACACCAGGTGGTGCCGGACTGGTCCGATGGCCTTTTTCGAAGGTAGGGCGTGGAGGGCTTTGAGGTGACATACGACTGCCTTCCGGCCCAGCCGGACTCGGAGAAACCCTCCGCGACGACACCTCAGGGTCGCCCGCCTCGCAAGACGGTACGGTAGGGGAGGCGCCGCTTCTATCATCTCCGAACGAAGATCTCTCAAGATGAGCTCACGAGAAGGGCTGAGATCCGAACTACAAGGTAAAATTTCGGTTATCTTCATCAGAAATAAGGCAGGGATATCCTTTGTTTTAACTCCCCTTTTTACTTACGGCTCGGTGGAGGGCTGATCCCCTTGGGGGCACAATGCGGCCGAGGCATCTCTCGGCGCAGGACCCTCTGACAAAGATTTCTTCCCCCGCTTTGAGATCATGGTCCCCGGGTCTTTAGAGGCGGTCCTCTTCTTCCCTTGGAAGGAGGGATTCTCGATCCCTCCTTTCCTGACAGCCTCCTTCGCGGAGGCGGTAGCTTCCTTGTTCCCCCCTTCGCCCTCTTCCGAAGGCGCAACCTCCAACATCTTGGTTAACACGGGATTCGGCGTGGTCTCAGGAAGGGGGGCCGGACACCTGATTAACTTTGCTTTTGCTATCCACTCCTGTTCAAGGGACAACTCTTTTGAGGGCAAATTCATGATAAGTATGGGATAGCGTGTCCGGGTATAGGGCTACTTACTTGAGTATCCGGGCGATTGCAGCTCATACCTGCGTCCTCGGTCAAGTCCGGACACATCGCTTGTGATCCGAAGAAAAGCTTATACATCTCCATGGGTGTTGCGCCCATAAAATGTTGGACAGCTCGTGGTCCCTCCGGGTTAAATTCCCACAGGCAGAGGGGGCGACATTTGCAGGGCAGGATGCGACGAATCTGCATGACCTACGCTACTACGACTAGAGTTATCTCTCTCTGTAGGAGGTCTTGAATGCGCTCGCAACAAGGGCACGCCCTGACGCCCCTACCAAGTCCTCTATTGACCCATGACGCCAGCCGAGGTGGAGGACCCGAGCGAAAGGCGGGTGGCGCCACCCATTTGGTGCCCCTGGGAGCTGTGATATAAAACCACTCTTTTTGCCATAGGCTGAGCTCCTCTTGGAAAGAGCCATTGGGCCACGGAGCATCAGCATTGCTGCTTATAACAGCCCCTCCGCACTCGCCTCCGCCTCGATCATCTTGGCCCACTTTGAAGGTCTTGAGCCACAATCCGAAGTGAGAGGTAATGCGGAGGAAGGCTTCGCATACGACAATGAATGATGAGAGGTGGAGGATGGACTCCGGATCCAAGTCGTGAAATTCCAACCCATAATAAAACATGAGCCACCTCACGAAGGGGTCCGTTGGGAAGCCTAGCCCCCGAAGGAAGTGAGACGCGAACACCACGCTTTCACCAGGCTTGGGAGTGGGAATAACCTGCCCTTGGGCAGGCAACCTATGCGAAATTTTGCCGGTTAGGTACCTGGCGTCTCTTAGCTTTAGCATGTCTTCTTCCGTAATGGAGGAGGGCATCCACCGGCCTTGCAGGTCAGAGCCGGACATCATCGAAGGTTCGAAGCGCCTGAATCTGGGGCTTTGGGTGTTGGACCTCGAGGCGAGGGGCGGATTCGATTGAGATTGAAAGAAAGGAGTGGTGCCTTGGTCTCTTTATAAAGAGGTTGAATACCAAGAGCCTTCCCCGTGAACGTTCGGGACTCGCCTTCGATAGAGGAGACGTGCCAACGGGCACGACTGGGTTACCCACGCCCGTATTAATGAGAATCCCGGAATAAGGGGATAAGACCTCTACTTTGACAAGACGTGCCAAGGAAACCGCCGCTAAACGCGGCCGAGGTGGGACAAGAAAATGATTCAATAATGGCTTGGCTGCTTTGTGATGTCACGCCACTAAATACGCCGCCAGATTGAATTTGTGTAAATATTATTCTCTACGGTGGTATGTGGAACTTATTTTGTAGAGCCGGACACTATCCTTGCGTTCAAAATCTTCTATGAAGTATTCGGAGGAGGAACCCGCCATGCAATGCCGAAGACAATATGCGCGCCGGACTCGTCATCATTGAAGCCTGGTTCAGGGGATACTGAGGGAGTCCTGGATTATGGGGTGTCCGGATGGCCGGACTATAGCCTTTGGCCGGACTCCTGGATTATGAAGATACAAGATTGAAGACTTCGTCCCGTGTCCGGATGGGACTTTCCTTGGCATGGAAGGCAAGCTTGGCGATACGGATATGTAGATCTCCTACCATTGTAACCGACTCTGTGTGACCCTAACCCTCTCTGGTGCCTATATAAACCGGAGGGCTTTAGTCCGTAGGACAGAACTACAATCATACCATAGGCTAGCTTCTAGGGTTTAGCCTCTCTGATCTCGTGGTAGATCTACTCTTGTACTACCCATATCATCAATATTAATCAAGCAGGAGTAGGGTTTTACCTCCATCGAGAGGGCCCAAACCTGGGTAAAAACATCGTGTCCCTTGTCTCCTGTTACCATCCGCCTAGACGCACAGTTCGGGACCCCCTACCCAAGATCCGCCGGTTTTGACATCGACAGTGGGGTTTAACTGCAGCAAGCCAGTTTTGACTCGGTGGCTATCCTAAACTACGACTGCAAGTAACTCTCTTGAGGTGGCGCACACGAGTCCACATATTCACCATATCAATACACTAGTATGGATCCACTCCCGTCTCCCTACGAGAACGCCATCCATAGCACTCACGCTTATCTTGCGTATTTGAGATTATCCACTTTCACTTGTCTATGAACTGTACAGGCAACCCATAAGTCCTTTACCACGGACACGGCTATTTGAATAGATAATGTTAACCCTGCAGGGGTGTACTTCTTCACACATGCTCTCGCCACTTATTGCCATGTACACGTCATGTATCTCGGCAACCTTCAAGCAGAAGCCTGGTGAGGGAGTCGGCCACGACCAGACTAACCACACAAGTCTCTAGTCCAGGTTTAGCGCCTATTCGGGTTCCATCCGCAAGGAGATCTGGCCCGGGTGTCGCTCACGGCCCCAAAAGATGTGTGCAGGGTTCCCAAGCTCACCTCGACGGATGGATCTATGCTTGGTACACCGTGCCATGGTGCCTAGTCTGTCCCAAGCCCACCTATACCGGGTGCCACCTGGTAGACTACTAACACAACCTACAAACATCAGAAACTAGTTGCAACTCCTGGACAGAGATCAGGTTGATTAATAAGTCGAGAGGGGCACTTAAGCATTCCAATGCGTGGTAGTAACTGTTCATGGATCACAAACACAGTACTTAGTTCCTGAGGACGGCTGCAATGAGACAACCCACCATGTACTCCTACATGGCCTCTCACCGCTACCTTTACCAAATCGTGTTCACACACTTAGCTCTCAACTGTAGGACATGTTCACCACATTCCAATTCATCCCTGATGAATCAGACCTGACTCAACTCTAAGCAATAGCAGGCATGACAAACAGGCATGAATGAGTAGGCACATCAGGGCTCAAATAACTCCTACTCATGCTAGTGGGTTTCATCTATTTACTGTGGCAATGACAGGACATGCAGAGGAAAGGGGTTCAACTACCAAAACATGTAACAGTTGAGTCGTTGTTGTCCTAATGCAATAAAAGAGAGCAGGAGCAAGAGAGTGGGATTGTATCGGAATGAACAAGGGGGTTTTGCTTTCCTGGCACTTCTGAAGATAGTATAGCTCTTCATCGGTGTCATCAATCTCATCGTCGGAACCACGTCTACTAAGAGGCGACAATTGCCGGCAACAGAGAAGGAAACACAATCAATGCAATGCACAATATGATGCATGCTCATGACATGGCAATATGAGTGTGTTGGGCTAATGCAACTACAACCAGATTGGTTTGAGCCATTTTGAACCAAAAGTTCAATCCCAAACTCAACTTATGAATTTAAATAGCGCCTTATCATGTTTTGCACTAAACAGCAGGGTTAAGTTGCTTTAACATGCATGAAACCAGTACAGATGGATAGATTGGATTTTTCTGATAATTTTTCATACATAACTTATTTCATTCTGAGCTACGGTTGATTTTATATGAATTTTTGAAGTTTTAAACATTTTCTAGAATTTCCTGAATTAATACAACGCCAGAAAAGCTTTTATTGCGTCAGCATGATAGAGCATGACGTCAAGAAGTCAATCATGCTCACCGATCAAACTGACGATGGGGCCCATCGGTGATGACTCCATTAATTAACCCCGTTAAAACCGTGCTAACGGGTTCGACCCATGATGTAGGGCCCGCCGATGGCGTGAGGTGGCTAATGGTGGGGATTAGTCCTAATGACCGTGCCACGTCGGCAGTCACCGGAGTTTTGCCGGCGATGACTAAATCCGACGACGGAAACGCCACGGGAAAACGCTACAGGGGATGGTTTCGGACATGGTTTGCGGCTATGGGTTGCTGGGTTCGCGCGCATCCAGGGGTGGCAAAAGATCGAGCTGGGGTGTCCAGAGGTTGAAGAAGGGGTCGATGCAGGCGCTACGGTGGGTCCCCGGTTGTGTTGGTCATCGAGGAGGGAGACGGAGCCGCGACAGTTCTCCTGGACACGCTGGATGGGCGAGGGAGGGCCGGTGGCCGCGGTGGTGCTAGTCGGCGGCGACGGCTGCGCTCGGGTGAGCTCAGGGGAGAGAGCCAGGGGAGGGGGAGAGAGCAGCGAGTGAGGGAGAGCGGACAGGGGCTTCGGGCGTCTCCATGGTGCTGGTAGAAGGCCCGGGGCTCCTAGGTGGAAGCAGGAGGTGGCCGGGGGCTCTTGGGCATGCGCCACGCCTCGGCAGAGGTGGGAGATGACTGGCAACGGGGCCAGTGGGCTGGGTTGGCCAACCGGGCTGGCCAGGTGGGCTTTGGTGGGCGCGATGTAAGTTCCAGGTGAGCCTCTGTTCTTTTCCTATTTATATTTCTCTGTTATATTTCTTCTGCAACTTGATGGCTTTATTAAAAATACTTAGGCACACTCAAAAATCACCAAACTGCTCATGGCCACTGTTTGGAATATATCCAACATGGAACATTTCAGTTTAGGATTATTTGGACATTTTAAATATTTTATAGTATTTAAATGCCCAAATTAAAATAGAGTATGATTTAATTCAGAGCCCAAATATGTCATGGAAAAATGTGCATCACCTCTGGATATCGTTTACTGTATTTTCCATAAATGATGAACATTTTTGAAAGCCATTTCAACTTACTGAAAATATTTTAGGTGAACCTAGTGAATTTCTTTAATGCTAGGGTTTAGGCAATCCCCATTTCAAATTCATTTGAAATGTAAACATGATGACATAAGAAACAAGCAAAGGCAACAGGGGCTGAGCTAGGGCTGTGACACTCCTCTTCTTCATCTGCTTCTTCATAAGCCACTTCTTCTTCAGTTGTATCACCGTCTTCTTCTATGATTTCATCTTCTTTGTCTTCCTCGTTTTGTGATCATATTCTTTCGGGGCAGGTTCTTGAATTGTGTCTCTTCCTCTTTTTGCAGCTGCTGCAACATCTCGGTTCCGTCCATTTCTTAGTGTTGTCAGCGACATCTTTGTTTGGTTGTACATCGCCATGGCCATGGTTTTCTTGTTCATGTCTTTTTTTACATGTCTTGGAATTGTGGTCGTTAATGGCATTACATGTCTTTCACATTCTTATTCCCAGTGGCCGACCATCATTGTCCAGCTCAGGCTGTAGCTTACTTATTTTGTCATCATTTTTCTCCTTGCATGCAGCCTTTTTTGGGTTGCATCACCCCCTTTCTTCCTTCCTCCCGTGTTTGAAACAGGAGGTGAAAGAATTGTTTCTTTTTTTATTGCACCAGTTGCATTGTGTTCGACATTTTCTACTTGCTCGATATTCTTGTCAAGCTGGGAATTCTCTGCTTGTTTTATTTTTGTTGCTTCTTCTTCTTCTTCTTCATTGAACACATCAACTTCCTCGATCAGTGCCCTCATATAAGACAATGCCCTGTGGTACCCGGTGTCGGACCTTGTCCCTCTGTTTGCAAGGACCATTGTAGTTTCTGACAGCAATTTCCTACGGCAAAATAGTGAACTTCCATCTGGTGGTGTTTGTTCGTAGTCTCTTCTGTCAAACATTGGATTTGATCTTGTGTTCCGGGTGTATCTTTTCATGATGTACGCCTCAGGAATCTTGAGTACTCTCAGGTGACAAAGCATGCATACCACATGGACGCAAAAGAGCCCTGCAGACAACACATGTTTCTTTGTTTTGTAAGTGAATTGCATGAAATTAATAAACATAGTTTTTTTTGTTATTTGTTCATTTTAAGGAAGTGAACTTCAGTTGGTTTTGTCAGTTACTTGTGCAAGTGGACTTTTAAATTTTAGTGAGCTTCATGCATAACTTTTAGAAATTAGGACTTTTGTGCTAGCAAGCTGCACCTGTGTGTGTCCAGAGTTTGCACTCACATTCATAGACATTGTTCATTTCATCGGCAACCACATGGAAATCATGCCTTGCCCAATCAAATGCATCCGATATTTTGTAGTGGTGCACGAGGTATTTTGTTGGGTTCTTAGGGCACTATTCTGCTTTGAATGCAGTGCTGCGGTAGAGTGTTTCTTTGGAATCTGCAAAAAAAGCCCTTGTGTATACTTCCGACAGCTAAACTTTGAACCCAAACTGGGTCATTGTCTTTACTTCTGACTGCATGATCAGAAATGCAGCGTTACAAATCAGAGATCTGAAAAATATTATTTGTTTTTGTAGTTATTTTAGAAGTTTTTTATGGACATTTTATACCTCATTTCCAACTGTCTCTGTGTGCTCGACGGCCTTCCTGGTCTGAATGCACTTGTCCACCTGTTGAGCAAACAGATGGAGATCATGTTTCTCTTTGACAAAGTATTCTTCAATATACGATTCATGCTCTCACTTCTCCTCGTGGAAATCATCTGAGCACAGAAAAATTCCTTTTAGTAAGCCAAGATCCACTCATGCCTGCCATCCCACAATGAATTCATCACTTCGTCATTTTGCAAGTTGTATTTCTGCATGAGGTCCTTCCATGCCCGTTCAAAATACGACGGCATTAGTGGGTGGTTTAGCACCATAGTGAATTCATCCTTGAGTTTCTCTTGCACCTTGTACAACAAGGCGAAGTGGTCTTTTTACTTCTTCATGATGTGCCACCGACACAACTTATGTAATGTATCAAGAGGCTAGTTTTTAATGCTGCCTTCATCGAAGAACATTTGTCTGAGAGGCACAAGTAGTTTTTCTAAGTTGTTTATGTGTAAGAAATACGGAAAAAATAGAAGTGTACCAAACAAACATAAGTATACATATGTTGTATTGTACCTGTGAGCATGCGGATTGGCAGCTTGAAGTTCATACACCTCAAGAATGTTTTGAAAACCCACTCGAATGATGGTATCATTTCATCTCACACAAGGGCGACAACGAATATGGTGCTCTATAGATGATGGTTCACTCCCACGAAGACTCCCAGCGGCATGTTGTCAGTGCAACAAACCCTGGGTCCGTTGCCCAGACCGTACACAAGCGCGAACGCAAAGATTACAACACCAAGATAAAACCGAGCAAGCAGGACCAGTCCATCAAAGGGTCCAAGTGCAGATAAAGAAGATCAAGATGAGATAAAGAAGCAAGATACCGCAAAGGGAAGAACCTCCCTTGCCGGCAGGCGAGCCTGGTGAGGTTGGATTTGCCCCGGAAGAATATTCTCAGATCATCCCAGCAGGCCCTGCTGGGGCTTGCGAAGTCCAGCCACTCCATCACTCCACCTCACGAGAGACGCAAGTCATAGATCAGTGCGGTGTCAATCCCCAAGATGACTAAGCGGGATGCTTTTCGCCACATGACAGTCACTTCCTACAACAAACACCTCCTTATGACACCCGTCATGAGACGTCTTAAGCAAGCTGGCGTGGAGCTGGAAAAATAGCCCGACAAGGGCTGCCGGGCATGCTGTGATGTGACACTAGATGACACATTTAATGCACCCCGGTCAGCCTATAGAGTTAGGTATGATAGCACTGCTTGTTATCTAATCAGTATGTAAAGACTGATTTGCCACTGTGTTGACCCCTTAACCTATCAAAGGAGGCCCATGGCAACCATAGAAAGGGTTCGCGAGGTTAGCAAGCATGGCCCCTTATCGGTGTCAAAACCGGCGGATCTCGGGTAGGGGGTCCCGATCTGTGCGTCAAGGCTGATGGTAACAATAAGTAAGGGACACAGGTGTTTACCCAGGTTCGGGCCCTCTCGATGGAGGTAAAACCCTACTTCCTGCTTGATTAATATTGATGATATGGGTAGTACAAGAGTAGATCTACCACGAGATCGTAGAGGCTAAACCCTAGGAGCTAGCCTATGATGGTATGAATGTAATCGTGATCGCCTTCTAGGATTCAACCCTCCGGTTTATATAGACACCGGAGAGGGCTAGGGTTTACATGGACTCGGTTACAAGGAAGGAAATATAATATCCGGATCGCCAAGCTTGCCTTCCACGCTAAGGAAAGTCCCACCCGAACACGGGCCGAAGTCTTGAGTCTTGCATCTTCACGCTTCAATAGTCCGGACGTTGTACACAATCTGGCTGTCAGGATACCCCCTAATCCAGGACTACCTCACCCCTCACATATTCATATGCTTGTAGCCACTTCGCCCCGAGGCAGCACTGCCGGGAAAGTGTGTTGCGCCCACCATCACCTTTTCCACCATCAATCCACCAAAGGAGTAGGGTTTTATGCCTCGTGGCGGCCCGAACCTGGGTAAAAACCGCCCGTGTGATCTCTTTCATGCTGCGCTATGGTTCTCTGCTCTTTATGCAACGTGTCCATACCCCCGCAGAACCAAAAGGGGCTCGTAGCCCCATAGGTGGCCATGGTTCCCCACGATATATTTGGCACGCCAGGTAGGGGGATCACTTGCGTGAACCTGAGAGCGTTGGTAGTGTGTCAACTCCATCATCACTTTCATCATTGACGACGTCATTGACTATGGCGCCTAAAAAGAAGCCCGGAGCTACAAATTATCTGTCCACCTCAAGGTCTCATCCTCTCGTGACCGCTGACATCGCAGGGAATGCGGGGCCGCACGAGGAAGTGGACGCTACAGGAGATGTGGTTGGCGTAGGTGACGTTGGCACCACCATTCCCATGGCCGAAGCGGAAGTGGGAGGCATCGGGGAAGGACAACATCAGCAACATCCCAACGGCCACACTCCTCGAGGTATGGGTAGGGGGTTATTCTGTATGCACCCACGCTCCTTGCCGAAGGGCACAGCTGTAGTGGTGGTGCACATTCTGGGGCAAATCGCAACCCTCCGGCCGCTCCCCTCGCAGGAGCGGCCGCAGGTCACACGCCACACCCGGAACGCGCAGCCCAGCCACGGTGCTCAACGGAGACACTGGCCCTCAAGCCCCTCCACCGCGTCGCCATGCCATCCTAGCGGCTGGTTCGTAACAGTGAGGGCACGGCGCGGCCGCCACCGGCACCGGCACCATCAGGAGCCGAGTGACATTGCGGTCTACATCATCATCACCTATGCCAAGCATAGCCTCAGAGGCCATGGCCCGGGCCCAGCTGCTGTTGAGATTTCCACCGGCAGCCGATCAGATGGATGAGTGGTGTGCCACCATCCCAAGTCTGATTTGTTTCCCCGAGGCAGGAGGACCACAGCGAGCTGGCCCAGCACGGCGTCCCCAAGTGATGGTAATGGCTCGTGCAGCTGACCGCACGGAAGGGGCTTCCCCCATGATGCAGTCCCCACCTTGGCAAGCAGAACGGGAGCCACGTAACTAAGAGCCTGACAATGTCTCGATGGCCTCCTCCGACCCTCGAGCACATCAAGAACCATGGCGAGCCCCGATCGGCAGGAGGAGGGAAGGCATGCGCCGTCGTCAAGCGGCGCCGCGACAACCACTGCCAACCCAATGGGTGTGACGGCCCCGACATCGACGAGCCCGCGCTCGGAGATGGTGGGTGCCTACCTTTCGAGGTTGGGTGCCCTGCCTTCACCCGTGAGCTGCGGCAAGTCCGTTGGCCATCCGCTCGCACATTCAAGCCAGAGATACCAGAGATGTATGATGGGAGACTAAACTTGGAAGAGTTCTTGAGCATCTACACTATCGCTGTTCAGGCTACCGGGGGAAGAGATGAGAAGGTATTCGCCAAGTACTTCCCTTTGGCATTCAAGTCAAATGTGAGGTCTTGGCTGATGCACCTGCTGGAGAACTCCATGGCGACATGGGCAGACCTGTGTCATGAGTTCATCGGCGCCTTCACAGGCGGCCATCAAGAACCAGGACGACCCAGCGACTTGCAGCTTCTCCAGCAGAAAGAAGGGGAGACTCTGCGGAAGTACTTGCAAAGATTCAGCAGAGTCCACAGAAATATTGCAAAAATCCACCCAGCAGTTGTGATAGTTGCCATCCAATCCAATGTGTGCAACAGCAGGATACGTCCAAGATGAAAGTTTGGTTGCCCAAGACTGTGAAGGAGTTGTATACCTTGGTGGACAAGTGTGCTCGGGTGGAAGAGCGGAGGAAGCTCCCTGGAGAAGAAGACTGTGTTGACATCAACTCAGAGGATGACGATGAGTTCACCAGTCAGAGGAAGAAGAACAAGAAGCACAACAAGAAACGCGAGGATAAGGCAGTGTTAACAGTTGAGAGATTGGGCACACCTAGTACCGGCAAGAAGGCTAAAGTTGAAGCTGCGCTGACTGTCGGGAGGCTACGGATGCCGAGAAGGCTGGGAGGGGTGATGGACCATACTGCATGATTATCGGACCAAGGGCCACGATCTCCAAGAGTGTCATCAGGTTGAGCAGCTCGTCAGGAAGCAAAGGGTTGAGTACGAGAAGCGTGATAAGGAAAAAGGTCAGAACGTTGCTAGCGACAAGGGTCGGGGCGGTGAAGCAAATCGCCCCGGCAAGGCTCCCCAGAACCAAGGGAAACTGGCCAGGGGCCGAGAGAAGGGAGATTGTAATGATGAAAGTGATGGAAGGGATGAAGAGGAAACTAGTGAGCAGGAATTCCAGAAGTCCACTGATGCCCTATGCATTGATGGGGGTGCATCTTTGCACTGCTCTCACTGCCAACTTGAAAAGTGGGCGCGTGATGTCAATTCCATGGAGCCAGTGATAGGTTCATGGAAACCACTCAAATGGTCACGCATGACCATCATCCTCGATGAAGAGGATCATCCTGACTGCACTACTGCAGTAGGGTGCTTGCCATTGTTGTTCTTACCAACAATCCGCAACCTCAAGGTCACAGGGATGTTGGTTTATGGTGGGCCTGGCTTGAATCTGATTTCCCCACAAGTTCTCAGCAAGCTCCAGATAGCAGAGGAAGAGCTTAAAGACATGGGCACGTTTCAAGGAGTCAATCCCAATAGGAGTCGTCCTAAGTGAAAGATCATGTTGCCTATGACATTTGGGGAAGAATTGAACTACCGGGCTGAGAAGATTGTGTTTGATGTGGTCGACCTCCCCCTGTCGTACAATGGAATCCTTGGGCGCCTGGCCCTGGCCAAGTTCATGGCGGCATCCCACTATGCCTACAACACCTTGAAGATGCTAGGACCGATGGGCGTCATTTCCATTCCATCAAACGGCAGAGGCCGCCGAAGCCGCAATGCCCGCCAAGGAAAGCAAAGGAAAGAAGAAGGATAGTAAGGACTTCGGAAGGAATCCGAGAAGCATGCCCCTGCGGAGTGCACAGCACCTGTTGATGATGTATCAAAGGGTTCCAACAACAAGAGGACCAAGGCTGCTACACACCATGTGAAAAAGTTCCCGGCAGGGCTGGCTGGTATTGATGGTACTTTTACCATCAGTGCCAACCTCGATGACAAATAGGAAAGCACACTCATTACCTTCCTATGGGCGAATATCGATGTGTTTGACTGGCAACCATTTGATATCCCCGGTGTTCCCAGGGAGGTAATCGAGCACCACCTTGTTATCTGCCCACATGCCCGACCCGTCAAGCAGAAGGTGCGGAAGCAGGCCTTGGAGCGGCAGCAGTTTATTGAAGAAGAGATCAAGAAACTTGACGTAGCTGGTTTGGTCAGAGGAGTACTACATCCAACATGGTTAGCAAACCCATTGGTTGTGCTCAAGGCTAATGGAAATGGAGGCTGTGCATAGATTTCATGGATTTGAACAAGGCATGCCTGAAGGACCCATTCCCCTTGCCGCGCATTGACCAGATTGTGGATTCCACTTTCCGGTGTGATTTCCTCTCCTTTCTGGATGCATACTCTGGGTACCATCAGATAATCATGTCTAAGGAAGACGAAGAGAAGACCTCCTTCATCATCCCATGTGGCACATACTGCTTTGTGCACATGCCTTTCAGGTTGAAGAGTGTTGGGTCCATTTTTGCAAGAGCAGTCCAAATTGGTTTCGAGCCATAGTTGCACAGGAATATTGAAGCTTACATGTATGATATCATAGTCAAGACCAAGGACAAATCGACCCTCATCAAGGATTTGGAAGAGACATTTGCCAATTTGCGCAAGATCAACTTGAAGCTAGACCCGGAGAAGTGTGTGTTTGGCATTCCCTCCGGTAAGCTACTTGCTTCTTTGTGTCCCACCACAGGATCGAAGCCAACCCAGATAAGATCAAGGCCATCAAGCAGATCCAGGCACCCAAGACAGTTAAAGATGTGAGACGTCTGACAGGATGTGTTGCCGCGCTTAGTAGATTCATCTCCAAGTCCGCCTAGCACGCCTTGCCGTTCTTCAAAATTTTGAAGAAGGGAGGACCTATGAAGTAGAACCAGAAGCAGATGCAGCATTGCAAGATCTGAAGACCTACTTGTCTTCTGTGCCCACTTTGGTTGCACTCAATCCATAAGAGCCGCTGCTAATGTATCTGGCAGCGACTAATCAGGTGGTCAGTGCAGCATTGGTAGAACAGCAGGAAGTGGAGGAAACATCAACCTCAGCAAACATCCCGCCAAGAGCAGAAAGAGAGAGTAGCCCAGCAAGGTCAGATATGGATCAGGACAAAGAGGAGCACGACAGCGAAGGCAACCCCAAGGACGCGGCAAGGAAGAAAGTGGTGCAGCGCCAAGTATACTTCGCCAGCTCCCCATTGCAGGGGGATAGATCCAAGTATTTTGGTGTGCAAAAATTGATTTTTGGCCTCATCATGGCCTCAAGGAAACTGCGCCACTACTTCCAAGTCCATGAGATCATAGTTGTCATGTGCTTTCCGTTGCAAAGGATACTCCAGAACCCAAAGGCTACTGGCAGAATAGTGGAATGGGCTCTAGAGTTATCCAGCTTTGGCCTGAAGTTTGAAAGCACGTCAACAATTCAAAGCAGGTCATTGGCAGAGTTTATTGCAGAATGGACGCCAACCCCTGATTAGAAAGTGCTGGAAACAGTTATTCCCGACAAGGAATCACCCCAAGAATAGATCATGTATTTCGATGGTGCCTTCTCCCTCCAAGGTGCATGGGCTGGCGTGCTTCTCGTCGCTCCCTCTGGGGAGCACCTGAAGTACATCGTTCAAATGCATTTTCCTTGGGAAGAGGCAACCAACAATACAGCAGAGTATGAAGGGCTCCTTGCCGGGCTCAGGATTGCCATAGAATTGGGAATTAAGAAGTTGAACATTCGAGGAGATTCACAGCTTGTGGTCAGACAAGTCAACAAGTATTACCAAAGTCCATTGATGGAGGCATATGTCGAGGAAGTGAGGAGATTGGAGGAGCGCTTTGACGGATTGCAAACTGAGCACGTGCCCCGTGTGGAAAATAGCATTGCTGATCATCTGTCAAAGTGCACTGCGCAGAAGCTACCTGTGGAACCAGGAACTTTTGTTCTCCATCTTACTCAGCCCTCTGTATCTCCAACAACAATGGCCAGAAAGAGAACGAAATTGGACTCCAGTAAGCCTCTCCTATTAGAACCCCTCAGGTCGAGCTGCACCTTCCTGCCGGGCCACTAGACCTTGCGTTCGAGGGATGCGCTCTCATGAATGAGGAGGTGCCGCTGGTCCTCGTTGCCGAGCCTCAGGCTCCAACTTGGGCAAGGCACATAGTCCATTTCCACCAAATTGGAGAACTTCCCCAAGAGCAAGAAGAAGCAGAAAGAGTTGCCCAGAGGGCCAGTATGTATCAGTTTGTCAATGACACTCTATACAGAATAAGGCCCAATTGTGTGAAATTGAAGTGCATTTGCCGAGAAGAAGGAAAGGAACTGCTGGCAGAAATACACAAAGGAATGTGCGGATCCCACATTGGATCAAGGGCTTTAGGTTGGAAAGCATTCCGGCAAGGATTCTATTGGCCCACTGCCCTCCAAGATGCGGTTGAGCTAGTCACCATAATGTGAAGCCTGCGAGTTCGAATCCAAGAATATCCATCTACCCGCCCGAGCACTTCAAACAATCCCTTTGTCATGGCCATTTTCGGTCTGGGCGCTCGATATCCTCGGCCCTTTCCCCCGAGCTTCCGGGGGATTTGAATTCTTGTTCATTGTAATCGGCAATTTTACAAAGTGGCCGGAAGTAGCTGCCGTGAGAAAGGTGACTGCTCAGTCAGCTATAAAGTTCTTGAAAGATTTGGTGTGCCGCTTCGGGGTTCCTGCCCGGATCATCACTAACAACGGCACCCAATTCACGAGTTGCTCCTTCATGCAATATGTTCATGCCCTCGGAAGAAACATCTCATTTGCCTCTGTTGCACATCCCAGAAGCAATGGACAAGCTGAGAGGGCGAACGTTGAAGTGTTGCGGTTGTGCTTGATCATGCAGGAAAAGAGGGGATCATTTACTTTATTTATAAAGAGAGATTGGGTACTTCTAAACCTACTACCATGAAGTTTGATCTTGGCAGACTTATTCGCGGGGTGGATGTTTTGGAGGCTTTGTATGCTCCTTTCACACATGTTGAGATCGATGCGGTGGTTCGTGCCATGCCACCTGACCGTGCTCCTGGACCCGATGGGTTTAATCGGTATTTCCTAAAATGCTGCTGGTAGATCATCAAAGAGGATTTTTATAAACTGTGTGATGAGTTTTATGATGGTAAGCTTGATATTGCTAGCATCAATGAGGGGTTTATCACTTTGATCCCGAAGATTGCATCGCCTGAATCTGCCAATGATTTCAGACCGATCACGCTACTTAATTGCTATCTCAAAATTGTCACCAAGTTGCTTGCTAATCGTTTGCTGAAAATAATCTTGAAGATTGTGCACAGAAATCGGTATGGCTTTTTCAAAGGGAGAACGATTCAGGACTGCTTGGCTTGGGCCTTCGAGTTCATTCACCAATGCCAAACTTCCTCGCAGGAGGTGGCCCTCTTAAAGTTGGATTTTGCCAAAGCATTTGATACTATTGAACATGAGCCAATGATGAATATTCTGAAACACATGGGGTTTGATGAGAAGTGGCTAGGGTGGACGAACTCAATCTTTGGTTCGAGTGTTTCGTCTGTGCTTTTAAATGGTTACCCCGGTAAGAACTTCATTTGCAAGTGTGGGGTCCGATAGGGTGATCCACTGTCGCACCTAATCTTCGTGCTGGCGGCGGATTTGTTACAAGCTACCATCAATGATGCTTTCATGTGACATCTAATCCACCTGCCTTTCCCATCGCCCAATGTGACTGACTATCCGGTGGTTCAATATGCTGACGACACAATCCTTCTCTTGCCTGCCTGCCCGTCCCAAGATGCCGTGATGAGATCTATTCTTGTGGACTTTGTTGTCTTGGTTGGACTCAAAATCAACTTTGACAAGTCAACGCTTGTCCCAATCAATATGTCCCCAAAGAAAACGGATGAGATTGCTCAAATCTTTGGTTGTTCGATTGGCACCATGCCCTTCACTTACCTTGGCTTGCCCATAGGAACCACCAGGCCAACTATGCTTGATCTTATGCCATTGGTGCATGGTGTGGAGAGAAAGATCTCCACGGCCTTGTCCCTGATGTCCACCGGAGCCATACTCACTTTGGTCAACTCGGCTGTCAGGACCCCGACTCAATGCAACATCGATCTAGCATGTAACACCTCATATCACTTTGCGGCCTCACGCACGGTATTCCCACGGGTGTCGCCTTACCTTTTCCCGGGACTGTTTGCGCCTTTTGGCACACGTATATGATAGTGTCGCTAGCATCCATATGATAAGGAGCCCGGCTGACATGGCTAGTCGTAAACCCAAAGTGGCACAGACTTACAGGACAGCATCCATGACCCAAAGATCGAACGTGTCGGTCATCAACGAATAAGTTCCGGCTGTAGCTTTGGGCTAGCAGACTTCGTAAACCGGGCTGAAGCGGGCTAACAGACTCCGTTACTCAACGCGTGACATTTCCCGAAGGATGATACGAGAACGAAGAAGGACACATGCCGGCCAGCCTAAGTGTTCCGGAGCGGTAGCAAGCTACCATGGCTCGGTGGAAACACTAGGATACATTTCCGTAAGAGAGGCTACTAAAGATAAACAACTAGATAGTCGATCCCACACATACCAAGCATTTCAATAACGTATACACAATATGCTCGATATGTGCAAATACAACATGGCATCACAACATGACTCTACGACTCAAGTATGTATTCATTAGGCCCGAGGAGCGAGATATTATAAACAGGGTCTCACGACCCAACATTTGAGCATACAAATCAAAGCACAAGCGAAGCTTAACATGTCCGAGTACGACATCTACAAATGAAAAAGGCATAGAAGCGACTATCTACGAGATCCGCCGAGGGCACAAGATCGTAGCTGAGGTAACAAGCTAAACGTCAAGTCCACGCTGAACTACTAGCGAGACCGGGTCTCTCGCAAAAAACATAAAATAGGCAAACGTGAGTACAAATGTACCCAAAGAAGACTTACATCGTAACTAACTACATATGCATCATTATCAACAAAGGGATGGTGGAGTTTAACAGCAGCAAGCCAGCTTTGACTCGGTGGCTATCCTAAACTACGATTGCAACTAACTCTTTTGAGGTGGCGCACACGAGTCCACATATTCACCATATCAATACACCACTATGGATCCGCTTCAGTCTCCCTACGAGAACGCCATCCATAGCACTCACGCTTATCTTGCGTATTTTAGAGTATCCACTTTCACTTGTCTATGAACTGTACAGGCAACCCAGAAGTCCTTTTCCGCGGACACGGCTATTCGAGTAGATGATGTTAACCCTGCAGGGGTGTACTTCTTCACACACGCTTTCACCACTTACCGCCGTTTACACGACATGTACTCGGCAACCTTCAAGCGGAAGCCCAACGTGGGTGTCGGCCACGACCTACCTAAACACTCAAGTCCCTAGTCCAGGTATATCGCCTATTCGGGTTCCATCCATGAGGAGATCCGGCCGGGGTTTCGCTCACAACCCCAAACGATGTGTACAGGGTTCCGTGACACCAAACGGGCGCCCGGTTTACCCGGCCACGTGCCTACCACATCACAGCCCACCCCTACGGTCAGCGCTGTCCACGGCCTCCAGCATACTACAAACACCAGAAACTACTTGCAACTCCTGGACAGAGGACAAGGGTGATTAAGAAGCCGAGAGGGTCCATTGGTTTCGGGCCCAATGCGTGGTAGTAGCTGAATCATGGATCACAAACACGTAACTCAGTTCTCGAGGACGGCTGCAATGAGACAACCCACCATGTACTCCTACATGGCCTCTCACCGCTACCTTTACCAAATCATGTTCACACACTTAGCTCACACATAGTAGGACATGTTCACACACCTCTGATTCATCCTCGATGAATCAGACCCGACACAACTCTAAGCAATAGCAGGCATGACAAACAAGCATGAATGAGTAGGCACAACAGGGCTCAAACAACTCCTACTCATGCTAGTGGGTTTCATCTATTTACTCCGAATGACAGTCATGCAAAGGATAAAGGGTTCAGCTACACGCAGCAAGTATGATTGAATCGTTGTTGTCCTAATGCAGAAAAGAGAGCAAGAGCGAGAGAGTGGGATTGTATCGAATGAACAAGGGGATTTGCTTGCTCGGCACTTCAAGATAATATAGCTCTTCATTGGTGTCATCGATCACATCGTTTAACGCGTCTATCGAGAGGGGCAATTACCGCAATCGAGAAAGAAACACAATCAATGCAAATGCACAATATGATGCATGATCATGACATGGCAATATGCTGTGGTTTGAGCTAATGCAACTAGCAGCAAGTTAAATGGAGTTGGTTTGAACACAGGATTCAAATTCAAACTCCATATGTGATTATTCAAATGACATTTAATTGATTTGTGCTAAACAGCAGCTATAAGTTGTTCTAACATGCATGAAAACAGTACAGATGGATAGATTGGATTTTTCTGATCATTTTTCATATATAATTTATTTCATTTGGAGTTACGGTTTAATTTCTATGATTTTTAGAAGTTTAGGACATTTTCTGGAAATAAATAAATCATTCAGATTTACTTAAAATACGTAAAAGCATTATCGTCAACCTTGCATCATGTCGACGTCATCTGGTCAACGAATGCTGTCGAGTCAAACCCCGACTGTGGGTCCGCGTGTCGCTGTAATTAGGCTAACTAGTTTTAGTTAGCACTAAACTAATTTAATTAGAAGATGGGCCCCACCGTCATGGAGTCGGGAGTCCACCCGCCCACACGGGTCAACTAGGGTCAAACGGGTCAACTCATGGCGTTTAACCGCCGGGCGATTTACCGACGCGCAAGCGGGCAGCGCGAGATTCGCGCTCCGGCGACCAAAACGATGGCCGAGCCCACCTACGAGGAGCTGGGGCTCGTGCGCATCCAACTGTGGCAGGGGGAGGGTGCGAGGTGGCCGGAGTTGGGCACGGCGTCGACCTCGGCGGCAGCCGGAGTTCGGGAATCGGCGAAAACGACGCTGCAGCGCACGGCAGGAGCAACGGGTGGGTGCTATGGACTCGACGCGCGGTTGAGCACGATGCGCGCTTCGATTGCGGCTCTAAGTTCGGTGGCCGGGCGGCGGCATGGATGGCGGCGGTGAGCCGGGCTCGACGGATATGACGACTACGGCTGGCCGCAGACAGGCAAAGGAGAGGGGAATCGATTCAGGGCTCACGGGATCACGCAGGAAGGTCACGAGCTTCGGGACGCGTCGGAGACGGCGAACCAGCGCGTGCGGCTTCCGCGACCGAGGAGGAAGAAGAAGCGAGCTGGCGATGCGAGCCCGCCCCCTTCGGGGGCAGTGGGGGCGGAGCGGCGGACGATGGCGGAGACTGTGGGCAGCGCGAAAGGCGAGGGAGCTTCGGTGGCCGTGGTGGTTTCGTCAAGGCGGGCGGGCGCGTTCGTGAGGAGAACAGAGGAGGGGAGAGCGTTGGGGAGAGAGGGAGAGGGCTTGGGAGAGGGAAGCGGTGCAGGGGTGCGTGGCGTTGTCCGGGCGCGTCGAGGAGTAGCCAGCAGCAGGAGGAGGAGGTGGCGGGCGCGTGCGGCGTCGGCCGCCACGCAGGCTTTGTCCTCTGGCGGGAGGTAGGTGGTGACTGGCAGGGCGGTGGGCTGGGCCTTTCTTTGGGCCGCCAGTGGGCTTCATGTAAGTTAGGTAGGTTCCTTTTTCTCTTTTATTTCAGTTTTCTATTTATTTTTCTGTTATGTTTTCTTTTGTTTAATATTCTCGCCACTGCTCAAAATTCAAAACAATTTCAAAACAAGGATAAAACCTTTGAATAATTTTATGTTGCGAATGGACATTTCCAAATGCACATAAATGTTTCAAAGATATTTGAAATTATATTCTAGTATATGAATATAACTCAAATTCAAATAGCTATTAATTTAAATTCAGAGTCCCAAAAATAAATCCTTAAAAATGTTCCTAAATTCTGGTTTTATATATAGCTCTTGCCAAAATTCTCAAACATTGCAAAAGGACATCTTGGAAACAAAGAATGAGATTTCCAGGGTTCTTTGCCCTTCTTTTATTCAAGTTTATGAGGCTTCCACTTTCCTCAATTCCAAGTTTCAGAAATTTAGACATGATGCATGAGTGCTCTATGATGCAACTAATACAAGCAATAATCTAGGGCTGTGACATCGGCGATCACCTCTATGCTCATTTATGCCATGTGCACCATCAAGCTTCCTTCGCGAGTGGTTGAGCATCTGGACAAACTCCACAGATATTGCCTCTAGGCGAAAAACACAGATGATGGGGTCAAATCAAATTCCTTAGCAGCGTGGGATCTGGTTTGTCGACCAAAGTTGAAGGGAGGCCTCGGCATAACTGACATCAAGACCCAAAATGTGGCTCTCCTCCTCAAACATCTCTTCAAGTTCTATAACAAGGAGGATGTGCCTTGGGTTTCTCTGGTTTGGAATGCATACTACCTTGACAAAGTTCCTCACACTTGCAACGCGGTTGGTTCATTCTGGTAGTGTGATGTTATGCTGCACAGCGACATTTTCAGAGGGATCACGTCAGTGGATGTTGGAATTGGCTCCTCAACCCTATTCTGGAAGGATTTATGGCTTGATGGTGAGGATCATCCTCTAATGCAATCCTTTCCTAGGGCTTTCTCCTTCTGCACAGACGAGGACGCGTCTGTGGTGACTGTCTTACTTGCCAATGAACCCAGCAAATTGTTCCACCTCCCGCTCTCTATGCAAGCCAGGCAGGAGGTCAGAGAGATGCAGTCCCGATCGGCCCATGTCCTGCTTGATATGGGAGTGGATGATGTTTGGGCCTGCTCCATTGCTAACAAATTCTCCTCGAAAGTTTACTATGAGCATTACTTCAGGGAGGTGGTGGTCGATGAGGCGTTTGGTTGGCTGTGGAAAGTAAAAAGCCCCATCAAATTCAAAGTGTTTTGCTAGCTGCTGAAGGTTGACCGTCTAAACACTAGAAATATGCTCAAACGCCGTCACTACAATGTTGTTAACAACAATTACGCCTGCCTATTCTGCGATCAGCCGCCTGAGGAGACTGTATAGCACCTCCTCTTTCATTGCCCATTCAGTTGACAATGCTGGGCTAGGTTGCGCATACATTGGCCTAATCTTGACAACCGTCTTAGGTTGATTCGCGCTGGGAATCAGCAATCGAGCCAACCCATCTTTATGGACATTTTTATGCTGTCCTCCTAGAGTATCTGGAAGGAACGCAACAATGAGCACTTTAGAGGGGTGCCTCACTCTATTGACTTTTGGTTGGCACGCTTCAAGAGTCTCGTGGAACTTGTACAAAATTGCAAACAGGAGTTGCAGCCCTTCCTCTCCATGTTCCTTCAAAACTTGTAAACCCCCTACCAGGACCCCGACTCAATGCCACACCAATCTAGCATGTAATACCTCATATCAATTTGCGGCCTCACGCACGGTATTCCCACGGGTGTCGCCTTACCAGGCCCGGGACCGTTTGCGCCTTTTAGCACACGTATATGCTAGTGTCGCTAGCAGCCATATGACAAGGAGCCCGGGCTGACATGGCTAGTCGTGAACCCAAAGTGGCACTAACTTACAGGGACAGGCATACATGACCCAGCAATGAACGTGTCGGTCATCAACGAGTGAATCCAGGCTGTAGCAACTGGGCTAGCAGGACTCCGGTAAACCGGCTGTAGCAGCTAACAGACTCAGATACACCGTGACATTTCCGAGGGGCGTATACAAGAATAAAGAAGGACACATGCCGGCCAGCCTAAGTGTTCTGGAGCAGTAGCAAGCTACCAAGGCTCAGTGGAAGCACTAGGAGACATTTCCTTGTAAGAGAGGCTACCAAGGATAAACAACTAGATAGTCAGATCCCACACATACCAAGCATTTCAATAACATACACACAATATGCTCGATATGTGCAAATACAACATGACATCACAACATGACTCTACAACTCAAGTATTTTATCCAATAGGCTCTGTCGGATGTTGGGTTCCAGCAGACCCTTAAGGTTCGAACTCTGGGGTGCGCTCGAAGATCTTCCCCCTACCAAACCACGTCCGATCGCCTCGTGAGAATCTAAGCTACAACGATGAACGACACGAGCGACACAAGATTTATACTGGTTCGGGCCACCGTTGTGGTGTAATACCCTACTCTAGTGTGTGGTGTGGTGGATTGCCTCAGAGGCTGATGATGAACAGTACAAAGGATGAACAGCCTCGCGAGAGGTGTTCTTGAGCTGATGTGGTGTTCTACTTGTTGGAGGATCCGATCCCCTCCTACTGTGGTGGCTATCCCTTTTTATAGAGGCCCTGGTCCTCTTCCCAAATATCGAGCGGGAGGGGCGCCAACAGCGGCCATTTTGAAGGGGAACATCTAGTACAAGTTATCCTGACTAAAGTTGGTCTTCGGCTGCCAAAGGCACTGGTGATGACGTCGTCTTGGGCTCCACGGTGACCTCCATCCTGCCACTCTGCTGGTCTTGGTCTTGTTGCACCAAAATGGCAACCTTTTCCTGATGCCTCGGTACTCCATGCATGTGCTTGGCCCCTTTGCACCAAAGAGGAAACAAGGACACTGCGCGGGCCGGCGCCCGCCTGGCGCCCGCCTGGTCTCGATCGTCACGGCTTGCGTCACGGGAACCTCATGAGGTACCCCTGCCTTGATCTCTCTGCCTCCTCGCGAGCCTGCCTGGCAAGGCCGCTCCTGAGGAAGCCTCGTGTCATCCGCCCCGTGAGGCTTGGCCCCTCGCGAGGGTCTTGGATCTTGTGTTGATGAAAATGGGCCATACTGGGCCACCACTCGAGCCATGGCGCAGGCCGCAGGCAGGCAAGTCTGGGTACCCCGTTCCCAGAATGCCGATAGTAGCCCCCGGGCCCAAGGCACGCTCGGACTTGGCTTAGCAGGGAAGCGAAGGGGCAAGTGCGGAGCGCCACGGGCCCCATCAGCCTGCGGCCTTGGGCGCCGCGTGGCGGTTGATTGGACGTGGGTGCCTCCGCTTCCCCATGCTGCCTCAGCAACTGCTCGACTTGACAAGTCCCTGCATGCAGAAATTAGTCATGATTACCTGTGATCATGGAGGCTGACGGTTGGCCTTCTCCGATTATAAATGCGGGAAGGCGCAGGCCCCCGCTGCACAGCTTCCTCCTTGCGTCCTCTTTCTCCCCATTCCAGCTGCTTGCCGCATTCTATGGCACCACCAAAGAGGTTGTCAGCCGCGGAGAAAGGAAAGGCTCGTCAGGAAGGGCCTGACTCTCCTCCGCCCAATCGCGATCGGGGTCGTCCCCGCAGGCATCCTGCGTCTCCCGCAGTGGCTCCCCGTGGTCGCGGCTGCAATCTCCCGCGTGGCGATGGGCACCTGGTGGGTGAGGGGAGGCGCGTCGTGGTCGCGCGGCCTCCTAGGCTGCGCTTCCACTTGGCAGAGGTGCTGTCGGAGTTCGTCGTGTGGTCGGTGGACCCGACCGGCAGCTGGCTCCAGCTTCCCCGCTTCTTTGCAGGCGAGCTCCCGGCCGGCGCTCCTGGCGGCCTCTGGCTCCGAGCGGACGGTTGCTGGAGCAGGGCCTCCTAGGCCTCACTGGAGATCTCCGTCGCCGGGAACGTGGCCTTGGCCCGTGGCTGGCAAACATTTGCCCGCGCGCGTGGCCTAGGCCGGCGGTGCACCCTGCATTTCAAGTTTGACGGCGACGCCTCCCTCTACGCGAGGTTGTTCGGAGAAGATGTTCACCGCGTTGGGTGCTTCCCCGAAGATGATGACGGCGACCAGGTGCCCAGCCTCGGCGCTGGTCGAGATGAAGACGAAGGTGGGCGCGTGGCCGGCGGTGTTCGCAGCTTGCCAAGCCTCGGCGGCTCCCCTTCGGATGGCAGCTCCTCCAGCGGTGGCCGTGACCAGCCACCGCGCCGCCGCGCTCGCCTTGATGGAGGTAGCGGGTCAGCCCATCGTCGCACCTCGGTGAAGCGTGAGGAGGGGTTCGACTGAGTTCCAGAGGCAGTACAAGCACTCGCCATGAGTTGGTGCCGGGCAAGCCGTGTCTATTTTGTTTTCCTCCCTTTCCTGCACAAAGAGAGAGTAGTGTGGGGCCCCGTAGGGGCGTGCTAGACTGTTGCCGTTTAACTATTATCCTGCTTTCGTTATTCCCATGTTGTGTTTTGGTGCGGCGTGCTCGTATGTTGGAACCACTTAGCTCGGGGGGACTTGCCACACTCTTTGCTTCTCGAGGCTGAGGCCTCGTCATGCGCCTTGTGGCCTACTAGAATCAGTCAGGAGAGGTAACTTTCGGTCTTGGTCGTGAGGGCAACCGACTCAGGTCCTGTGTTCACGTCGCGATGCCCGTGGGGCACGAACCGGGAGGTGTACTCCCGCGGTGGACTTGGATAGGAAAGCCTCACGAGACTGGGTCAAAAAACACTCGCAAGGGCACCCGCGCAGCCCCCTCGCGAGACTTGCGAAAGAGAAAATGAGTTAGGTGGGCGACAAAGACAGAGAATCACGGGTCGGGGATGGCAACAACGCTAAAAGCAACTCCAATAAAATTTCAAATAAGGATGAACAAGCCAACTGCAGAAAGCAAATGAAAAAGACGCGTCCGGCACCTAATCTAGTCGTCGAAGTGCTGCCACTGGGCGTGGGCGGGAGCCCCCGAGGCCCAAGGGCTGCTCTCCGGAGACTCCGGAGCGTGTACAACCCCAACTCATTATTACGTGAGAGTGTCACGGGCGGCGAGCTTCACAGGCATTGGCCTTCTTCACAGGCTCCAGGCCTTTCTCGGGGCGATGAGCTTCACAGGCGTTGGCCTTCTTCACAGGCACCGGGCCTTTCTTGGTACGACTAGCTTCACAGGTGCCGGGCCTTCTTTACAGGCGATGGGCCTTCCTTCAAGGGTAGAACTTCCGGAGGTGCTGGATGTTCCACGCATTTGGGATGGGCACCACCTCCTGGGTCTCCAAGCGCGCGGCGCCAGGTCTGGAAACATGAACAACCTTGAACGGGCCCTCCCACATGGGCGAGAGCTTATGCAGCCCTTCCTTGGAGAGCACCCGCCTGAGCACAAGGTCACCTACCTCAAGGGTCCTGTGGCGGATGTTGCGGTAGTGGTACCGTCGCAACGCCTGTTGGTATCTTGCCGCTCGGAGTGCAGCCTCCCAACAGTGTTCCTCCCCCAACACGAGATCCATACCCCGCATGGCGTCTTGCTGTCCTTCGTTGAAAGCCAGGACCCGAGCGAAGCGACGCCTGACCTCGTGAGGGAGGACCGCCTCAGCCTCATAGACGAGGAAGAACGGGGTTTCGCCGGTCGACTTGGTAGCGGTTGTGCGGATGGACCATAGCACGAACTGGAGCTCATCGTACTAGCCCCTGCCGCAGGCCTCCAGCTTCTTCTTGAAGGTCCTGGTTTTGCGGCCTTTCAGGACCTCTGCGTTGGCACGTTCGGCCTGGCCGTTGCTCCGTGGGTGTGCCACCGAAGCGTAGGATATCTGTGTTCAAAGGTTTGCACAATATGTTTTGAAGAGATTGCTGGTAAACTGCGAACCTTTGTCGGTGATGATGCGATTAGGCACCCCGAACCGACTCACGAGGCCCTTGATGAATTTGACGGCTGAGCCAGCTGGGATAGTGCGGACAGCTTCCACCTCTACCCACTTTGTGAACTTGTCAATGGCAACGTAGAGGTAGCGGTAGCCCCCTGGCGCCCAGGGAAACGGGCCCAGGATGTCTAGTCCCCAAACAACGAATGACCATGAGAGGGGAATGGTCTGCAGGCCCTGAGCCGGCTGATGAATCTGCTTGGCATGGAATTGACAGGCTTCACAAGCCTTCACCACCTCGATTGCGTCGTTGAGTGCTGTTGGCCAATAGAACCCGCTGTGAAACGCCTTGCCGATGAGTGTCTGTGAAGACGAGTGGTGCCCGCAGTCTCCACCATGAATGTCCGCCAGCAACTCTTTCCCTTGCCTGGTGATGCAACGCAGGGAAACATCATTTGGCCGCTTTCGATAGAGCTCTCCGTCCTGGATGCAGTAGGCCGTGGCCTGCCGCGCCACGCATTCTGTGTCCTCCTCCTTTTCTGGCAGAATCCCTTGCATTAGGTAATCTTTGAACTCCGCGGTCCAACATCCCTCCTGAGGCTCCAGCACCAGTGTCACATCCCTAGCTTCTGATACTGCCTAGTGTTTGCATCTTGTTTGCATCATGTTTAAAATTTTGAAACTTGAATTGAGGAAATCTTAAAGCCTCAAAATTTTAATTAAAAGAAGGGCAAATAACCCTGGAAATGCATCCAATGTTTCCAAAATGCTCTTCAATGGTGTTTAATATCTTTGGCAAGGGTTTTGGTCCAAACCAAAAATATGGAACATTTTTGAGGAATTATTTTGGCTATTTGGATTTAAATCATAAATATTTGAGTTGGACTTAATTTTTTCTATAAAAGAATTGCAAGTCCAACAATTCTGGAAAAAACCTGTGAGTAGCTTTGAATATATTGCATCAAGCCACATAAATATTTTCAGAAGCTACTAAATGATTTGGGTTGTGAATCAAATCAAAACAGAATTGAAATATTAGAAACAGAAACAGAGATGAAAAAAGAGGAAGGAAACTAACCTGGCCCAGCTTACCTGTACTTGGCAGCCCACCTGGCCAGGCCACCTGGCGGCCCAGTTGGCTGGCCCAGCCCAGCCAGCGCTGCCTGCTTCTTCAACCTTCTGCCAGAAGGAGAAGCAGTGCGATGGCGGCGCAGCAGCCGAACAGCCACCTCACCTTGCCACCTCCTGCCTCCCCTCACGCCACGGAGACGCCCGACGCGCCTCACTTTCGCTCGCTCTCGGCTCTCCGCCCTCTCTCTGCTCCCTCACTGCATCCGAAGCGGAGCTCGCCGCCGCCGCCCGCTGTTGCGCGCCCACCACCAACCCCTCGCCAGAAGTTGCTTCCGGAAGAACCGACGTGAGGCCCGTTCCTCTCCCGCCGAGCCACGCCGGCCGGAAGCTCCGCCGTCCCCAACGCCGCCGTCTTCCTCCTCGGCCGTCCGAGATCGCCGGCAACGCCACGTCACCGTCCGGCCTCCCCCGAGCCAGCTGAACTGCTCATCTTCCCCGTCGTGAGCTCCTGACCCGAACTCCCCTCTCTGTTTTCTCTGCTGCACGCCGTAGCTGCCACACTCGCCGCTTGCGCACGCTGCCGCCGCCGAGCTCCTCGCCATTGTGGCCACCTCCACCGGAGCTCAAAACCGAGCACATCATCACAGAAGCGTCATCACAGAAGCGCGTGTCATCATGGGCCAGAGTAACCACCCGTTGTTCGCGCCGTGCCTCGCGCATCGAGTCCGTCGATGTCCGAACTCCGCGCCGCCCGCTTCGTCGGTCGTGCCGACTCCGCCACCGGCCCCTCTCGTGTGCTTCCTCGATGCGCGCGACGCCAGCTCCACGACATGCCCTCCGCCGCCATTTGGTCGCGGAGGAGGAAACCGCACCCTCCGCCGTCCCCTCGCCTTGCCGGGCGATGAGCCGCTGACGGGTCCGGCGGGTTTGACCCCGCTTGACCGGGGTTTGACTTCCCCCCTGACTCACTGACACGCGGGCCCGGCCCTACTAGTTAATCTAGGATTAGTACTAATTAAACCAGGATAGTTTAGTTAGTAATCGACCTTGGGACCCATTGGTCAGATTTGACCTGGGCCGCTCCGTTGACCGCTGACGTCAGCGTGATGTCATGCTGACGCGATAAACCCTTTTCTGGATTTATTCTTATTCAGGAAATTCCAGAAAATGTTCAAAACTTCTAAAAATCATATAAATTCAACCGTAACTCCAAATGAAATAATTTATATATGAAAAATTATCAGAAAAATCCAATCTATCCATCTGTACCATTTTCATGCATGTTAGAACAACTTATGACTACTGTTTAGGACAAATCATATTAAGGGCATTTAAACCATCACATATGGAGTTTGAATTTGAATCTTTGATTCAAACCAACTTCATTTAACCTCGTGCTAGTTGCATTAGCTCAAAACACAGCATATTGCCATGTCACGATCATGCATCATATTGTGCATTGCATTGATTGTGTTCTTCCTTGTTTGTCGGTGTTTGTCCCTCTCGATGAGACGCATCGGCGATGAGATCGATGACACCGATGAAGAGATATACTATCTTGAAGTGCCGTGCAAGCAAAACCCCTTGTTCATTCCGATACCATCCCACTCTCTCGCTTCGCTCTATTTTCTGCATTAGGACAACAACGATACAACTGTTACATGCTGCGGTAGTTGAACCCCTTTATCCTCTCGCATGACTCGTCATTCCACAAGAATAGATGAAACCCACTAGCATGACTAGGAGTTGTTTGAGCCCTGATGTGCCTACTCATTCATGCTTGTTTGTCATGCCTGCTATTGCTTAGAGTTGTGTCAGTCCGATTCATCGGGAATGAATCGGAGGTGTGTGAACATGTCCCTCTTGTTGAGAGCTAAATGTGTGAACACGATTTGGTAAAGGTAGCGGTGAGAGGCCATGTAGGAGTACATGGTGGGTTGTCTCATTGCAGCCGCCCTCGTGAACTGAGTTCTGTGTTTGTGATCCATGAACAGTTACTACCACACATTGGGTTCCGATAACTCGACCCTCTCGACTTCTTAATCACACTTGTTCTTTGTCCAGAGTTGCAACTAGTTTCGGTGTTTGTAGGTAGTGTTAGTAGTCTACCAAGTGGCACCCTGCATGTGGGCTTGGGATGACTAGGCACAAGGGCACGGTGTACCAAGTGGCACCGGATGGTGGGCTTGGGAACCCTGCTCACATCGTTTGGGGCCGTGAGCGACACCCCACCGGATCTCCTTGCGGATGGAACCCGAATAGGCGATAAACACCGACGAGAGACTTGAGTGTTTAGGTAGGCGTGGCCGACTCCTCGCCCGCTTCCGCTTGAAGGTTGCCGAGGTACATGACATGTCTGTAGGCGATAAGTGGCGAGAGCGTGTGTGAAGAAGTACACCCCTGCAGGGTTATCATTATCTATTCGAATAGCCGGATTCCTCGGATATGGAAACTTGGACCCCTTGCATAGTTCATAGACAAGTGAAAGTGGATACTCTAAAATGTGCAAGATAAGCGTGAGTGCTATGGATGGCGTTCTCGTAGGGAGACGGGAGCGGATCCATAGTGGTGTATTGATATGGTGAATATGTGGACTCGCAGCGCCACCTCAAAAGAGTTACTTGCAAATGTAGTTCAGATAGCCACCGAGTCAAAGCTGGCTTGTGCAGTCAAACTCCACCATCCCTTTGTTGATAATGATGCATATGTAGTTAGTTCGATGTAAGTCTTGCTGGGTACATTTGTACTCACGTTTGCCTATTTTATGTTTTTGCGAGAGACTTGATCTCACTAGTAGTTCCACGTGGACTTGACGCTTAGCTTGTTACCTCAGCTACGATCTTGTGCCCTCGGCAGATCTCGTAGTTAGTCGCTTCTCAGCCTTTTCCATTTGTAGTTGTCTACTCGGACATGTTAAGCTTCCGCATGTGCTTTGATTTGTATGCTCTGAATGTTGGGTCATGAGACCTATGTTTGTAATATCTCGCTCCTCGAGCCTAATGAATAAATACTTGAGTCGAGAGTCATGTTGTGATGCCATGTTGTATTTGCACATATCGAGCATATTGTGTGTATGTTATTGAAATGCTTGGTATGTGTGGGATCCGACTATCTAGTTGTTTATCTTTAGTAGCCTCTCTTAGGAAAATGTCTCCTAGTGTCTCCACCGAGCCATGGTAGCTTGCTACCGCTCGGAACACTTAGGCTGGCCGGCATGTGTCCTTCTTCGTTCTCAGTATACATCCTTCGGGAAATGTCACGCGATGGATACCGAGTCCTGTTAGCCCGCCACAGCCGGTTCACCGAGTCTGTTAGCCCAGTGCTACAGCCTGGATTCACTCGTGATGACCGACATGTTCGATGTCGGGTCATGGATGCTCGTCCTGTAAGTTTGTGCCACTTTGGGTTTACGACTAGCCATGTCAGCCCGGGCTCCTTATCATATGGATGCTAGCGACACTATCATATACGTGTGCCAAAAGGCGCAAACGGTCCCGGGCAAAGGTAAGGCGACACCCGTGGGAATACCGTGCGTGAGGCCGCAAAGTGATATGAGGTGTTACATGCTAGATCGATGTGGCATTGAGTCGGGGTCCTGACAGTTTTGGTATCAGAGCTTGACTGCCTGTAGGATTACCAAGCCAAACTGGTCGAAGTTGTGTCTAGAAATGCTTTAGTTATGTAAGGGAATTGATTGTGGGAGGGAACGTAAGGCTCTTTTTACTCCTTATACCTCTTGGCCTTCTGATCTGAGTCATCCTCTTCTCTTCTACGGGGATTAAGAACTAGGCCTTCTCATCTATCTATCTGGATGACGTGTTACTAATCCATAGACTTATAGGATTGTTGGTTTTAAGCTTCAGTTTAGTTCCTACTACTTCCGTATGTTAACTATTGATCTCGAAACCTTGATATTGTGCTTCTGAGTGGTTATGCCACCATTTTTGTAACATGTCTCCAATCTTTTTGAGCATTTACAGCCGTTATGCTGTCCGAGTCATCCCAGGTTTCTAAACAGTTTGATGCATTTGCAAATCCCTTCCTCCCGTTCCTGATGTCCTTTTAGGCCAGGTTAATCACACTAATTGCTGAGTTGAGGTATTCTATTGCCTCGACATATATGTTTGAGTTATTAGTATGACCCTAGGTGTCTTAGAGGATTGCCAGGTAATCTAGCCATGTTTTGTGTTCCCAGTGTGATGATTCTGGCCATCATCCTCGGAAGCATCCCGTGATGCCACTTAGTAGTAGGTATTCTACTTCTGGGTTTCCGAACCCGAGATTCACATTACTTATTTCATGTTGATAGTGTTTGCTAGTTCCTTTAGGAAATTAGTAACCTTTGCATTAGTCCTCGAGGTCCGTGGTATTTCCTTCTTCCAAATATTATGAACCACTTACGGCAGATGTTTGTTGGATCAAAAGATCACAACCGGAGTGCTCTCGATGGGTTCTCCATTCATAATTGTGATTTTGCCAGTTCCACCTTTCTGCATGGGTTATCCGGAAGAAATATGTTGAACTCGTTCGACATGCTAATCTATGCACCCACAACTCAGAAAATCGTATGTTCCTTTGAGTTGTCCCCCTTAAGTTATATTCCGAACTTCATCTATCAATTGATAGTCAAGAGTATGCGTGCATTCATTCATCGATGCCTATTACCCTTGTGGTCCGTCAAGCCATTCTATTCCAGGATGACTAGGAGAAACAAACTCCAGAACCTCATCCATATCCAGGATTGGGTCAAAGCAGTTGTAATTCGCAGATCAAAATGCCAATCCAGCTTCTGGTCTGTTCTACCTTGAAGTATTACCTTCCTTATGTCAGGATTGTCATGAGAATTGCACCACCTCTTATGAATTCTTGACACAATGATACTTCTCGCCATCATTTTTATTTCTCGGTTTCCGTGTTGTTGCAACCGGAATGCTGACAGGTGAACTATGATGTGTGAAATCAATCACGGCAACTCCGTTGCTTGGTAGTTAAATGGACGATAACCTCATTCTTAGCGTGTTGATTTTTGAATCATCATTCTAAGATTGATTGTGCTACCTACTCCATATTTCCTGGTGCACTCTTCGATCAATGAGTTAGGATTGTGTCAATCCCTCGCTCTTTTGATTATATCGTCTTGCCCTGAAAAGCAAGATTGTTCTCGAGCTTAGTGACATATCGGTGGTTCGTGATTTTCCGTATATCTTCTCGGAAGTATTACCAGGTTGTCACCTGACCGCTATGTTGAGTTCGTGATCAAGTTGGTTCCTTGTAACCACCCCTTCTCCAAGAATCTGTGTTGGATACCCCTGAGCTAGTTGGTTAAGCTAAACAACAACTTGGAGAGTTGGAAGATGAAAGCCTGTCCAACTCAGTTCATTCCAAAGGGATATCTTTGTGCGTGTGTGTGTTGAAGAAAGATGATATCTTCATTGATTGATCCTCGTGGTTAATTGTTGGATTTATTGTCTTACCCCAAACCTTTGGTTTGAGTATGGGCTATCATCAAATCAAATCAGAACCAATGATGTTCGTAATGTTGTCTTACTCGTGGATTTTCCTCGAGCATACACCATTATATCTTTTGGGTCTGACCAATACTATCACCTTGTTCACATAGTTATGGAATTCCATCTCCATGGAAATTCCGATGAGTTGCTGTTGAGCCCATCAGCAGCATTTTGTCTCCCCCATGACTCATGTTGAACATCAACCTAGTGTTGGAAACTTTTATAAGCATTATCTTCATGTCCCATTCATGAAGAATATGTTGGATGGAAGAAGTGACTTTCTCTGATACACGTGCATTTGGTGCAAGTTGTCGCCGTGAGTTCGAGAAAAATTGTTTTTGTTCCCCTGGTACCATCCCAAGTCAGTCATGCATGTGCGAAGTATGCTATGGTTTGACAGGCTCGCAACCTTCATTCCATATGTATTCCCTAGCACCCCAAGCCACTGATTGACTTGTTCAAGATAAAGGAGTCATTCTAAGGTGAAATCTTTGGACCTCCGCGCGGAGACTTCGATATCCTCGATGATGGTTCCCAACCTGAACTCGGTAGTGTTTTGTTGTAAGACTACTATGTGGTCATGCTTGTCTGGGACAACGTGTTCACATGTTTGTAGTAGAACCAGCTCATGTTTTGGAGCTTGCTATCGTAGTTCATTTCCTGAGAATCACGCAACGTCTTCTCGTCGGATTGTGTTGTAAATTTCATTTTTCTTTCTAGACTCGACGAGTCTGGAATAATCTGACACCAACCGGATCTGAATCTCAGGCAGATATGATGGTTGGAACTATTCTAAGATCTATGATGTAGGTCCCGACAAGGTTGATGTTGGCCGACACACCTAGCCGAAGATCTATTATTGTAGCATCTTAACTGAGCAAGTTGACCATCCTCTCCATAAGGATGTCGTGCGACTTATTTTAGAAGTTGTTCCTTATGGATCCTTTGTTCTCCCGAAGCCAGACCTTTACTTGATGTTCCAGATACCAACTGGTATTGGGTTAAACTGGTACATCAAGGAGAACATTAGAAGCGGAGTGCTAAATGTCTCTCGGTCGATCATCCAGATTTCGTCCCCTTGGCCTCGCTAAGGTGAAATCTGAGAAAGTGTTATCCTCCTTTGCATCTGCATTGTCCATCGCTATTCATCATGGTAGTATGTTGTGTTGTCAGCACCCTTGACATGGATGTTGGTAAAACCTTGATGACTATGGAAATGCTCAAGTTCTTGAGAGCACGCACAAGCGTTAGGTGTTACCATCGGCACTAACTGGGATTGCTCTCAGTTTCCTCGATTATGCTATAACTTTTCAAACAGTGGACTCACTCTCTACTTTTGAGCTTCTCCCCAGTTACTAAAATCATAACTTGTGTTGTTTTCAACAAGGTAATCCACATCATCCATACTAGTCCGAGTATGCTACTCCTTCGAACTCCATCAAACGATTGCTCGAGAATTGCCTTAGGCTGGTATAAAGAGTTTCAATGATCTCTGAATCAAGGTAATTCTTTTTGCCACTTAAGGGGATAATTCTACGAGTCACCTTTCCAAGGTGCCCCGTTACGGATTCATGGCAATTATTTCCTCGCCACCTTGACACCATCCACCATCTTTCTAAGCGTGGAATTGTTGCCTACCAAGTTAAACCTTCATTATCTATCCCTCTCAATGTGTGTCTTGTGTCTCAGCTCAAGAGACGTTCTTTCGTCTCACTCCGTGAGTTGATCCTGAGTTGCTCGATCTTTAAGAAGATCGATCTAGCTAGAGTTCCCGATCCTTTGGTCTTAGTGTTCTGCTGAAGATCTCAAAGGCAAGGACGTCAAAGATCAACATGAAGAAATGAATCAACATCTTCGAGAAGGGCAATTGGATCGTAAAGAGTGTGTCAGTTCCGTGTCCCCTCTGTCTTCTTACCTCACGTCTTGAATCTCGGGACGAGATTCTTTCTTAGTGGGGGCGAGTTGTCACATCCCTAGCTTCTGATACTGCCTAGTGTTTGCATCTTGTTTGCATCATGTTTAAAATTTTGAAACTTGAATTGAGGAAATCTTAAAGCCTCAAAATTTTAATTAAAAGAAGGGCAAATAACCCTGGAAATGCATCCAATGTTTCCAAAATGCTCTTCAATGGTGTTTAATATCTTTGGCAAGGGTTTTGGTCCAAACCAAAAATATGGAACATTTTTGAGGAATTATTTTGGCTATTTGGATTTAAATCATAAATATTTGAGTTGGACTTAATTTTTCTATAAAAGAATTGCAAGTCCAACAATTTCGAAAAAACACGTGAGTAGCTTTGAATATATTGCATCAAGCCACATAAATATTTTCGAAGCTACTAAATGATTTGGGTTGTGAATCAAATCAAAACAGAATTGAAATATTAGAAAAGTAAGCAGAGATGAAAAAAGAGGAAGGAAACTAACTGGCCCGGCTTACATGACTTGGCAGCCCACTGCCAAAGCCACTGGCGGCCTGGGTTGGCTGGCCCAGCCAGCCAGCGCTGCTGCTTCTTCAACCTTCGCTGAAGGAGAAGCAAAGTGCGTGGCAGCCAATTAACGCGCCACCTCACCTTGCCACCTCCTGCCTCCCCTCACGCCACGGAGACGCCTGACGCCGCCCCTCACTTTCGCTCGCTCTCGGCTCTCCGCCCTCTCTCGCTCCCTCACTCGCATCCGGCGGAGCTCGCCGCCCGCCGCTGCTGCTGGCCCACCGCCAACCCCTCGCCTCGAAGTTGCTTCGGAAGAACCGACGTGAGGCCTGCTCCTCCCGCCGAGCCACGCAAGCCGGAAGCTCCGCCGTCCCCAACATCGCCATCTTCCTCCTCGCCGTCCGAGATCGCCCTGCAACACCACGCCACCGTCCGGCCTCCCGAGCCAGCTGAATCGCTCATCTTCCCGCCGTGAGCTCCGACCGAACTCCCTCTCTGTTTTCTCGCTGCACGCCAGTAGCTGCCACACTCGCCCGACGCTGCCGCCGCCGAGCTCCTCGCCGCCATGGCTACCTCCACCGGAGCTCAAAACCGAGCACATCATCGCCAGCGCGTCATCATGGGCCGTAGTAACCACCGTTGCTCTGCCGTGCCCGCGCATCGAGTCCGTCGATGTCCGAACTCCGCGCCGCCCGCTTCGTCGGTCTTGCCGACTCGCCACCCGGCCCTCTCGTGTGCTTCCACGGATGCGGCGACGCCCAGCTCCACGTACATGCCTCCGCCAGCCATTTGGTCACGGAGGAGGAAACCGCACCCTCCGCCCCTCGCCTTGCCGGGCGATGAGCCGTTGACCGGTCCGCGGGTTTGACCCGCTGACCGGGTTTGACTTTCCCCGACTCATCGACACGCGGACCCGGCCCTACTAGTTAATCTAGGATTAGTACTAATTAAACCAGGATAGTTTAGTTAGTAACTGACACGCGGGACCCACTGGTCGGATTTGACCTGGGCCGCTCCGTTGACCGCTGACGTCAGCGTGATGTAATGCTGATGCAATAAACCCTTTTCTGGATTTATTCTTATTCAGGAAATTCCAGAAAATGTTCAAAACTTCTAAAAATCATATAAATTCAACCGTAACTCCAAATGAAATAATTTATATATGAAAAATTATCAGAAAAATCCAATCTATCCATCTGTACCATTTTCGTGCATGTTAGAACAACTTATGACTACTGTTTAGGACAAATCATATTAAGGGCATTTAAACCATCACATATGGAGTTTGAATTTGAATCTTTGATTCAAACCAACTTCATTTAACCTGTGCTAGTTGCATTAGCTCAAAACACAGCATATTGCCATGTCACGATCGTGCATCATATTGTGCATTGCATTGATTGTGTTCTTCCTTGTTTGTCGGTGTTTGTCCCCTCTCAGTAGACGACGTACCGACGATGAGATCGATGACACCAATGACGAGATATACTATCTTCATAAGGGCCAGGCAAGCAAAACCCCCTTGTTCATTCCGATACCATCCCACTCTCTCGCTTCTGCTCTATTTTACTGCATTAGGACAACAACGATACAACTGTTACATGCTGCGGTAGTTGAACCCTTTATCCTCTGCATGACTGTCATTCCACAAGAATAGATGAAACCCACTAGCATGACTAGGAGTTGTTTGAGCCTCGATGTGCCTACTCATTCATGCTTGTTTGTCATGCCTGCTATTGCTTAGAGTTGTGTCGTCCGATTCATCGGGAATGAATCGGAGGTGTGTGAACATGTCCTCTTGTTGAGAGCTAAATGTGTGAACACGATTTGGTAAAGGTAGCGGTGAGAGGCCATGTAGGAGTACATGGTGGGTTGTCTCATTGCAGCCGCCCTCGTGAACTGAGTTCTGTGTTTGTAATCCATGAACAGTTACTACCACACATTGGGTTCCGTGACTCGACCCCTCTCGGCTTCTTAATCACACTTGTTCTCTCGTCTGTGAGTTGCAACTAGTTTCGGTGTTTGTAGGTAGTGTTAGTAGTCTACCAAGTGGCACCCGTGCATGTGGGCTTGGGACAGATTAGGCCTGATGTACGGTGTACCAAGTGGCACCGGATGGTGGGCTTGGGAACCCTGCTCACATCGTTTGGGGCCGTGAGCGACACCCGGCCGGATCTCCTTATGGATGGAACCCGAATAGGTGATAAACCCGGACGAGAGACTTGAGTGTTTAGGTAGGTCAGGCCGACTCCTCGCCCGACTTCCGCTTGAAGGTTGCCGAGGTACATGACGTGTCTGAGGCGATAAGTGGCGAGAGCGTGTGAAGAAGTACACCGCGGGGTTATCATTATCTATTGAATAGCGGATTCCTCGGATATGGAAACTTGGACCCCTTGCATAGTTCATAGACAAGTGAAAGTGGATACTCTAAAATGCGCAAGATAAGCGTGAGTGCTATGGATGGCGTTCTCGTAGGGAGACAGGAGCGGATCCATAGTGGTGTATTGATATGGTGAATATGTGGACTCGTGTGCGCCACCTCAAAAGAGTTACTTGCAGTCGTAGTTCAGGATAGCCACCGAGTCAAAGCTGGCTTGCTGCAGTCAAACTCCACCATCCCTTTGTTGATAATGATGCATATGTAGTTAGTTACGATGTAAGTCTTGTGGGTACATTTGTACTCACGTTTGCCTATTTTATGTTTTTGCAGAGAACTTGATCTCACTAGTAGTTCCACGTGGACTTGACGCTTAGCTTGTTACCTCAGCTACGATCTTGTGCCCTCGGCAGATCTGGTAGTTAGTCGCTTCTCGGCCTTTTTTCATTTGTAGTTATGCGTACTCGGACATGTTAAGCTTCCGCATGTGCTTTGATTTGTATGCTCGATTGTTGGGTCATGAGACCTATGTTTGTAATATCTCGCTCCTCGGAGCCTAATGAATAAATACTTGAGTCAGAGAGTCATGTTGTGATGCCATGTTGTATTTGCACATATCGAGCATATTGTGTGTATGTTATTGAAATGCTTGGTATGTGTGGGATCGACTATCTAGTTGTTTATCTTTAGTAGCCTCTCTTACGGAAATGTCTCCTAGTGTCTCCACCGAGCCATGGTAGCTTGCTACTGCTCCTAACACTTAGGCTGGCCGAATGTGTCCTTCTTCGCTTCTGTGTCCTTCGGGAAATGTCACGCGATGGATACCGGAGTCCTGTTAGCCGCCATGCCTGTTCACGAGTCTGTTAGCCAGTGCTACAGCCTAGATTCACTCGCGATGACCGACACGCTCGATGCCGGGTCATGGATGCCTGTCTCGTAAGTTTGTGCCACTTTGGGTTTACGACTAGCCATGTCAGCCCGGGCTCCTTATCATATGGATGCTAGCGACACTATCATATACGTGTGCCAAAAGGCGCAAACGGTCCCGGGCAAAGGTAAGGCAACACCCGTGGGAATACCGTGCGTGAGGCCTTAAAGTGATATGAGGTGTTACATGCTAGATCGATGTGGCATTGAGTCAGGGTCCTGACAGCCAGGAGTAGGCGCGCTCCTAAGGTCAGGCCATAGACCGGGGCTCCCGAGGCAGGCGGTTGAAGGAGCTCCTCCCGAGGCTGCGCTGTGCTTGATAGTGATGGTGCTGCTGAAGGTTTGAAGAGCCGCTCCTCATAGATGCCAGGCTCCTGAGGCAGCCGCCTGGACGCCCTCCTGGCGATGTCATCAGCCTCTTGATTGGTGCCGAGAGGCACATGCTGCAACTCCAACCCCCAAAACTGTTTCTCCATCCTGCGGACCTCCGCAAGATATGCTTCCATGTGTTCGTCCTTTGGCTCATACACCTTGTTGGAGAAGTTGACGAGGAGTTGTGAATCGCCCTTGATGATGAGGCGCTTTTCCCCAAAGGCGGGTGCAGCTTTCAAGCCTGCTATCAGGCCCTCGTATTATGTTATGTTATTGCAGACCTTCTCTCCATGCTGGAAGCAGAGCTGCACGGCATAATAGAGCTTGTCCTGAGTGGGAGATATGAGCACTGCACCTGCCCGTGCACCATGCCGCGAGAATGCTCCATCAAAGTACATGACCCAGCCGTCTGGTGCTTCACTTCCTGGGGAAAGCGACTGATCCTCACCCGCTACGAGCCCTGGTACCTCCGTCCATTCTGCCACGAAATCTGCAAGCGCGACCCACTTGATGACCCTGGTCGTGCTGAATTCCAGCTGAAATGCTTGCAACTCGATTTTCCATTCTGCGACCCTTCCAACTGAGTTGGGGCTCCTGAGCACCCTTTCCAAGGGATATGCCGAGACGAACTTGATGCGGTGACCTTGAAAGTAGTGCCGCAGCTTGCGTGAGGCCACTAGTAGCGTTAGCAAGAGTTTCTGAGGCATGGGGTATCGCGCCCTCGCGTCCCGCAACACCGTGCTAACGAAGTACATGGGATGCTCGACGAGGCTGAGGGTGTCGTCGTGGCCTGTGCCTTCCGGAGGTCGAGGCGCCTCCTGAGACGGTGGAGCCCCCAGTGCTTGGTCGCCTTGCGGGGATTCTTCTGCCCTGGGCGCGTCCCCTTGCTATGGCTGATCTCCGTCTGCCGCGGTCGTGGTCTTCGTGGGGCTTTCTTGGCCTTGTGCTGCTGCGGCCGGCGCGGTCTTGACCCGGCGCTCTTCCCGAACTGCCACTAGTGCGGTGCTGGCGGAGTAGGGCGTCGCTGCAGGGTAGAGCACCAAGGGCTCCTGAGGGCACGGAGCCACCATCACCAGAGGGCTGGTCAGGTACTTCTTGAGATCTTGGAATGCTTTGTCAGCCTCTTCAGTCCATTCGAACGGGCCCTTCTTCTTAACCAGAAATCATGAACTTTTCTTGGGGACATTTTGGGTTATTGAAAAATATTTTAATCCACCCTAGTTGAGTTGATTTAATGCTAGGGTTTGTACATCCCCAATTCAGTTTCATTTGAATCTTAAATATGATGACATGATGATCAAGCAAAGACAACAGGCGCTGAGCTAGGGCTGTGACAACTCACCCCCACTAAACAAGAATCTCGTCCCGAGATTCAAGTCGTGAGGTAAGAAGACAGAGGGACACAAGTTAACAAAATCTTCGCAATCCAGATGTCCTTCTCGAGGATGTTGATTCATTGCACCACCCTGATCTCGATGTTTTGCTTTGAGAACTACATCCAACATGACAACGAGAAGAAAGGGAGAATTTTAGAAGAGTCGATCTTCTCGAAGATCGACCAACTCACAGAATGAGACATAGAACCATCTCTTGAGTTGAGACACAAAACACACATCAAGAGGGGTGGAAAGAAACAGATGACGACGATTCAACTCCGTGGGCAACAATTCCACGCTTGAGTAAGATGGTGCATGGTTTCAAAGTAGCGAGGAGATAATTGCCATGATACCATAATGAGACATCTTAGAGGAGGTGACTCGTGGAATCATCCCTTAAGTGGCAAAAAGAATTACCTTTGATTCAAAGATCATTGAAACCCTTTATACCAGCTTAAGGCAAATCACAATCAATCATTTGGAGGAGTTCGGTAGAATGACATACTTGGACTAGTATGGATGATGTGGATTAACTTGTTGAAGACAACGCAATGGACGATTTTTCTTATCACCGGAAATGGATGGGACCCATGGTAGAATGGCACATTGGCGGTGCAAGCTGGGATCATAATGCAAATGTTGGGAATGATTCTGGTAACTGGGGAGAAGCTTAACAGTAGAGAGTGAGCCCACTGTTGAAAAGCTATAGCCTGACCGAAGAAAACTGGGAGCAATCCCAGTTAGTGTCGGTGCTAACACCTACCGCTTGTGCGTTCTCTCAAGAACTGGAGCATCTCCATAATCATCAAGGTTTTACCAATATCCGTATCAAGGATCCTGGCAACACAACGTACTACCATGATGAATACCGGTGGAAGATGCAGATGCAAAGGAAGATAACACCTTCTCAGATTTCACCTTGGCGGGGCCAAGGGAACAAAATCTGGATGATCGACCGATAGACATTTAGCACTCCGCTTCTAATGTTCACCTTGATGTTCTACATACCACAATCATACTTAAGGCATTAACGTGGCCATCAAGTATAGGTCGGACTTCAGGAGCACAAACATCCATAAGGAGAAACTTTTAGAATAAGTCATAGAAAAATCCTCATGGGGAAGCGAACAAATTGCTTTATCAAGATACTACAATAATAGTTCTTCCAGCTAGGTGTGTCCACTTACCAGAACCTGCATCATAGTTCTTGGGAGAAGTTCCAACCATCACACCTGCCTGAGATTCAGGTATAGTTGAAAACAGGATATTACAGGTAGCATGTCTGAAAAAGTAAGTTGGCAACACAAACTGACGAGATGAGTTGCAAGATTCTCGGGAAATGAACTACGATAGCAAGTGAGGGAGTCCTGGACTAGGGGGTGTCCGGATAGTCGGACTATCATCATCGGCCGGACTCCAAGACTATGAAGATACAAGATTGAAGACTTCGTCCCGTGTCCGGATGGGACTTTCATTGGTGTGGAAGGCAAGCTTGGCGATACGGATATGTAGATCTCCTACCATTGTAACCGACTCTGTGTAACCCTAGCCCTCTCCGGTGTCTATATAAACCGGAGGGTTTTAGTCCGTAGGACGAACAACCATTACAACAATCATACGATAGGCTAGCTTCTAGGGTTTAGCCTCCTTGATCTCGTGGTAGATCCACTCTTGTACTACCCATATCATCAATATCAATCAAGAAGGAGTAGGATTTTACCTCCATTGAGAGTGCCCGAACCTGGGTAAAAACAACGTGTCCCTTGTCTCCTGTTACCATCCGCCTAGACGCACAGTTCGGGACCCCCTACCCGAGATCCGCCGGTTTTGACACCGACATTGGTGCTTTCATTGAGAGTTCCTCTATGTCGTCACGATCAGGAAGGATGCCTCTTCCCGTCTTAGACGGTGTCATCATCAAAGGAGCCCTGGCCGCCGGCCAAACTATCCGGCTAGGTGGTTTTCTCATGACCGCCTGTTCGGCCACCGCTTTGACGATGAACTCTCGGGTCATCAAAAGCAATCTTCACGTCAACTTGGAATTCGCCGAGCAGTTGGATCCAATAGAGCTCTAGTCCGTAAACGAGCTCTTGGATCGCATCGCCGCCCTGGGAGTCGCTACAGACTACAATCAGATTGGGCTTAAAACCGATCTGAGAGAGATTAACTCTCCCCAGGTCACCCACAACGTTGTTGTGGTAGAGGAACAACACGGCAATTCTTCTTCTACATTGAGAGCCAATCATGTCCGGACTCCCGAACCCTCCATGCCGGATTCCCGCGGAGGGACGGACGTTGATCAAGCGCTGAACTTAAAGTCAGGCGTCGGACCAGACTCGTTGGACAACGTCCAGCAATCCAAGCTTCCAAATTCGGAAACTGTCCGGCCCTTGAGCCTCGAGACGGGTAGGGTTCCGGACTCAATTCCACCCACCCACCCAGACATATGCGATTTATCTCTAATCCGGCAAGAGCCCGCTGAAACAGTACATCATTACTGGGCCAGATTCCTCCTGGTTATGCACAGGATAAAAGACTGCCGTGAGGAAAACGCAATTTCAATTTTCTGCAATAATTGCACGGACGAGGGAATCTTGAACGCCGTCA
Organism: Aegilops speltoides; assembly: GCA_021437245.1. Lineage (NCBI taxonomy): Eukaryota > Viridiplantae > Streptophyta > Magnoliopsida > Poales > Poaceae > Aegilops > Aegilops speltoides. Next base: position 206,019,857 of record CM038143.1, read on the forward strand.
GTCGTCGTGAAATTACACGCTTTGCTGACTTGGCGTCCATAGTACGAAAGTACTGTGCGATGGAGAGTTTCCGGAAAACCGAAACTAAGTTTTGGGACAATCCGGCCCCAAATACAACCCTAGTCCGAAACAAAAGGGTGCATCACACTCAGGCACCAGGTACAAAAACAAAAAAGCAAAAACCCCATAAAGGGCACGAAACCGTACTAGAGGGATGGCTCAGCGGACCCTGTAAAATCCACAGTACAGAAGGCGCCACTCCAACACATAGCCTTCGAGCATGTTGGATACTGCGGCAGGTGGCCAAAAGTGGCGAAGAGCTCCTAGCCCCAGAGAACCACTCCAACAATACCAGTACGGTGTCAACAGTCTTCGAGACTTATGCAACAAATAATATGCGGAAACGAACAATCCGCAGCCTCGCCGAAGTCTACCAAGTAGCAACAACAAATCCATGGAGCTACACGGCCATTACCCTCAATGCCAGCGACGAACCTAAATTCCGAACAGCCCGAGCACCAGCCGCATTGGTCCTCAGTCCAATAGTGGACGGCTTTCGTCTTACGAAGGTACTCATGGATGGCGGCAGCGGATTAAACCTCATCTACGAGAAAACTCTCCAAAAAATGGAAATAGACTGGAGCCGCATTGAGCGAAGTGGCACAACCTTTAGAGGAACAATCCCTAGCCGGGAAGCACGCTGCACAGGAAAAATCACACTTGATGCGGTGTTCGGCTCGCCGGACAATTACAGGTCCGAGGAAGTCACGTTCCAAGTGG